>JADKLZ010003886.1:26732618-26777778 GCA_021533235.1 Biomphalaria straminea
GGGGGGGGCGAATTTGTTGCCACCGCCCCCTCCCGACCCCACCATATCGGCCAACATACTAGAGGGGGGTCGAAATCATCTAAAAATATGTAGAAATATAAAATAATTAGTATATATTATTAACATAAGTAATAAATTCTATACTAAAATTCGTCCGCCCCCCCCTTCGGAGGGGTGTCGGCCGAGTGCGGGGGGGCGATCGCCCTTACCGCCCCCCCCCACTGGATCCGCCAGTGCAGTAACATAAGTCAATAGTTCTGTTCTCTCTAGTTGGACATGAGATGTGTTAATAGAAGGTGGGTAGGTCAACCTTCAAGGTGCATTGATTAAAATCACCCAGTATAACTACTGGTGCATATGGTGACTTTGAAACTCATGCATTACATCAGCGATGGTTGCAGCTGCTACTTCTGTCTTAGCTGTAGGTGGAACATGAACCAGGACAGTGTAAATAACACCAAAGTCTCGTAGCAAATAAAAAGTTCTCACTGAGAGCGCTAGTAGTTCTAAATCATGACAGCACATTTTCTTTTTAACCGTGCAGTTGTCACAGTATTTGATGTTGATATACATACACACAGCTTCCCAGCCTTTCAATCAGGTTTAGTACAATAGAAATCATCAATACCAATTAGATCGTCGTTGTCATCTTCCTCTAACCATGTCCCAGTAAATGCCACTAGACAACTTTCCCTAAAAACGTGGTCGTAGAGTACATGGGCACATATCTCATCCACTTTGTTTCTAATGGACCTCATTTACCAATAGTAAACAAACAACATTTAGCCACGTGATTCTATATATTGTTACGTTTCCCTATGAACCCTTTAACAAAACAATCTTGCCAATTCCAGAGACAGATAACTTGGGTTTTAATAAACGAGATGTATTATTGAAGTAATAAATGATGACATAAAAATAGTCAAATACTTTACAAGTTTGAATAGAATCACATTAAAAGAAATCGATCTAGTCTCTTTTTCCAACTGTCTTGGTCAGAGCACACAACAAAACCGGTTTTCTACACATCGGATCTTTTCATCCGCCAGTCCTCCTTCTCAGCACACAGGCCCGAGTCGTCTGTGTCGGTTGACTGACCAGCCGCAAGGCCACCATGACCCCCCCCACAGCTCAGTTATAACAATGTCTCCCTCTTAGAACTGGCCGTCCCGGACAGTTTCTGCTTCCCCGCGGTACTGATGGAGGCGATCGATGTGGACTACCTTCAGTTTGGACCGTGGACTTTTCTGGATGCGATATACCACATCGTTTATTCTTTTAACGATGCGGTATGGACCTTCCCAGTCTCTCTGGAGCTTTGGAGACCTGCCTTTTCGTCTCTGTGGATTGTAGAGCCAGACCAGATCGTCCTTATGGAACCCAGAGGCATTGGCCCGACTGTCGTACCTCGTCTTCATCTGGTCACTAGTCAGTTTGATATTTCTGCGGGCCAGAGCATGGGCTTCCTCCATTCGTTTTCGAAGATTAGTGACGTACTCTGTCGAAGTAGCTGGTTTATCTGCTGGAACCCCAAATAGCAAGTCACATGGCAATCGCAGTTCGCGGCCAAACAACATCTTGGCTGGTGTATAACTTGTGGTGCCATGAATGGATCCCCTGTATGCCATGAGAAACATTGGGATATAAGTGTCCCAGTCATCTTGTCGTTCACTGGCGACCTTCGATAGATGCTGTTCTAGAGTTCTGTTGAACCGCTCTACCATTCCGTCGGACTGAGGGTGCAGGGGCGTGGTGCGAGTCTTTTCAATGCAGAGGGTCTGGCACATCTCTTGAAAGACTCTGGACTCGAAGTTACGTCCCTGGTCTGAGTGTAACTCCATGGGAGCACCGTACCGACTTATCCAGTTTTCTACAAGGGTTTCAGCTACGGTGGTAGCTTCTTGGTTCGGAATTGCGTATGCCTCAGGCCATTTAGTAAAATAGTCGATAACAACCAAGATGAACTTGTTTCCTTTCCTGGTTTCGGGGAATGGCCCGGCTACGTCGATTGCGATCCTTTCAAAGGGATTTCCGACATTGTATTGCTGCATATGTCCTCTTGTTCTACGTTGCGGGCCCTTGGCGGCTGCACAGACATCGCACCTTCGGCACCATTCTTCCACATCTTCCCGGTAACGGAACCAGTAAAACCGCTGCCGGACCTTCTCCAAAGTTTTGTTGACACCAAGATGGGAGCCACTGAAGCCATTGTGCATCTCTTGCAGTACCTCAGACACTCTAACTTTAGGTAACATCAGCTGAAAGCGATTGCTTGTGCCGTCAGGCGTTTCCCAGACTCTCTTGAGTACACCGTTGACAATTTCCAGGGAATCCCATTGGGCCCAATATGCCTTAATAGCGGGCCCCTTATCAGAGATGTGTTGCCAATCTGCTCGTTGTCCATCTTCCTTCATTAGGAGAATGGGGGCCAGATCTTCGTCTCTTAGCTGATCCTCTCGGATGTTTTCGTCCGACCACGGTCCGGAAGCTTCTACCCCAAGACGACGGCAATCAACGACCGCCTCCTTTTCTTCGACCTTCCTACAGTGCTTGCATTCACTTTTGCAAGGCCTTCGGGACAGCGCATCAGCATTATGGTGAATCTGTCCTTTTCGGTGCTGAATCTCGAAGTCATAGGTTTGCAGACGCTCAATCCACCTGGCTACTTGACCTTCTGGACTCTTAAATGAAAGCAGCCATTGTAGAGCGGCGTGATCACTTCTAAGGGTGAAGGTCTGCCCATATAGGTATTTGTGGAAATGTTTTATTGCATCCACAACGGCTAGAAGCTCACGCCTCGTGACGCAGTAATTTCTTTCCGGTTTCGACAAGCTTCGACTGAAGTAGGCAAGCACTTTTTCTGTTTCATCTACCTTTTGGGACAGGACGGCACCTATTCCAGTACTGCTCGCATCGGTGTCAAGTATGAAAGTCAAGCCTGGTATAGGGTAGGCCAAAACGGAGGCAGAGGCTAGTGTGTTCTTCAACCTGTCAAAAGCTTCTTGACATTCAGGTGTCCAAATAAATGGTCTCTTATGTTCTGTCAGCTGATGAAGTGCTTTACAAACGCTGGAGAAATTCTGCACGAAACGTCTGTAATAAGTACAAAGTCCCAGAAAACTTTTTAACTCGTGTTTATTCGTAGGGGTAGGCCACCGCTTTACAGCTTCAACTTTCTCTGGATCCGTGCTGATTCCCTCAGCCGAAACAATGTGACCTAGGTACTTTACGCTCCTCCTGAACAAGGAGCACTTCTTTGGGCTGAGCTTCATCCCAGCGCTTCTTATTCGTCGAAATACTTCTTCAAGATTAGTAAGATGCTCTTCGAATGTTCTACCAATGACAATAATGTCATCGAGGTAGACAAGACATGTTTTCCAACTAAGTCCTCTCAGAACATGTTCCATTAACCGTTCAAACGTGGCTGGCGCATTGCAGAGGCCGAAGGGCATCACGGTAAATTGCCACAGACCGTTACCAGTTGAGAAAGCCGTTTTCTCTCTATCGTCGGGATGCATCCCAACTTGCCAGTATCCACTTTTCAAGTCAAGAGTAGAAAAAATCTGTGCCCCAGCCAACGTGTCCAATGTGTCATCGATCCTAGGTAGTGGATAACTGTCTTTATGTGTGGCTTCGTTTAATAGCCTGTAGTCCACACAAAAACGTAAAGAACCATCTTTCTTCTTTACCAAGACGACTGGGGAACACCAAGGACTATTGGAGGGCTCAATAACTCCCTGCTGTCTCATTCTTTCTATAAGGTCTACAGCTTCTTGTTGTTTCGCTAGCGGCAATCGACGTGGGGGTTGTCGAATAGGTCTAGTGCTTCCTGTATCTATGCGATGTTGGACCATATTTGTTCGCCCACAGTCCGTCTCATTGGATGGCAAGATGTCTGCAAACTCACTAATCAATTGTTCTGCTTGTACATACTGTTCTCGTGATAAAATGGTTTCAATCTCTGCCAAGAGTTCGGTAATGTGTGGCTTTGATTGTTCGATTGATTTTTCTGATTGATCACTGTTACAGTTTCTGATCAGATCAAGAGTATAGCTTACAGCGATCGTGCTATCTTTCTGAAGGTGTTTGTCCTGTGAGCCAAGGTTCATGACTCTCACCGGTACCTTTTGATCTTCTCCTAGCATGACCAGTGTCCTTCCTACGGCCACTCCGTTGTCGAAAATGTCTATGCCTTCAATTAGCGCAGTTCTATTCGTTGTAAGGCCATATTCTACTTTTCCCCAAATAATCGATTCCGACTGGGCCGGCAAAGTTGTATCCTCTATCAACATTATTCTCCTGACTAGTCCATCATCTTCATCCTCATCCCCGAGTAAAGGGATTTCAATGTCTCCACATTTCAATGTGCCTCCGCCAATATTCAGGGAGAATCCAAATTTCAGCATAAAATCGAGCCCTATGATTAAGTCGTCAGTGATATCGGCGATCAAAAATTCATGTTCGAACGACTGATTCCCTAGCTCGAGTTTAATATCTGTTAGTCCTTGTATAGGCATCAGTTCCCCGCTAGCTGTTTTCAACTTGTAAGCCCCTACATTCGTCGTCTTGTTCTTGTTCACTTTATCAGGCCGAATGATTGATCGGGAGGCACCAGTATCTAGGAGAAAACGAAAATTCTGGGGCCCAATTTTCCCTATGACTCTAAGACTTTTACTTTGCCCTAGCACGGCGACTGGGATGATGGTTGCAGGGGCTCTCATTTTCTGGGTCGCCGGTTTCCGCCCCTCGAAGCCGGCGAGAGCTAGTTTCCCTGATAGTCGTGGGAACATGGTCTTGCATCCGTTTCCGCTCGGTGCTGGACTGCTGCTTGTCTAGGAGACCTTCTGCCGCAATTTCTTTGAAGATGGCCGAGTTCACCACAGTTCCAACAACGTGCACGGGCCCTCCTTTGACCTTCTGGTATTTGAGATGTTCTACGTTCATCAAGGGCCTCTGTCACCCTTCTAAGAAGTTGCGTAAGATCTTCCTCTTTGACTCCTAGCCTCCGAACTTGATGAATGTTCTCAGATGACTCTTTAGCGGCTTCGTATGAGAGGGCGTACACCAGTGCTTCGCTGCCTTTGCGCTTGCCGCTAATTCTGACTGCTTTCTTCAATTCTGAGTCTCGAAGTGCATCGATGAAGGCATCTGTAATAATTACTTCCAGAAAGTCTTGCGCGGCTGTTGGGTAAGCAAGATGGGCTAGGCGTTCTATGTCCGTCTCTAACTCTTGTAGTGTTTCATCGGAACGTTGTTGACGGGTCTTCAGTTGGACACGATAAACCTCTTGTAGGTGCTCATCCCCGTATCTAAGTTCCATGACCTGGACAAGAGCCGCATAATCCTGTTGGTTCGGAATGGACTGGAGAAGTTCGGAAGCTTTCCCTCTCAAGGCTAGAACAAGGGCTGTCGCCTTCTCCTCGTTGCTATCCCATTTGTTCACTTTGGCCGCTGCGTCGAATTGTCGCTTGTAGACAGACCAGGAAACGGAACCATCAAAGACTGGAGGCTTTATTTTCATAGACACTTCTGGTAAACATGACATAACTTTAGGCTCCGGTGAGATGGTCACTTTACCTTGTACTTGGGTCCTTATTTCTTCAATGGCCTTTTCCACAGCGTCAACCCGTTGCTTCATCTGCTCATCTATGGTGTTTATTCTTTGGTTTATAGTCTCCTCCATAGCGTGTATGCGCTGATTCATGGTCACCAACTCGGTTTTGATTCCAGAATCCATTTTGTCTATCTTTGCACCCAAGAGCTCCACCACATCCGGTTCTATTTCAAACAAATATGTCTCTGGGTCGTCATCTTCGTCCAGCAGGGCTTGCCGGAGACGTGCAGCTAAGGCATCTCTGTTTCCGCCTAACGTCAGCCCACGCTCGCGGAGCTCCCGCTTCAGTTCCTTAACAAGAAGTTGTTCAAGGGTTTTCGTAGAAGCCATCAAAAGATCCCACCTCTGAAACCAGTGTTACATTTCCCTATGAACCCTTTAACAAAACAATCTTGCCAATTCCAGAGACAGATAACTTGGGTTTTAATAAACGAGATGTATTATTGAAGTAATAAATGATGACATAAAAATAGTCAAATACTTTACAAGTTTGAATAGAATCACATTAAAAGAAATCGATCTAGTCTCTTTTTCCAACTGTCTTGGTCAGAGCACACAACAAAACCGGTTTTCTACACATCGGATCTTTTCATCCGCCAGTCCTCCTTCTCAGCACACAGGCCCGAGTCGTCTGTGTCGGTTGACTGACCAGCCGCAAGGCCACCATGACCCCCCCACAGCTCAGTTATAACAATATCTTCTATACAAATCATGTAATGGATAAAGACTATCACGTGATACGTATTTTTCATTGTTTTATCAATATTTCGACATGGCTAAATGTGTTTATTTACGATTGGTAGGCCTAAATGAGGTCCATTGAGCGGACGTTAGCTAGTAGGAAGTGGTGGTCGAAAACCTCTTCTTCTCAGTCTTTGCCGTAGTCCTCCCTCTTTTCCTTGGACTAACAGAGGAAAGGCATAGACAATTTATATGTGATTAACAAGGTGGAAGAGGCTTCCTTTTTGAAAGAAGTTTGAGGAGTTGGTCTCTACCATAATGGATAGATCTAGAATTTATTTTATGTCTATGATCTAGAACTAGATCGGCCGCCATCTTGGGTCGCCATTTTCTTCTTTTTTTTTAATTTTAGAATATTAAAGTTGAACAATCTAAATCTAGTCATTTCATGCCCCGGTCACTTCATCCCAGGTCAAATAGAAATTGTAAAAATCATGAAATGAGCAATATTTAATATATTTATTTTTTATTTAAATGAATTTGATTTAAGTGTAAGAAATTAGATTAGAGTAAAATTAAAATTAAATGTCACTAAAAACTATAAAAATTTAACATGTATAAATTTAGAAGTAATGTAAAAAAAGTGTGTTTGTGTTAATATTTCTTTATAAGATAGATACACTATCGAAAAATATAAAGTGAAACGTGGTCGTACTTCCACCACATTTCAACACTTAATGATAGCGGAACGGTCAATTAAGCGCTATAGCTAAGTACACACCAAGATGTACAATATATCATCAAATTTCTTATCAAGAATGCAAACTGGAAGAGGAAACACTATAAACGTATTAGTAACATGTCAAAGTACCAAAAAGCATTCCACATAATCATCTATATATTATTTCTCAAAGTAAATAGGTCAAACGTGCAACAACACAATGCAACAACAACAAGTAATCTATTTTTAGCTCCATTAATAATTTTTTTAACGCATTCGCTTTACTTATTTTATAATGCGAAAAATTAGAACCATATTTAAAACTCGAATTATTTATGTATTTAATAGTCCAAGAGAGAAGTTTTCTGGAGCGCAAATACTCTATAATTCTTTAGAAAAAAATTCATTGACTTGCAAAAGACCTTTAATACGAGTATTTGTGAACAATTGTGGTGAAAAAAAAAAGCATTAGCAAGGTTAGAGAGACAAGTGGAGTTTTGTTCTTCGACTTTTTAAAAATTATATTTTATCTTTTCAGTCTGTAGTGTGCTATTGTGTTTGTAATTGAAGATTGTGTTCAACCATATGCCAAAGACTTATTTCCCTTACAGCTTGATGGTTAACAGCGTTATAAATGACTATATTTTGTTAAAAATGTGTTTGACAAATAATTATAGGGATGTTAAATCGACAGGATGGCGCGGGGAATCTGTTGTAAGTAATAAAATGGCTTAATTTAATAATTTTTACACTTTAAATTAGAGCGGGTCCTATAAAATTGCGGGTCCTTTGAAATGCGGGCCCCACTGCGGTCGCCGGCCCTGGTAAATAGCGGCGTATGCTATGCCGCCGGTCAACTAGTATTTATATATTAAATGAAATGAGGGCTTAAAGTCAAAGCCTTAACAGCACAATTAAACAATGATAAAGAAAAATATTTAATTGTGGATGAAATGACCGGGTGTGACAAAAATAAATTCCGCCCATTTAAGGTATCGCTCGCGTCTAGGCATTTAATTAATTTATTTTGTTATCTTATCTTTATTATTTCAGCTTAGCCCGTATGGCTATTTAAAGCAAAAGTACCACTCCTACTACCACCACCCCTCTCTCTCTAGGCATCGATATCAAATTGTATTCTCCTAATCTGACTCATGTCTAGCCAGTCTATCGACTCGAGTAAGCCCCCTTTCTTATCTGAACAAACATCCTTTGTTATATTCGTCGGACGGAGTTTGCCCCTCCTCACCTTTTACCAGATAACACCTTCCTCACACTCCCCTGTCGGAGGGGACTGGTCACCCAATCTCTTCGTCATCGGATCATTTTGGAAAGACGCGAGTTTACCATATTTGCTCTTTTAAGTGTCTATCCATACACGGGAAACACGCGGCAAGGTCAGGCGGAAATCCTTTGTCTTGAGCAAGTCAGATAGTCTGTCACATTCGAAAGTATATCTTTACCCTCTTGCCCCTCCTCTTATCTACCTTTATACGGACTAGACTTAGCCAATAGTTTTATTCTCATTCTGAGGAGCTGAGAGGAAGGTTTCACATCTCTGTTTGAGCTTACTTATTCATTTATTACATTCTTACATTGGATTTGGTGGTATGTACTTGGATAGGCTTAATAGCCTCTTACTTACTCTGTGTATTTATATATTTGTGCATTATATTTGTGTACATATTTGTGTATTTCTTATCTTGGATTATGTGAGTAGTCACTTTATGTATCATATTTTATTATCATGACTTGTACGACTAAATAGTCAAAGTCATCCACTTTATCTGGACAAGAATTCTCAATAATTCTTGCCACATGTATTTAGCTCTTCAACTATTATTAATCTATCGCTGATGAGTTACCGCTCGCCACGAACCCTCGGTATTATTATTGATAAATTCCTTGACCGGGAACTATCATAATATTTAGGTAACATGTCTTATTACCAAGTATATATTTACGTTCATTCCGTGACAGGGAATGCCGTAACTATTTATATATTCTATTTTATCGGCCAGTTGGCCAGATCATATAACCTAGGTAAAACCATGTATACATTATCTTATTTATCTTATCCTATCATTATCTTATTTCGGCTGACCGCCGTGTTAATGATATGCTTGGAAGAGATCTCCCTCGTATTAAATTTTAACTTCAAGAGATTCTGTTCCTTGAACGGGCCCTGTCTCCATTCAACCGTGCTCTATTGTTCAGGCCACACAGCCAGACGTAAACAATAGCCACCTGGTCACTGTCCATCAGCCATCTAGCCCCCCTTCCCATCTCATCTCGCTATCTAAGCGACTCGTAATGATCTCACCGTGACAGGTGCGTCTTACAATTTAACACTAATTGTCATCTTCCCTGAAGAGATTCAATATATACGTGTTAGCGGTTCCCGGTCACTTCATCCCCGGTCATTTCATCCCCGGTCACTTCATCCCCGGTCACTTCATCCCCTGGTCACTTCATCCCACGGTCACTTAATCCCCCGGTCACTTAATCCCCCGATCATTTCATCCCCAATTAAATATTTTATATATAAATATGATTATGTAGAATGCTTTTTGACATTTTATGACATGTTACTAATGCGTTTATGGTGTTTCCTCTTCCACATTGTATTCTTAATGAGAAATCTTATAATATCTGGATGTGTACTTAGCTATAGCGTAATGATCAAAGGCCAAGGTGTGGTGCAAGGAGTGGGTATCTTTTGAGAGATACGAGTTCGATTTGAATAATCATGACCATGCGGCTGATAACTTATCATCAAAGGCAAAGGTGTGGTACAGGTAGTGGGAATCTTTTGAGAGATAAAAGTTCGATTAGAATGATTATGGCTGATAACTTATAATCAAAGGCCAAGGTGTGGTATTTTTCAATCGCTCTCTCTTGAAAACAGGCGGACTTCATCAATCCTCGGGATATAGGAGTTATAGGAGTTTATATTTCTATCGATATTTCATTTCTACATACAAATTGTGTTATAGGAGTTTATTTTTATCAATATTTATTTCATTTCTACATGTATATGTAAGTATGTATTTTGTTATTGATATTCACTTTAGATATCGAAACTGGTGGGCCTATATTTATGTGTACATAAATACCCGTCATGATGAGGTTCCTATAGCCTTAAAATTAATTGCTTGAGTACTTATTGGTGAGACTCTCTCTAGCTCTCTTTCTCTCTCTCTCTCTATCTCTCTATGCCAGTAGGCGTCAATCTGATGCATTTTTTCCCACTCCACAGCATCGTTTTTAGGTTTTATAAGTGATAAGGAGTTCTCTATTTCAAATAGCCAACATTGCCTGGCTACCCGAAGTGTTTTAGAAATGCCTCTGGAGTTCACATTAAGTAGTAAGGGCAGATCTATCCTAGTCTATGAAGGATATGAATTCTGGCTCAAGAAGAAGGCGCTGAACGGAAACATGAACTGGAGATGTAGCAAACATCAAACACACAAATGCCCGGTAACATTAGTTACTGCCCAAGATGATGTAATCAATCAATCATCTACTCACAATCATGAATGTAACAGAGATAAAGCCATTGCAAAGAACGCAGTTGAAAAAATGAAAAAGAAGATGTCGGAAACCACAACAACACCGGGGGCTTGCCAGGCTAATGTAATCGTCGACTTACCACCTTCTGTTCTGATGGCTTTGCCCAGAAAAAGTGTAATAAGCAGGACTCTCAGACGACATCGTGAACGACTCAGAAACAGACATTGGTGGAGCTTTGAGGTACCAGCAGTGTACAAAGAGTTTCTATTATACGACTCCTTGGAGAAAAGCGAAAATAATCGATTTCTAGTTTTCGGTGACCGACAGTTACTAGAATGGCTAGGACGTAGCAAATGTTGGTTTGCCGATGGTACCTTTAAAGTTGTCCCCTGTTTATTTTATCAACTCTACACAATTCACTTTCAATATGCACAGGGTGTGATTCCACCAGTGCTGTACTGCTTGCTCCAGGACAAAACCAGAGTTACGTATGATAGATTGCTGGAAGCAATTAAAGAACTTTTACCAAATGTAACACCAGAAATTATTGTTACTGACTTTGAGAAAGCCGCCATGACAGCTTTTCAAGAGAAATTTCAGCTATGCAGAGTAACGGGATGTTATTTTCACCTCTGTCAAGCTGTATTACGTAAAGTGAATGAATTGGGCATGAAAAGTGACTATGACGCTTGTAACGAGTTACGTGGCATGGTTAGATGTCTTTCGGCTTTGGCCTATGTACGTGAAGAACACATTAGTGATTCCTTTGAATTACTCACCGAATCCATGCCTCAACATGATAGGATGCAGGAACTGTTATCCTACTTCGAGCATACCTACATACGTGGTCGCAGACAGCGTGGCAGAGGAGATACCTATGCTTCAGCTTTATTCCCTCCAAGTACATGGAATAAATACCTGGACGTAATCGGCGGTGTGGCGCGAGAAAACAATGTTGTGGAGTGTTGGCATCACGCTCTCCAATCTCTATTTTCATGCCACCATCCAACTATGTGGACATTTCTAGATGGTATTCGAAAGGATAGTCAGTTGCACAAGGCATCAGTTTTACAGGCTAGCGCCGGCACTGAAGAACGGCCAAGGAAGAAATATGCAACACTGGCAAAAAGAATGACAAACATAGTTCATCAATATGATTCGATGGATCGTCTTCTGTACTTACAATCAATAGCATATCTATCTTATTGATGTAGATGAACAGAAAAAAAAACTTTTTTTTACATTACCTCTATATTTATACATTCTTAATTTTTATAGTTTTTAATGCCTTTTAATTTTATTCAAATCTAACGTGTAACATTTTTTTCATTAAATAAAAAATGAATACATTAAATATTGCTCATTTAATGATTTTTTAAATTACAATTTGTTGATGGAAATATCAGGGGATGAAGTGACCAGGGGATGAAGTGACCGGGGATGAAGTGACCGGTCACCCGTGTTAGCTCCCTTTGATATTTGGGAAACTAAGCTATAGTTTCTACACACTAAATATTACATTACTGTTTGTTGTTTCCCTTTGAGAGACTTCACTATTATTATTATTATTATTACTATTGTCATCTCCCCTGATTGGAATGCAATATTTATTTGATTAACTCCCCTTACTATTGTGAAACTAGAGCATGGTTTCTATTTAACATTCTGAAGATGTCCTTCACGGAAAGGCGTCTACCTCCCAGTGTCATCATTATGGCTAAGCCGATCTACGCATCTCGTTGCAGCTTTTATTACAGGCTACATCTACTCGAAGCCCTATCTTCGTAACGCTGTTACCAGTCTGCTGACACCAGATCTGAAGATACCAGCCTTACTTACTATCCACAAGAGTCCGACCAACAACCGCTTGCCAGAAGACCCGACTGACCCGTCCCTGCAGCTACGTATAGTTGGACTGTCCCGTGCGCTAGGATCAATCACGCCAGCCCACCCACAGACAACTCAGCATCAGACACACCAGTCTCGTCAGAGCAGCATAGGAATTAAAGCTAAGCAACCAGCCTAATGACACTCAGACCACTTGGTTCTCAGATCTCATGATGATAGTCTGGTTTATGTAAAAAATCAGATCCCGGCTTAACCCTGTACAGCTTCTTACCTTTTACTTATTTTACCTTTCTATTATTAAACTGTACATATGTTTTACTTAAACTGTATTTGTTGCCTGCCTTCATAACGATGTGCCTGTAGATCTATGTGCAAGTTAAGGTCCTCAAAATCTTAAAACCCCCTAGACACCTAAACGGCCACCATCTTTGACCTACTTGTCACACCGGGGATGAAGTGAAAATTACTAAAAATCTAAAACAGTTTCCATAATTGTGTAAAAAAAAAAGATGGTAAATGGTCACAGTCTAAAATATCATGATGTCGGATTTCTAATATCTTTTCTAGTTTATGAGATCTTAACGGGACGGAGGGACAGATAGATCACACAAAACTAATAGCGTCTATTCTCCTATAGGGGCCCGCTAACAAAGTATACTGGCGGATCCTGGGGTGGGGGGGAAGGAACGGTAGAGGCGATCGCCCCCCCCCTCGGCCTACCTCCCAACTTTATGAAATATAGAGGGGCGGGCGAATTTTCGTAAAGAAATCACACAATTTGTACGCGAATTCTTTATTTATTAATAATATATTGTGACACACTTATTTAGTAGGTAATTATTAGTTTGTATTGAGACGCACCATAGTTGACAGACTTTGAATGCGACATTTAGTGACGTCATGACTTAGTTGGATTATAGATTATTAATGAAAATATAATCAGTTGGTGTTAGGATTTCATAGGGATAACGTGATGTTACAGATAGAGACTCGACGATAGCCCTTTTCAATATTAAATATCATTCGTGCCTGTATAACGGTTTGGTATTTTCTTCTTGATCCATGATTAGGTCTTGCTACTTTTTAGATAATTACATCGAATACACCCGTACAACAAACCCAGACATCCCAAGAGTGATTTGTCAGACAGTCATCAAAAACTTCAAAGGCAAGGCCTATCACAATATACAAATATATTTTAACCAATTTTTAGATTATCTCGACCGCCCCAGTACGTTGGTGGGAGGGGAAGAATGCATATCAATCCCTTCCCCTCAACCATAAACCTTCGAGTGGGGGGTGGGCGGTCCAATTTTATTGCAGAAATCACAGTTTGTTGACCAAATTAATTACATCGGTGCTTTTTTTTTAAGAAAAAAAGAGGTGCCGGTACTCAGTGATGGATTGTACTTTTAACTATTAATAAATTAAAAATAAAGTACAAGAAAAGTAATATTTTTCCCCACATTGAAAAATGTGCCGGTACGCCGTACCAGTGTGTACAGTCACAAGAAAAAACAACAACACTGAGTTACAAATAAATATGATAAAAGCTACTTATTGATAGTTAAACAAATGTGTATGTTTAGCAGCTCTTCTGATATATAGGCCGATTCAGTTAGATGGGGGTTGGGACTTCCAACCTAATCCCTATAGATCACAAGGTCTGAAAGGGGAACTTTACTTTGAACTAAACTGAGTTACAAAAAGGAGTACTGAACAAAATTAATCACTTATAAATGAACGTCTTTTTCAATTATTTTTCGCAGACATTTTATTTTCTGCGGCGAACCGCAAAGCCTTAATCTAAATCAACTTTATCGATCTGTGGGATATCTTTTCTTTTCAAGGAACAAACCGGTTTATTTGCAATGTAACTTAGGACCTATACATTTATATTAGATTTTTTTAAAGTAAAAACATTATTCAATGGTCATTAAAAAGTAGACATTTTGCGTGAATCAAAACGGTCGTTTAACCATGCTTATTTTGGTTAGGACACCAACCGAACGATGGAATTCGTGAAGGAGTGCATGCAAGAAAAACAACAGAAAAGCAATTTTAAAGTATGTGTACACCATTCAGTTAAGCTATGTGGTCAGAAAATTCTTCCTGCTTAACATTTTGGTATTCTAAAATAAAATGTTTTTTTTCTTCGCCGCTTTTACTATTCGATGGGATGTTTTAATTAATAATACTGGTGTCATTAAAATGTCTATAACAACTCGTTTTAGCGCTCAGCATGCTACAGTTAGACTCGTGAAAGAACGGTTTGAGGAATGTGTGACAGTACCACACTGAAAATATACTAGAACTTTTTAGAAGCGCAGCTCTGGCTGTTGGCGTGCCAGCCATCCGTGAATACATGATACATGTATACTTTTCATTCCTTTACTTTTTTGGTGTGTGGGTGTCACACGATGGCGCCCGATCCCCCTAGTTCATCCATTGAAATAGGGGTGTTCCGGTCGAAAAGTATCATACTGAGAACCAGTGGCGTAGCTAGAGTATATGATGCCTGGTGCGGTACCTCATCTTGATGCCCCCCCCCCCAAAAAAAAAAAATTAAATAAATAATAACATTGCAAAACCTTACTTCTTTTTTCAAAATAATATGTATTCATTAATCAAATATTGTTTATTCAAAAAAAAATCACTTTTACATAAACATACTACAAGTGAATTTTACGCGCTTTCTTGCTGGCAAAAGTATCAATAATTTTATCGAAATGAATTTTTTCCACCAACTCTTGTTCAATGGACAAAATGGCCAAATTAGTGAGTCGTAAATTTGTCATCGTTGATCGCAAGTAATTCTTGATCAGTTTAAGTTTGGAAAAACTTCTTTCGCATGTAGCGACGATTACCGCAATAGTAAAAAGTATGCGAATCATGATGACGATATTCGGGACTGAATCATCTAGCATTCTAGCTGATAATTATTTTTTTATAAAATTCAAAAGCTCAACAGGTCCTTGTTTTGGAAGTTCGGAGGCTTCTGATGAAACTGTGACAAACCGTTGAAGCCTCTTTCTCTCCAGCAGAAATTCGTTTTTATCAATGTCGCTAGGAGTACTATCGAGTATGATTTCGACCTGCGGAGTTAATAGTTGGGAAGGCGACAAAAATTCATATCTATATGCTACATAATGAAGTTGCTAGAATCGGGTGATTATTTCTTGAACAATCCTATCTAAGGTAGAATAAATTTCCCTTCGTAACTCTTCTTTGTGTGTAAGTACAGAGTCGTCACTTTTCTCACTAGGTATCTTTTTCTTATGGCCAATACGTAACTCGTAACTCTTCTTTGTGTGTGTGATAAAAATCACTCGGGTCTAGGCATTTAATTAATTATTTTATTATCCTATCTTCATTCTCTCAACTTAGCCCATATGGCGCTAAAAAGCACAATTACCACCCTCCGGTCCCCCCCCCCTTTTCTCTAGGCATCGGTGTCACATTGTATCTTCATAATCTGACACATGTCTAGCCAGTCTATCGACAGGAGTAAGCTCCCCTTTCTTATCTGGACAAACATGCTGTGTGATATCTTTGTTGTATTCATCAGACGGAGGTTACATCCCCTCTCCTTTCACCAGGTGACACCTTGCTTACCCCCCCCCCCTTTTAGGAGACGGGTCACTTCAAAGGGACCCTTTCAACTTGACAACAATGGTCATCTCGACCGTCTGGCGCGAGCAAACTCTATTGTCTAGACAAGCGTCCTCCGTCATCTGTCCACCTTGGGGAAACAAAAGACACGAGCCATAATCAATGGCATCCATGTGGTGTGTCTATCTATACACAGGAAACACGCGGCAATGTCAAGCGATAATCTATTCGTTTAGAGACGGACAGTTTGAACACCTTGGAGGCCGCGCCCCCTGGTAGTTGAATATGGACAAAATTTCTTAAATCGTCTCATTCTTTCTGGAGAGCTGAGAGGGAAGACTCGTATCTTGTTTGAGCTCTACGCTCAATATTTCTTTACATTGGATTTGGTGCTTTTATCTATAGGCAACTCCTACTGGAAGCCCTATCTTCGTAACGCTGATACCAGTCTTCTGACACCAGATCTGAAGATACCAGCCTTACCCAATAATCACAAGAGTCCAACCAACAATCTCTAGCCACAGACCCGTCACTGGCACCAGCTGGCAGTAGCCGTCAAACTCACCGACTACGAACCGTTGGACTGCCCCGTGCGCTTGGATCAATCACGCCAGCCCGCCCGCAGACAGCGTCAGCATCAGCCATACCAGTCTCATCAGAGCAGCACAGAACTTGAAGCTAAGCAACCAGCCTAATGACACTCAGACCACTTGGTTCTCATATCTTATGATGATAGTCTCGTTTATGTAAATAGCTAGATCCCATCCTAGCACTGTACAACCTTCTACCTTTTCTATTTCTGTATATAATAAACTGTACATATATTTTACTTAACAGTATTTTTTGCCTGGATTCTAAACGCTGTGCTTGTTAATCTTATGTGCAAGATAGGTTCTCAAAATCTTAAAACTCCCTAGACACCTTTTTGGCAAAGGAAATGCCATGCCTTCAGCGATGTCCTCTCGATTACTCTTTAAAAATGTCTCTAATGTTTTTAGTTTGAGTGAGCAGTCTGGAGTAGACAATCCTTGTTTTTTTGAAGGTAGACTTGCGCATCATTAATTTCAGTTAATACAGGAGCCCAAAATCCAAGATAGGTGAGAAAATTAAAAGACTGAATAGCAACTAATAATCCACCTGCTTCAGATCTAGTCGATGAATTTTCATCTCTGCTAGTTAATGTCTCCAGAGTTTCTATAATTTTATAAAATTTATCCCCAACCATCTTGACAGCTACTCCTCTGGTGCTCCAGCGGGTCTCAACTAACCGTTTAAGGCTAGTTCCGGTTATTTTGATTAGGATATACCAGCGGTGTGTTGAAGTTGAGAAAAAGGCGTGTAAACAGTCCAGTGTACCAAAAAAAAAGGTTACCGATTTACTTCAGCTTCAGCAGCTCGCATTCTTGCTAAATTGAGGGAATCGTTTGAGCAGGAAATGAATAGTGCTTTGGGATTGACTTCTAGAATACGTTTTTGGACACCGTAGTTTTGACCTTTCATGACCGCAGCATTACCATAGCCTTGACCCCTGCAGTCCATTATATCTGAGCCATCCTAACGTAGTTTTTTCTAGAATCATCTCATCGATTCCAGCAGCATGCTTGTTCTTTGTGTCGATGAAGTCAATAAAAGACTCACGAACCTGCACCCCGTCATTATTTTACATGACAACGTACTGTAAAATTTCGGAAGTTTGATCTAGCTTTGAGATGTCAGGTGTACTATAAAAATAATATATATATATATATATATATATATATATATATATATATATATATACAGTTCAAAAGTTTAAACACACAACAAGCAAGCAACAAGTAAAAGGAAAGATCCCATGGAGCAGCATGGTGTTAATGGAAAATGGTGTATCCAAATCCGCACTACTTTCATTCACATAATAGCATAATTCTCTTCCAGATATTTTTTTTACTTTACTTTTACTTTACATAAGATTCTAATAATTTCCGGAGATTTCCAGGACTTTTTCGTAGGTCTATATTTTGCAGGAGATTTCCAGGGGCTTCTGGTAAATCAAGAGGCCGCGGGAAATCTGTCATATGTTATAAAATGGTTCAATTTAATAATTTATACACCTAAAATTTAGCACGGGTCCAAAGAAAGTGCAGGACCCACTGTGGTCGCATATGTTGCAGTGCCTAAGGCCTGCCCTGCAAAATAGCGGCGTATGCTAGGCCACCGGTCGACTAGTAGAAAAATATTTGGCTTCTTTTACTTGCTGTATTTGTTTTTAACGTGATCCCCCAATGTTGCAATAAATTTATTTTGTATTTGTGGAG
The DNA here is from genome assembly GCA_021533235.1 of Biomphalaria straminea. Lineage (NCBI taxonomy): Eukaryota > Metazoa > Mollusca > Gastropoda > Planorbidae > Biomphalaria > Biomphalaria straminea. The sequence goes on from JADKLZ010003886.1 coordinate 26,750,905, forward strand.
ACATGTATGTATGTATTCGGTCTGGAACAAAGCTTAGACACCTCTCTGAATTGACTGTCCATACGCTGAACTTTTTCAGATCCTTGAGTGACAAGGTGTATGCGAATATTATCTGTGATGACATTAGGTCGATCTCCAATGTCGTTCAGTCTAGAGCTTATTATCCTGCTTTCTGTATTGTTTACACTGTAAATTAGATTCAAACTGTTCTATAACTTACATTGTATTTCAGAAATAGTTACGGAGATGAAACAAAATAGCTACGTGACTAGTTTATAAATCGTTAGTTCATGTTTAAAAAACAGTAGATTATGTTTGTTCGCGTCTATAAATTAGTTGTTTTTACTGAAAAGCTCAGGGAAATAGGAAATTAATACACACTGGGGGAATTTTGGTGCCTCTTTCCACTTGGTGCCCTGTGCGGCCCGCACCACCCACACATTGGTAGCTACGCGACTGCTGAGAACAAATCAATGGGCTTATTACTATTAAAGTAAAAAAAGTAAAGTTCCCCTTTCAGACCTACTGGTCTATTGGGCAGTACGGAAGCCAGGCGCTTTACCGCTCAGCCACCGCGCCCTCTTATTACTATTAGCCAGTACGTAATTGTAACGCTAGTTTAATAATAAGTCGAATTTAAACAAACACAGGAAGTTTTTTCTTCAGAAATGTATTGCGCATGCGCTAATTCATCATTTGTAAAAATGTAAACAAAACAACTCTTCAAATCGGTAATCATCGTGACGTGATGATTGAATCTAGAAATCTAGATAGTATCCCAGCATCATAGATGTATATAGATATCTAGATGAAGTAACATGTAGATCAAATACAAGTTGTAAGGTAGATTTATATCTAGAAGGTGTTTTCATGTCTAGACTAGACTAAAAACTGTATCATGAATCTAGTCAATCTAGGACTAGACTCTAGAGCTAGCTCTAATATATATATTATATATATATAGGGAGGTTAAATAAAATATTTATCTTGGAAAAAACAATTTTTCGTTAGTACATCATTAAAATACTTTAAAAGAACTTTCCAATGGTATATAAATTATGACTGTATCTTTAATAGTTAAAAAGTTATGATTTTTTTTGTATCGTTCTGAACTAACATTGTTGACACGGAAAAAAAGAGATGACGGAAGTCGCCTCTCCCAGCCGCTCAGCTCGCGAGACACACCCCCAATTAAGAAATTGGAATTGAGTTTCGTAGAGGATAAATCTACTTATTAAATAAGAAATTTAATTGTAGATCTAGTATTAGTAGTAAATTTCTTGCTCACAAATCGAATTTAATTTATATTTATGAACTTTACTTGTTTAAAATGTAAATATTGATGAAATAAACAAATTATCGGGTCTAGATCTACAAGAAATGTCAGAGAGGCGTGATCAAAATGGCGGCGATGTGATGTCAGAAAATAACAAAATATTTAAAAATTGGGGTCAAAATCGCCTGGAACAATTTTTTTTCAAATGCACTTTTTGACTAATGGGCATATGTTTAGTACACAAAAACTATTTTAATATATGCAGAATATTAGGCCTTAAATGGCCTAAGGCTTATTTGTTTCAACTAACGAAATTTCTTTATCAAACTTTATCAAAAACTGGAAAATCCCATAGCCCACAATGGTAACCGTATTTTCTACTTTTCTTGAGATGGGCATAGGACAACGCGATAAAACTTGGTAGAATTATAGCCAGGCATGATATCTAGCGTAGAAAAAAAAATTGATGTTTGATCATTTTCCTGGACTCTGTATTGGTAAAAACAAAAAAGGGGTATTTTTGATAATAAATTTATAAGTTATAAATAACTTTAAAAAAAAAACGTCATTAAATATTGTTTAGGCCAGTGTCTAAAGTAATCGATAACACAAGTTTAAATCTTCTCACGTTTCATTCAAAAATGTAATTAATTTTCAAGTGCGGCCTATGTAAAAAAAAGTCAATTACGCAATCTCAACTTTATCGGTCATTTTTGACTTCCGCATTTCCGGGTTTTTTGGGCTACCTAATATATATATAATATCAGGTGGCCGAGCCTTGCTCGGTTAAATAATTTCATATACCCGAAGTCATTTTTGGATTTTTTTTTATAATTACGAAAATGAACGATTGGATAAAGACTACTAATTCGAAAAATTTCTTTAGTATTCTGTTTGTTCTATATGTAAATTGGTACGTTCAGAATTTAATTTTGGAATTAGTATATTCAATTATGGCTTTAGTACGAAACATCGAGTGACGCAAATTTCTACGTTATTGGGGAAAACTTCAAAGACTTTCTTACAAGCCAATAATAGTAGGCCGTAGGCCTACGATAGTTTTACGCTGTCTAGACTGTAGGAGGACTTAAGAGACTTGATATTTAATCGCCATGTACAATTACATATAGAACAAACAGAACACTAAGACTGTCAGACCATAAGAAGTTCATACCGGCTTTTGCCATCCATCTATCCCAGTGGTGCTACTGGTGCTACAGCCCATGGAAGGATATGGCCTGCTTTTACACATCCCTCCATTCAGATATCTTCTAGGCCTTTCGTCACCACACCCTAACCCCAAGTTTTTTACTAAGGTTTATAGTTAAATCAAAAGTGGCTGCAGCGTACGCAAACTCGTTGACCGCTTAGAATATTGTGTGTTGGTTTCCTTTTCGAGTCGATGTGAAGCTCGAAGTCGCAGATCCTCAAGTTTCCTTAAACGCTCCTCAGAATTTTCTAGCTTGACGATATTACTAATGATTGCATTTACGAATAATAACGTTATGTCAATAAAATATTAACTTCACGTCAATAATAATAATAATAATAATAATAAAATTATTATGTTTATATAAATAATGTTTGTCTAAATGAATCTATATAAAAGACCTTCTAAAAAAAAACAAAGATTTAGATCGAACAAAATTATAATAATATTTGTCTTCTATAAATTTAGAGTGGAATTGGCAATGCTGTTACATCTAGATCTAGTCTAGGAAAAAAAGCGATTGAAATCTGGCTGAAATCCTATAGCTCAGACGTAGACGTCTAGATCTATTTGTTTTCCTGAAAAGTTGTGAACATCTTTTCTTCTAGAAATTACAACAGAAAACCTATTAGATTATTATTAGATCTCTTCAACGCCGCAAACCTCCTTCTATTAGGGAAGAATAACGGCGAGCAACATGGCGGTTTTTTCGACGGAGAACTGAGAATCTAGTTGTAAGTCTAGAATCAAGACCTAGATCTAGACGTAGATTGTTTGTTTGTTGTTTTACATGTTTCGGATGTTCCTTCAGAATTGAAGATAGTTACTTCCTAGTCCAAACCTCCCGCAGGACGACGGGGGATGGGAGCGGGCAGGGTTTGAACCCGGGACCATCGATAAATCCAAACGACAGTCCAGCGTGCAAACCGCTCGACCAGGCAGACATCCAGATTCCAGATTCGGCGTCCATATCTTTCTTTTCGGCCTACATTATAGCTAATTAAAAATATACAATTAATCAAATTCTTATTTTAACGTGCCTTATAATAAAGGGATCAAGCGATTAATTTGTAGAAACACTTGGAAGCACTTGAGCGTCTTCAGATAACCACGTGCTTGATTGATGTTCACTGTTTTAAACCTTCAACTACGGTGCGCAAATAGTTGTGTCTATTCATTCAAACGCGATAAAACTTGTTGCAAAGAAATGCTTTAGTGAACGGCTGTAAGCCAGTGACGTAGGAGGTGTCAAGTTTTTTTTCCTCTCTTGCTGTGAGCCTAGTGACGTAAGCGGTGTCAAGTTTTTTTTCCCTTTGACGTCGTGGGAAAAAAATTTCATTCATAAATTCTCCATGTCATTCATAAAACCTTCAAACCAATATAAATTTTTCGATAATGAGACATTTTTCAAACCGATATAACTGTCAAACTCGAGTTTTCCCGATGTGGCCAATGAGTTGAGAATTTTTTTCTCACTAACATTTAGATACGTTGAAATTTTAAAGAAAATCGTTAGAGCCGTTTTCGAAATAGAAGAAATATATATATATATATATATATATATACAAGAATTGCTCGCTTAAGAGTATAGGATATATCTCCACCTCTGACACTTTTGAACAGGAAATGGGCGTACCCCAGGGCAGCATCCTGTCAGTCACCCTGTTGAACATTAAAATTAACAGCATCATTAATGCTCTATCCCCTGGCATAGAGTGCTCTCTGTATGTTGATGACTTTGTCATTTTTACTTATGGGAAAAATATGAACACCTTAGAAAGAAAATTACAGTTAAATCTAAACAAAATTCAAAATTGGGCAAATGATAATGGTTTTAAATTTTCGGACTCCAAAACAGTTAGTATGCATTTTTGTAATTTAAGGGGGCTTCACCCAGATCCTGAATTATTTATAAACAAAAAAAGAATCCCCGTTGTAAAAACTACAAAATTTTTAGGCCTCACCCTTGACTCCAAATTTAATTTTCTCCCCCACATTAAAGAACTTAGGAAAAAATGTCAAAAGTCATTAAACATACTTAGAGTACTCAGCCATACGGACTGGGGGGCTGACAGAGACACCTTGCTGCTGCTGTATCGAAGTCTAATCCGATCCAAGTTGGATTATGGATCTATGATATATGGAGCAGCAAGGAAGTCTTACCTAAAGATACTAGAACCAATCCAAAATGCTGCCCTGCGTCTCTGTCTCGGCGCGTTCCGCACGTCACCAATTCCGAGTCTACATGTGGAGGCTGGAGAGCTCCCCATGGACATAAGGATGAAAAAGCTTGCAATGCAGTACATAGTAAAACTAAAATCTAACCCCACGAACCCTGCTTTTGACCCCGTATTCAATCCCATAAATGTTGAACTATACATTCGAAGGCCTAACGTCATACAGCCGTTAGGCCTTCGAATGAGAGAATCCATCCAAAATTTAACCCCATCCATTGACCAAATTTCTAAAATACAAACCCCACAAACCCCTCCTTGGCTAACTAGTAGACCCAAATTAAATTTGTCCCTCCTTAATTTTCCAAAACAAAACACAGACCCAACCCTATTGCAAGTCCACTTTAGGGAACTGCAGGAGAGCTACGGAGATTGTGGCACCATCTACACTGACGGATCCAAAATGGATGGAAAGGTCGCGTGTGCCTGCTCCTTTCGGAGCAAAACAATCTCCCGTAGACTCCCTGATGGATGCTCCATCTTTACGGCCGAATTGCATGCACTGTCGCTTGCACTTATGGCCGTTAAAGCATCAGAAAGGAGGAAATTTATAATCTGCTCCGACTCCAAATCTGCATTGCAAGCTTTGGGGCGGATGAAGACTGACATTCCATTGGTATACAAGTGTCTAAAGCTGTTGGACCAAATAGCAGCCACCCATAGGGATGTCACCTTCATCTGGGTCCCCTCCCATGTAGGCATAGAGGGAAACGAAGCCGCAGACAGAGAAGCAAAGAAAGCCCTAAACCAAACAGTGTCAGGAACCCAAATTCCCTACTCGGACCTGAGACAAAGTATTGCCACTGCCATCTATCAAGAGTGGCAGGACCGATGGGAGGCTGAGAATCACAACAAACTCAGGCAGATCGTGGCGGATGTCCGGTGGCGGCCCATATCTAAGGGTCTGACAAGGCGTGGCAGCACGACCATGTCTAGACTGAGGATTGGCCACACCTACATCACACACTCTTTCGTGCTGAAGAGAGAAGGGCCACCACTTTGTGAGCGTTGTGATTCTCGCCTCACAGTGGAGCATATCCTCATTGACTGCCCCAGATACCAGGATGTCAGGGAGAAGTTTCTTATATCCACTGACTTAAAAATACTGTTTGACACTGTCGACCCTGGGAAGGTACTGGGCTTTATCCGGGAGGTGGGGTTGTCTTCGAGGATCTGATTCGTGAGTCTGTATACACATATTATTTACACTAGATTTGTATAAAATATCCAAATTTTTACCTATGCTATTTTAACTGTAAATAAACCTTAATTTTAATGAGTTAATTATATGAACTCTGACTTTTTATAGAGGGAGAGTAGTCCTTAAGGGACTACGGGCACGACATGGCCTATACTGTGCCGATGTGCCTAAAACTAAACTAAACTAAAACTGAACAAGATATCTAGCTAGCGGTCAACGAGTTTGCGTACGCTGCAGCCACTTTTGATTTAACTATAAACCTCAGTAAAAACTTGGGGTTAGGGTGTGGTGACGAAAGGCCTATGAGATATCTGAATGGAGGGATGTGTAAAAGCAGGCCATATCCTTCCATTGGCTGTAGCACCAGTAGCACCACTGGGATAGATGGATGGCAAAAGCCGGTATGAACTTCTTATAGTCTGACAGTCTGGCTGAGCAGGGCACATATCCCGTAAAATAATCTGAAGAGTTTCTTTAGTGTTCTGTTTGTTCTGTACATGGCGATTAAATATCAAGTCTCTTAAGTCCTCCTACAGTCTAGACAGCGTAAAACTATCGTAGGCCTACTATTATTGACTTGGAAGAAAGTCTTTGCAGTTTTACCCAATAACATAGAAATTTGCGTCACTCGATGTTTCGTACTAAAGCCATAATTGAATATACTAATTCCAAAATTAAATTTCTGAACGTACCAATTTACATATAGAACAAACAGAACACTAAAGAAATTCTTCGGGTTAGTAGTCTTTATCCGATCGTTCATTTTCGTAATTATAAAAAAAAATCCCAAAATGACTTCAGGTATATAACCTTTCTTATGAAATTATTTTACCGAGCAAGGCTCGGCCACCTGATATTATATATATATACAAGAATTGCTCGCTTAAGAGTATAGGATATATACAAGAATTGCTCGCTTAAGAGTATAGGATATAAATCTTATAATACTTTAAATATTCTATACATGCATCTACTGATCTAGATTGTGATAGTATTATAAATAGTCTAATAGATCTAGATCTAGTCTAGAGCTTGAGTCGATATAAATTATACATAATATACATAAGCTATAGACCAGATCTACACACATAGTGATAGTAGCAAGGGCCTACTCTTATCATAGAGACATGATAGAGTCGACTCTCTAGTGACTCTACTACTCTAGGTCTAGATCTAGATTAGATTTAGATCTAACTTTTTAAAAATGATTTTGCAAACTTTAACCCAAGGTTTCCCTTCAACATATTTTGGGGTAAATCCTTTTCTGTTGATTGCTTTCAGCCAAAAGAGAAGTCTTTTGGAAGTAATCTATTCAACGCTAGCCTATAGGCCTAGAACCACTCATCACTCACAGACTCAGTCTAAGAAATTAAAGAATGCTACAAAATCTCATTCTTTTCTAGTTTACTGAAGTATTTGAGTCCCCTTTTATGCACCAGTAGCCAGAGGCGTCACTAGGGTGGGTGTCACCCGGTGCGATAAAATCAGGGTGTCAACCCCCCCCCCCCCAGTGTTCCACTTATTCTTCAAATAAAAACTATCGTTGTCCAGTCGTTGTTTTTTGCGCGTTAATACAGTTCGTTGATTGCTGCTCCACAAAGTTTAAATGAGTATCGATTATGTTTTTTTCTCTTACATATTATCGTTAATCATTACATACATTAACATCTACGATTTTTTAAATAGAAAGAAATTAAAAACCAACTGAGCATGCTTTCCTAAGTAAACATTTAACAGCTCTTTATGGAACTTTTGAATATTATAATCACATATAGTGGTAGTTTCATGAGGACAACTAATGAAAAATGCAACTTAATGAAAAGTGTATTGATAGGTACAAAAATTTTTAAAGAATTTTTTGAACATATAAAAGTTTACAATAATTTTAGAAAATAAATATTTAAATTTCCTTTTCAGGATTTCAAATTAGAAAACTTATTTAAAAAAAAATTAAACTCAATATATCTTGCTACTTCGTTTTCAATGGACAGAATTGCTTGATTTGATTTCAAAAAATAGTTGTTAATTAATGTTTTAATGAGAGAACGTTGTTAGTTGATGTTTTAATAAGAGACCGATATTAGTTAATGTTTGAATGAGAGCACGTTGTTAGTTGATGTTTTAATGAGAGAAGGTTGTTAGTTGATGTTTTAATTAGAGAACGTTGTTAAATGATGTTTTAATGAGAGAATGTAGTTAGTTGATGTTTTAATGAGAGAACATTGTTAGTTGATGTTTTATAAGAGAAGGTTGTTAGTTGATGTTTTAATGAGAATGTTGTTAGTTGATGTTTTAATGAGAGAACGTTGTTATTTGATGTTTTAACGACAGAAAGTTGTTAGTTAATGTTTTAATCAGAGAACGTTATTAGTTAAATTTAGTTTTGCAAAGCTTCTTTTCACATGACGCCTTGTAAACATGCATTTAATTCAAAGGCTGGTAGAGATTCGTTGCCGTCTTTCAAAACTTTGCTGCATTCTAGTATTCTAGTTTTAGTATTTCTGTTCACATATCTTACCCTCAGGCCCAATATAAAAGAGATTGATGTACTCAGTATTAACATCTTGCTCTCTATTTGAATAGTAAATCTTAAGAATACTTTCCTGATATTTTCATATTGTTAAAACGTATTTTTCTTTTGCATTAACATGCTAGTTTGATTTGAGAAAAGTTATCTTAATAACATTTTGAGCTAAATTTTCACATATTTCGTACAGTAAATGTTTAAGTGCTCGAGCTTAGCCACCACTTTGAAAATAATTAACACTTTAATTTGAAGGTACTTTTGTGTTTAGTTTATTTTTTTGAGTACATCTGCCAATAAGAAAGTCAAGCAATGAAAGTTATGCATGTATTCACAGCACTAGCAGATCCAGAACTTTGGAGTGGGGGGGGGCGATTTTTTTCCAAACCCTAACCATAACGCCAAGTAAACCCTAACCCTATGCATAAACGCGCCTACGGCATATATATATATATACAAGAATAAAAAAGCAGTGGTTTTTAAACTTCGTGGAAAAAACAAAACAAAAAACAGTCATGTTGAGGCAAGCTGGGGGTCTGAGGGAGGGCTGTAAGCTTCGCCAGTGGGATTCGGGGCGAAGCCCCGACGCTAGAAGCATTTTCTTGCACACTTCACTGCAGAAACGCATTATCCTGACATATACAGCTTATTAGTTATCAGTAGATCTCGGGGCAAAGCCCCGACGCCAAAAGCGTTTTCTTGCATTCGTCACTGCAGAAATGCATTATCCTGACATATAGGCCTACAGCTCATTATATATCAGTAGATTTCGGAGCGAAGCCCCGACGCCAAAGCATTTTCTTGCATATTTCAGTGCAGTAACGCATTATCTTGAAATATACAGCTCATTATTTATCAGTAGATTTCGGGGCGAAGCCCCAACGCCAAAAGCGTTTTCTTGCATTCTCCACCTAAAAAAAAACGCATTTTCCTGACCTAAAGCTCACCATTCATCCTATTAAAAAAAGGACCTTTTGAATAATGTCGGAAAAGATTCTATTAATATTATTCCAAAAAGTATCCATCGCCCCCTCCCGACCCCACCATATCGGCCAACATACTAGAGGGGGGGCGAAATCATCTAAAAGTATGTAGAAATATAAAATAATTAGTATATATTATTAAATAAGTAACAAATTCGTATACCAATAGTGTGAATTCTATACTAAAATTCGTCCGCCCCCACCCGAAGTTGGACCGCCCCCCCCCACTCGAAAGCTTATGGGGGGGGGCGAAATTGATGCCACCGCCCCCTCCCGACCCCACCATATCGGCCAACATACTAGAGGGGGGGCGAAATCATCTAAAAGTATGTAGAAATATAAAATAATTAGTATATATTATTAAATAAGTAATAAATTCGTATATCAATTGTGTGAATTCTATACTAAAATTCGTCCGCTCCCCCCTTCGGGGAGGGGGGTCGTCCGAGTGGGGGGGGGGGGGGGGGGCCCCCCCCCCCCCCCCCCCCCGGATCCGCCAGTAATTCACAGACAGCTGGCAATCATATCTGTGCTGCGCCTCTAGTGTTTGTATTTTCAGAGAGACGGCAAAGATTTTCGCCGTCACACTTTCATAAAATCGTTCTTTCATGGGTCTAACAGCAACACCATGAGCACACCAGCGAGTTGTTCATATGACACGCTATCATTAATTATATTATCCTATCTATTAGTATTAGCGGCAAAGAAAGAAAACCCTTTTTCTAGAGAAAATATTTTCCGATTAAGAATTTGGACCACATAGCTAAAGTAAACGGTGTACACATCTATTCAAGTTTCTTCTTCTGTTCTTCGTTTATTACTGCCTGCACTTCTTCATGAATCCTTGACATTGTAGCTGCATTAACATGTCCCTGAGCTCATCACATCGATACGTTAAGCCCATCTCTTTTCAGTCGTTTTAAATTATCAGAACTGATACACCAGATTTGGCCCACATTAAGAGGAATATCCTATATTTCTGTCATTTCAACATTACCATTGCTACTGTTAATATATCTTACAACTTCAGAGATCTATGTTAGGTGTGCTGTAATACAAGATACCAGGAGTACCTTGCAGCTTTTATGTCTCTCATCTCTGATAAGTATATCCCTTAAGTGGTTTGCTAAAACATTTATATATATTTTTGGTACAAGCTTGGAAAGTAACTTTTTTTTTTTTCATCGCTGACTTGCGATCGTACAAGTTATTATTTCAGCACTGGCTTATATTTGGATAACATTTCCACAATCCCAAGAAAAAAAAATTCATTATTCAATGAAAAGTCTTCTACAGTTCGCCACCATATACCAACTTTTCTTTGCTAGAAACAATGCGATAGTAAACAATCTATAATACAAAATGTTCCTCTGTTTTCGTCAATCAGAGCAATGACGTCCTTGTCAATTTTTTGAGGCTAAAGTCCTGCTCCCAAAATGTTCCTAATTTGAAAGCCTGAAAAATGTTCTTCAGTCTTCTCTCGAGTTTCTCGTTGTGGACATGTCTACTATTTATCACAGGAAAAAATCTGTTTTCCCATTTAGAATAATTGTATTCAACAATTTCTAAGCTTTATGATTTTGCTTCTGTCACATTTTAAAGTTGGTATTTTTTAATATATTTTTTAAAGTGCCTTTTTACACTTGGGTGTCACCCCCTATCGGGTGTCACCCGGTGCGGACCGCACCCCCCGCACCTGCCTAGTGACGCCTCTGCCAGTAGCTATGCATTTTGTTTAAATTAATGGGCTAAAAAGGTAGAGATTATGTTTTGGAAACTTAAAACCGATAGTATTAGATCTAGATCTACTCGTCTATAGTCAGAGTAAGGTAACTAATGTAATCTTACTAACAAGATGGCGGATCAGCCTAGTACGCAGAAACTGTCGCGTCATATGTCTACCAACCCATTATAATTATTATATAATTATATTATAATTTATAAATCTAAATCTAGAGATTTACTAGAGCAACTCTAGATCCATACAATGAAATAGATCTGTATAAGTGTAAATCTATATAGAATATATAATATAGATCTATCAAATCTATGTAGCGATGTTACAATTTTTTTCAGAAAAATTATTTGAAGAATTTTGTTGTTTAGTATGTTGTAGATTTGAAAGAGCCTTCTAAATATGATAATTGATATTATTATATATTATAATATTATATATGCATGACTGAATCAGTGAATGCAAGACGCGTGCCCGTAGGCCTAGGACTAGGTCACTTAATAGGAGTCAGTAGGACGTAATCATCTTCTTTTTTGAAGAAACGTCTGTATTAGTGTATAAGTGTATTGTTTAAGATATAATAATTATATATAATATATATACATTTTATGTATATAATATATAATATATATATATATATACATCTTATTAACATTAAACATTATCATATAGAAATATATGAGGCGCGGTGGCTGAGCGGTAAAGTGCTTAGCTTCTGAACCGGAGGTCCCGGGTTCAAATCCTGGTGAAGACTGGGATTTTTATTTCGGGATCCTTCTGCGCCTCTGAGTCCACCCAGCTCTAATGGGTACCTGACATTAGTCAGGGAAAAGTAAAGGCGGTTGGTTGTTGTGCTGGCCACATGACACCCTCATTAACTGTAGGCCAAGAATCAGATGACCATTACATCATCTGCCCTATAGACCACAAGGTCTGAAAGGGGAACTTCACTTACTTTTATACAGAGATATTTATAAAGTATAGTATTAATAGATATAGATAGTATCACTTAGATTCTTGTATCATATATTTGGATTGCATCATGATTTTTCATTTTTGTGTGCTTTCAGCATTATCATGAAGAAAAGAAAATGATTTTCATAAAAAAATGGCAACTCTTTGTTAAATGGCTACTATTTCTCATAACAATTTTCCTGCTTTGGCACATTGTCCAGCATTTTTTAGAGATAGATTCTGGTAATAGTTATTACAGTTACAGTCAATATGATAAAGCAGATCTTGATCACTGGGGTCTGAATAATGCTGATTTTGAATGGCTACCTAATATCATGAAATCTAAGTCAGATGAGTTACCTATTGTTGTAGTAGAGGAACATTATGAAGGTGAGCTTTAATTTTAGATTTTTAGAATCCTGTTGTATTAATTTGTAATGGTTATAATGTTACAGTTGAACTTATGTCAATATAATCTTCCAGTAAAAATTTTTTTTTTTTTAAGTTTTGAAGTACTGGTTTCAGGCTGCAGAAATTGGCTTGATTTCAAAATCAAGAAATATACTGGTAGGTATTGTAAACAAATAACATATCTTCTAGTCTTATATTCTGTAATCTATAAAATACATCTTTGATTGGATTTCAAAATCAACAAAAAATCATTCAGCTAAATACTTAACAAGTGGACCAATGCTATGTCTTATGAAGGATGAAATAAGTTTTGCTATACAAATGTATACATTTACATGTATACAAATACATGAAATAATGAATTAACCATATTTATATATAACATATTATTATGGAGCACTAGATACAATATTGTTTTTTTTGAGAAAATGGTGAATTAAATTTAGCAAAATAATGCACACAGCCAGAGCACAAATCAATGACATTCTATTCTATCAATCAATCAGTGTTAGTTTGTTAGTTGATGAGTCACAGGGTATGTTGGTTCGTAAACCTAGTGCTTTCATTCTGCATGCAATATGTATGCATCATTCATTAAATATGCACAAGTTTTATTTATTATTTTTGTGTGAGGCAGTAGAAATGTAAGTAAATATGGGTAGCATTAAAATACATTAATTCAAAATTATTATTTTTTAAATATATTAACATCTATGCCACAACATACTGTCCTCTTTATCCTATATCGTAATAATATAATGATAATAACCATTTTCAAAATAACTGAAGGAAAAACAATAATGTCAAACTTTACCCAGGTTTAAGAAAAGCTTTACAAGATTTTTTTTATCAGGTTTGTCCATAATAAAAATCAATTGTTCAATTTGTTCAACATAGATTCACATAGATAGTCATGTTGATGGAGCCATCCCATATGACACTGAACATATTCCATGGTTTCGTTTCCCTGTCAATAGAAAGGAAGTCCATAGTATGATGCAGAGAAATGATATGTTTATTGTGGTTAGTACAAATATATGTACATGTAAACTTTTTGACCGGTACCTTTTTTAACTTTTTAAAAGATTTAGTTTATTAAAGAAAAACTTTTTTTATTCAATTCTAATTCATTTGTTTAAACTGAAAGTTATTATGTGATAAAATTGTATACAATAGTCTTTATTTTTTTAATGATGGCCATTTTTCTTTTGCAGGCTGCAGCTTTGACAGGGTTAGTAGATCATGTAATTTGGGTCTGGCCTGGATGGGATGCTACTAATCATGAATCAGACTTGAGTCATATTATATTTGATATTCAATTGGGTTACTTAAAAGTGAAAGGTGACCCAGGAATAAACATTTATAAGAATGACTTGTGTGCATGTTGGAAAGTTGTGAATGATTCTCAAAAAACTAGGATGGACACATCAAAAAAGGAAACATGGTCATGCCACAGAAGAAACTTTACGGAAATTGAAGCACAGGATGGTCCTATGATAAGTTATAATGATTGCATGATTCAGGCTACTGCAGTCTTTGAAGTCATGAGTGAAACTAAAGCATCAACTCAGCTGCTCAAAATGTATCCAGCTTTTGTGTCTGCTGGTGTCATATTGGATATTGATGAAGATTTTTTTGGTTGTTGGAGTGATATGTTTGCTTTTCAAAAACTTGGAACACTACAAAAAAGTATTGATCTTCTCTCAGAGTTGGTAGCTGATGTACTCTGTGCTGAGTCTGTTAGTGATGAGCAAACAGCTGACAAGTTCTACACATCTTTAGTTAACTTGGTAATTGTTTTAAAATCTCAGAGCTGTGCTGCACACATGAACAAATTGGGCAAACCTTGTAAACAAAATATTGAGGTCAACAATTTTCTAATTGAGAGTATTCCCATGTTAATTGGTTTCCTTAGTGATCAAGGTGGAGGCCATCTACTCTGTCATGAAGAACCCAAGCTTCAAGGACTGTCTTTGCAAAGTATGATGCAGCTGCTCTTTAACTTTTCTATAGAAGAGCTTCAAATTTTATCTGACATAGGTATCTGCTTCCAAGTGTCACCTTCTTCAGTGTATTTTGAAAATGATGGGAAATTACATGTTTGCCATGGTGAAAATACACCAGAGATATCAGAAGTTTCTTTTCATTACCCATCAACAACAGAAATATTTTCTCAGAATGTCACTTTAAGAAGGATTCTATCTTCCATATTTAGGAAACCTGATATAATTACATTATGCAGATCAGTAAGAGATGGGTATACCCCAAAACAATTGCACACAGTCATAGAGAAAAACATACTGAAAACCATTTCTAATACCTATAGAAGTGCTGATATTGAAAAGGTACATTTTGACAATAATTTACTTGGCGGTAGAACAGGATGGCATCAACGGAAGAGAGATTTGGTAGATCAACTTTTAGAATATATTTCTATTGATAATATAGATAAACATAATATATGACCATTTTATCATGATAATATTTTTGTATTTTTCTAACGTATGGGCTGGAAAGAATTCCTTGTTTGTCTACTGCCAACCCCACCCTCCTTTTACCCCCCACTTTCACACAAACAATTACCATATTCATTTTAGTCATTGAAAAAAAAAAAGAGGACAACAACGTGACTTTCAGCCCCATACTGTCAATGCTACAAAAAAGCACATATGTATGATTGATTATCTGTTGTGTTTTGAGTCAACTTTTGTACTTTGGAAAAAAGTCTAACGTATGTGATTGTCAGTTGTTACAAAATTTAACTGTTTAAAAATAGTCTTTCTTTAATTTTTTTTTTTTTATAACTCACTCTGTTTGTTTGTTTGTCTGTCTGTCTGATAAAAATATTGGATAAAGCTGAAATTTTGCACAATTATTTCTTTTACATGCGAACACAAGAATCTTTTTTTTTTAGATTAGTTAAATAACTATTGGTAATAAATTATTTTGTTTGGTATATCAAACAAGGGAAATAAATTTTACTTGACTGAGAAGAAGTTGAGGTAGTTCCCTTTATGGTTTGTAGAAAGTTTGTAAATAACTTTATAACTGTAAAGAAACTATATTGAGAGGCTGAAGAGGCCTTGGTTCACTATTTTTTAATAAATGCATTTAAAATGTTATCACCCAGATACCCCCTTCTTTCTCTTCCCCCTCCCACCCATTTCTAACTGATCTAGACATGTGATAGGATCATTACGAATGGAGAAAGATATAAGCATTAAATTGCGCTAAACAAAAACATTTGGTAAAAAATCATTCTAAAGGCAGAAATTTATTATTGTTAGTCTAGATATATTAGATTATAAATGTTATGACATGACTGATCCAAAACCAATTGATACACTTAATATAAGCCTTGTTTTTTCATACATTTTTTTTTTCCTTGTTTCCTGCCGTTTTGTTCACAAGGCACCCAACTTGTAACGCGCTTATGGGTTTAAGATTCCATTGATTATTCCCCTTGTATAAAAAAAAAATGCTAAAAGACTGAATGGCGGCCATATAATTAATTAGTATATATATTCCTTATTGGGAGCTTTGTATATAAAACATGAAAAGTCATGCATATGTTGCCTAATAATACACATTTGCATGCAAAGAAAATGTATAAAAATGCTGTTTTTATAATTATATACTTGTATATTTTCCTTTATTTTACAAATAAATGTGATATAACATGAAATAAATATATAGATATATATGTTTATATTGTCCTTTTGTTTATTAGTTCTTTTTTTTTAATCTTTCCATCAAGCCATTGATTTGAGAACTGAGATACTTTCCTATTTCTGCGTTGTGTCGAATTTCAGTTATTTCTAACCTCCTTCTCGTTGATGAGAGCTCATATTGACCAGAAAGAGTTTGTCTTTGTACATTCAAAATATTAACTACCAGTACTGTCTCGTAAGCATACTACTGGGGAATGTGGTAGTTTGTAATAAAACTGTGGGTTTATCGAAGTACCGGTACTAAGCTTTTGGATTTTCTGATTTTCAATTATCTTGTGCATCAATCATATTCGTGGCCATGACATATGACGCAATGTCCCGCCATGTTTTAGGCATCAAATCTTGTAATTATGAATAAGGAGATTACCTGTAATCATGTTTCTAGATATGGAAAATTTTAATTCCATTATCTTATGGGTATCAGACATGCCAACACTTCGCGCAGGTTACTTTAAATATTGTTTCTAGATCTAAGCAAGTTTAATTCCTCCATCTGAGTAGGGGATCCAGAACTTTTGGATGGGGGAGAGGGCGATTTTTTCTACAACCTTAAACCCAGTAAACCCTACCATGTGTATAAACAACACACACATGCATAAAAAGAACAACAAAAGGGGTCAATATTAAGAGTAAACCTATATTTGTCAATCTTCGGCCAAAAATAATAATAATAAAATCCATCCTCTTAATCAACTTGGCGATCTGTGGGAGTGACGTACCCTAGGGCAACCGTTTACTTGCATTCATGCACAAACGCATTCTTCTTCCAACTAAAACAAGGCAGGTCAATTTGAAGTCAAATAATGGGGTCACGTGCAAGACTGAAGTGGAAGTGAGGCACAAGTAGCGCCCTTTATTTGCTGTGTTCATCATAATATCTTTAAGTTAAGCGAGACTTCTTGAAATAGGCATGTTTTTGGTAAGCATAAGACGTTGACAGAACGATGGTGAAACGCTCTTCCTATATTCGAACGTTTTAACGTGCGCAAATCGGGTAGTATTAATGAGGCGGATACATTTTAAAATATTTATTTACAGGAACCTTTGAAATTATTTTTACTTTGTATTATTCTAATATGAATATCCCTAATATTTGGCAGAATATGCTCCCCAAAGAAAAGCTGATTTTAGATAATGGAGGTTTTAGGGGTCGCCCCCGAAAAATAATATCTTTGAAAGATAATCTATATATATATATATGATGAGACCCGTGCTTCGCTACTTTTGAAATAGTATATGTTTAGCTAAATAAAAATTTTTTTAAATTTATAAAATCCTAAATGCTTGTAGTAAAGTCATTGGTGACAAAGCACATTAAGACAACTATTCGAGAGAAACATTCGTAAGAAAGCAAGAAAATTAGAAAAACAAACATACCCCTGGGTCAGGATTTTGAGATTTTACCATCATCAAGAAGACGATTACAAAAACAGACACAAAACTCCATGTTCCCCTGGCAATCTAATCGTCAAATACAATTCCACAATCTGATCTCAACATTTCCCATGTGATGTTTGAGTGAAACTTTGTTTTCTTTAGTGGTAATTTTCTGTTTTTATAAGGCACACATTGTGAGATAAATTGTCTTATAGATTATAAATAAAATAATAATTTTTATACTTATTGTTTTGGCCGAAACACTTTTTTTTATCCTTTGAATTCTACAAAAAAAAAAAAAATCTGATTCCCCTATCAATCCATCAGCTCGCAACCCGCTAGAAAGAATGGTTAGGCCTATCAGTTGTAATGTCTCGTCTTCCTGCATTTTAACACTCCAGCACATACACAATACACACACTAGTTTTAAATAAATGAAACGCCTTTCCCCCACAATTTGTGGCTTTTGTATCTTCTAATGGAACGGCTGATCCTACACAGACTCATAGGGCCTACAGACAAACTACACACTTCTTAGTCCCCTGAATTATAAAAACTCGAAATCGTAATTCATTTCTAATTAGTTTAAGCTGATTTTTTTTTGTTTATTGGAAGAGCCAGCATTGCAATGACGTCGCATAATTTTTGGCATCCTCTATTAGAAAGCCATCATTCCCAACCATGGGCACCCCGCTTTTTTTTTTTCATCTCTGAATTGAAAGGCTAGTAATGGACAGTTTTAAACACATTCTTTGAATCACCCATTGTATTTTAGCCTATAAGAACGTCCCCGAACTTCACTTATTGTTTACCCGTAAATTATAGTTTGGAAGAAAGAATAGCACTATTCGCAATGTAGTCCACGCATGGAACTATACTAAAGGAACGCTGACTTCAAAACAAGGTCTTTGCGCATCCTATCTGCGCATACTGCAATATTTTTAAAAAACATTACAAAGACTATGAAGAATTTTACGCCTTGAACGAGCGCGATTTACCCGTGTTGATTAGAAAATGTTTTTTAGCTTTTTATAAACGAATTCTTAAAAACTTAATCTATTTTCAGACAAGCTATTATGGTGGATATATTTTTTTAGAGCAAGAGATCATCACAAAATTATTTTATTTTTGATCATCTTACTAAAATTTATATGTTCACAGGGATTCCAACGTTGGGTTTTTTATACTAGATCTGGTGCAGTTATATGTGCTACTTGCAGATTAAAACTCAATGCTACGCCGTTCCTTATTAACACTTTTTTTTTGTTCCGCAAAGTCCGAATCCCGACAAAATTAATCATCATTTTCTTTTATTAATGTAGAAAGAAAATATTGAATACAAAATTCCTTTATTGTTTACATTTCATCCTATTGTGGCCTACATTTGGTTAAGCTAAGCGCTAATGCTTCGTTTATTTAATGACAAGGGTCATTTATAATCATTCCAACTTATTTTGCGATATCTCTAAGACATTGAGTCCTAAGAAAAGAATAGAATTTAATAAGGGCAAGGATTCTATAATATGTCTTAATTCTACTACGGACTTATTTGAAAATTTTGTCTTGAATGTAGACCCAGATCTACTGCCAATTTATCTTCTAGATCTAGATCAGTGGTTCCCAAACTTTTTTGTCTCGTGGACCCCTTGACATGTTTTCTGGTTTTCCGTGGACCCCCTGCTTAAGTTATATTGAGTTTTTGAAAATTCATCAATTTCAAATTACACATTTTGTTTGAATAATTTCCAACCAATGACATGAGGAGTGAACAAGTAATTTAAAACTACATTTGAAGTTTGGTGTATTTTATTACAATACATTTATGAACAAAATTGAAATTTAAATCCATCATGTAACAGTTAATATGTATCGTTAACTATCATTAAACACATTGGAAATTGTTTTTTTAAGGTTTGCAAGCTCGACTTCCATTGCTACGGAGATTATTTTTCATATAGAGATTAGTTGTTTTATTAAAAGGTTTCACAAAGAGCTGTTTTTCGTAGATTTTTTGAGCCATAATAATTTGAATAAAAAAAAATACATCATTACCAGACAAGTTGACTCGGCCAGCTCTATAGAGAAATATATTGTTTGCAGAAATATGTCGTTTGCAAAGACTTAAATTAAAAGAGAAATATTTAGCTATATTCCAACAGAGATCAAGAATTTAGTGAACTCTTCTACAATACCATTGTTCTAACAGAGTTTTCACGGATTGTTCTCAGAAAGCCACCACAAACGAAGGAGCTGGAAGACTCATTTTTTTTTTAATGGCCAATGGAGAAAAAATACAAAATAGTTTTAAAACTTTAACGGCTGGCTAAATCATTCATTTTTTTTCGCCGATTGTATGTCGTTTTCATAATTTCGAAAGATATTTTAAGACACAGCAAACAATTATATTTTCCTTAAAATTTGAAAGCAAATATTTTGTCAATTGTAGATCTTTTCTCAACTTTATCATAAAGTGTTCAATAGCTTTTCAAATCTTATCAGGGTGGCTTTGTCTCCAACTATCCTCCAGCTTAGGTAGTTTCATGGTGTCGTTACATAAATAGTTGTTAAATAAAAGACACATAGGCAATATAAGTTTGACGAGAAAAAAAGAATTTTTTTTTAGAGATTAACACCACCGTCTATTTTATATTTAGATTCAGCCATGTTAAATATTAATTATCTCTAGACCAAATAAAGCTATTTAAATGAGGTATTAAAATTAAAAATGTTTTTCATTCCAATAATATGATTAAAATGTAATGGTCTAACTATAATAAAGTATAAACAATGTATGATATAATAGGTAATTCCATTAATGTGAGATTTATATTAAATTAAATTCCTTCCAAAATGAGATCCACTCTCGTGGACCCCCATTTGCATGTCATGGACCCCCAATTCGTTTTTTCACTTTCGTGGACCCCTTGGAAGTCCTCGTGGACCCCTGGGGGTCCATATGGACCACTTTGGGAATCACTGATCTAGATTCAAGTTGTAGTCTTGACTTATTGATCTAGATCTATCTATACATTTAAATCTATTCTGGATCAGATTTACATCTAAATCTACATGAGATCCAGTAACTAGTAAATTTCGGTTTAATCTAGAAATTATATTATTATTTAGATCTAGATTATATTTAGAAAATGATCTATAGTGGATCTAGAGTCCTAAAGTGTCTCTTTCTTTTCTCTTTCTCCCTATCTCTCCGATAGATAATCTATATATAGATGTAGATATTTATTCTATATCTAGAGTAGTAGATGTTAAGACAGCTAATAAGGTTAAAAATCTATTTAATTAGAATATTTAGACCTACTAAACATTTGAAAGATTTTAAATTAGGCCTATTATACGTCTGGATTGGTAGACTATTCTAGATCTATTTCTGTAATTTGTAATGTAGATCTAGATTATAGATCTAGCCTATAACGACTATCTTATTTTTATATGTTACAGACGTTACTTCAAAAAAGATGATTACGTACTACGCGTCATGCATTTAGTCAGAGGCGTCACTAGGGTGGATGTCACCCAGTGCGGTAAAATCAGGGTTTCACCCCCCCCCCCCCCCCAGCGTTCCACTTATTCTTTAAATAAAAAACTGTCGTTGTTCAGTTGTTGTTGATTGCTGCTACACAAAGTTTAAATGAGTATCGATTATGTTTTTTTTTCTCTTACATATTATCGTTAATCATTACATACATTAAGATCTACGATTTTTTAAATAGAAAGAAATTAAAAACCTACTGAGCATGCTTTCCTAAGTAAACATTAAACAGCTCTTAATGGAAAATTTAAACATTATAATCACATATAGTGGTATTTTCATGAGGACAACTAATGAAAAATGCAACTTAATGAAAAGTTTATTGATAGGTACAAAAAAATTTTAAGAATTTTTTTAGCATATAAAAGTTTACAATAACTTTAGAAAATAAATATTTAAATTTCCTTTTCAGGATTTCAAATAAGAAAACTTATAAAAAAAAAAAAAACCTTTAAACTCAATATATTTTGCGACTTCGTGTTCAATGGACAGAATTGCTTGATTTGATTTCCAAAAAATAGTTGTTAATTAATATTTTAATGAGAGGACGTTGTTAGTTGATGTTTTAATGAGAGAAAGTTGTTAATTGATGTTTAAATGAGAGAACGTTATTAGTTGATTTTTAATGAGAGAACGTTGTCAGTTGATGTTTTAATGAGAGAATGTTGGTAGTTGATGTTTTAATGAGAGAACGTTGTTTGTTGATGTTTTAATGAGAGAACGTTGTTAGTTAATGTTTTAATCAGAGAACGTTTTTAGTTAAATTTAGTTTTGCAAAGCTTCTTTTCACATGACGCCTTGTAAACATGCATTTGGCAAGAAACAGTTAAAGTTTAATTCAAAGGCTGGTAGAGATTCGTTGTCGTCTTTCAAAACTTTGCTGCATTCTAGTATTCTAGTTTTAATATTTCTGTTCACATATCTTGCCGTCAGACCCAATATAAAAGAGATTGATGCACTCGAATCAGTATTAACTTCTTGCTCTCTATTTGAATAGTAAATCTTAAGAATACTCTCATGTTATTTTCATATTGTTAAAACGTATTTTTCTTTTGCATTAACAGTCTAGTTTGATTTGAGAAAAGTTATCTTAATAACATTTTGAGCTAACTTTTCACATATTTTGTAGAGTAAATGTTAAAGTACTCGAGCTTAGCCACCAATTTGAAAATAATGAACACTTTAATTTGAAGGTACTTTTGTGTTTAGTTTACTTTTTTTAGTACATCTGCCAATAAGAAAGTCAAGCAATGAAAGTTATGCGTGTATTCACAGACAGCTGGCAATCATATTTGTGCTGCGCCTCTAGTGTTTGTATTTTCAGAGAGACACCAAAGATTTTCGCCGTCACACTTTCATAAAATCGTTCTTTTATGGGTCTAACAGCAACACCATGAGCACAACAGCGATTTGTTCATATGCCACGCTATCATTAATTATATTATCCTATCTATTAGTATTAGTGGCAAAGAAAGAAAACCCTTTTTCTAGAGAACCAAGAAAATATTATTAGAAAATATTTTCCGATTAAGAATTTGGACCACATAGCTTAAGTAAACGGTGTACACATCCATTCAAGTTTCTTTTATGTTCTTCATTTATTACTGCCTGCACTTCTTCATGAATCCTTGACATTGTAGCTGCATTACCATGTCCCTGGGCTCATCATATCGATACGTTAAGCCCATCTCTTTTCAGTCGTTTTAAATTATCAGAACTGATACACCAGATTTGAATATCCTGCATTTCTGTCATTTCAACATTACCATTGCTACTGTTAATATAGTACAACTTCAGAGATCTGTGTTAGATGTGGTGTAATACAAGATACTAGAGTAACTTGCAGCTTTTATGTCTCTCATCTCTGATAAGTATATCCCTTAAGTGGTTTGCTAAAACATTTATATATATTTTTGGTACAAGCTTGGAAAGTAACTTTTTTTTCATTGCTGACTTGCGATCGTATAAGTTATAATTTCAGCACTGGCTCATATTTGGATAACATTTCCACAATCTAGAGAAAAAAACAAATTTCATTATTCAATGAAAAGTCCTCTTCAGTTCGCCACTATATACCAACTTTTTCTTTGCTAGAAACAATGCGATAGTAAGCAATCTATAATACAAGATACACTATTTATCAGAGAAGAAAATCTTGCTATTGATGTTTTCCCATTTAGAATAATTTATTCAACAATTTCTAAGCTTTATGATTTTGCTTCTGTCACATTGTAAAGTTGGTATTTTAAAATTATTTTTTAAAGTGCCTTTTTACACTTGGGTGTCACCCCCTATCGGGTGTCACCCGGTGCGGACCGCACCCCCCGCACCTGCCTAGTGACGCCTCTGCATTTAGTCATGCATATTAACCAATGACCTAAACTCAGCCAAGTCACTGGTTTTCCTGGCTAGCTCAGGCAACTCATTCCATGTTCTAATAGCGCTAGGGAAGAAGGAGCTTTTGTACAAATTTGAACTAGCATATGGAACGAGGAGTGTGTCTTTATACAACAATTATGACACCTTTCCTTAGATTAGTAAAAAGCACATCTTTGCATCTTTTTGATTGGCCAAGGCTAGATCTTTTCACACTAATCTTCAAAAAGATAACTTTTTTTGTTATAGAAGTGAACGTACAAAATATAGTATATACATTTGATTATTTAACCAAATTTACCTTCAAATGGGTGTTTAAAAACATTTTTGAACTACACATCACTGTAGCTACTATAAGTCTGTATTTTAGACTGAGTTTAGAAAAAAATAACAACTTTTAAATTATTATTAGAGGCCCACTTATGTATATTTTTTATTGCAATTATTAAATATATTTCAAGTAGATCTATGTGTATAATCTGTTATGTAATTATATTTAAAACCAGAGGCGTCACTAGGCAGGTGCGGGGGGTGCGGTCCGCACCGGGTGACACCCGATTGGGGTTGACACCCAAGTGTAAAAAGGCACTTTAAAAAATAATTTAAAAATGCCAACTTTAAAATGTGACAGAAGCAAAATCATAAAGCTTAGAAATTGTTGAATAAAAATATTCTAAATGGGAAAACATCAATAGCAAGATTTTTTTCACCGATAAATAATGGACATGTCCACAACGTGAAACTCGAGAGAAGACCTAAGAACATTTATCAGGCTTTAAAATTAGGAAATTTTGGGAGCAGGACTTTAGCTTCAAAAAATTGACAAGGACGTCATTGCTATGATTGACGTTTAGATGGGAAAACAGAGGAACATCTTGTATTATAGATTGCTTACTATCGCATTGTTTCTAGCAAAGAAAAAGTTGGTATATGGTGGCGAACTGAAGAAGACTTTTCATTGAATAATGAATTTTTTTCTCGGGATTGTGGAAACGTTATCCAAATATGAGCCAGTGCTGAAAAAATAACTTATACGATCGCAAGTCAGCGATGAAAAAAAAAAGTTACTTTCCAAGCTTGTACCAAAAAAATATATATATATTATATATGTTTTAGCAAACCACTTCAGGGATATACTTATCAGAGATGAGAGACATAAAAGCTGCAAGGTACTCTGGTATCTTGTATTACAGCACACCTAACATAGATCTCTGAAGTTGTAAGATATATTAACAGTAGCAATGGTAATGTTGAAATGACAGAAATGTAGGATATTCATCTTAATGTGGGCCAAATCTGGTGTATCAGTTGTGATAATTTAAAACGACTGAAAAGAGATGGGCTTAACGTATCGATATGATGAGCTCAGGAACATGGAAATGCAGCTACAATGTCAAGGATTCATGAAGAAGTGCAGGCAGTAATAAATGAAGAACAGAAAAGAAATTTGAATGGATGTGTACACCGTTTACTTAAGTCCAAATTCTTAATCGGAAAATATTTTCTAATTATACTTTCTTGGTTCTCTAGAAAAAGGGTTTTCTTTCTTTGCCGCTAATACTAATAGATAGGATAATATAATTAATGAAGCGTGTCATATGAACAACTCGCTGGTGTGCTCATGGTGTTGCTGTTACACCCATGAAAGAACGATTTTATGAAAGTGTGACTGCGAAAATTTTTGCCGTCTCTCTGAAAATACAAACACTAGAGGCGCAGTACAAATATGATTGGCAGCTGTAATATAAATACACGCATAACTTTCATTGATTGACTTTCTTATTCTCAGATGTACTCAAAAAAGTAAACTAAACACACAAGTACCTTCAAATAAAAGTGTTAATTATTTTCAAAGTGGTGGCTAAGCTCGAGCACTTAAACATTTACTCTACGAAATATGTGAAAAGTTAGCTCAAAATGTTATTAAGATAACTTTTCTCAAATCAAACTAGCATGTTAATGAAAAAGAAAAATACGTTTTAACAATATGAAAATATCAGGAAAGTATTCTTAAGATTTACTATTCAAATAGAGAGCAAGAAGTTAATACTGAGTGCATCAATCTCTTTTATATTGGGCCTGACGGCAAGATATGTGAACAGAAATACTAAAACTAGAATACTAGAATGCAGCAAAGTTTTGAAAGACGGCAACGAATCTCTACCAGCCTTTGAATTAAACCTTTAACTGTTTCTTGCCAAATGCATGTTTACAAGGCGTCATGTGAAAAGAAACTTTGTAAAACTAAATTTAACTAACAACGTTCTCTGATTAAAACATTAAATAATAACGTTCTCTCATTAAAACATCAACTAACAACGTTCTCTCATTAAAACATTAACTAACAACGTTCTCTCATTAAAACATCAACTAACAATGTTCTCTCATTAAAAATCAACTAACAACGTTCTCTCATTAAAACATCAACTAACAACTTTCTCTCATTAAAACATCAACTAACAACGTTCTCTCATTCAAGCATTAACTAATATCGGTCTCTTATTAAACATCAACTAACAACTTTCTCTCATTAAAACATTAATTAACAACTATTTTTTAAAATCAAATCAAGGAATTCTGTCCATTGAAAACGAAGTGCAAGATATATTGAGTTTAAGGTTTTTTTTTTATAAGTTTTCTAATTTGAAATCCTGAAAAGGAAAATTTAAATATTTATTTTTCTAAAGTTATTGTAAACTTTTATATGTTAAAAAAATTCTTTAAAAATGTTTGTACCAATCAATATACTTTTCATTAAGTTGCATTTTTCATTAGTTGTCTTCATGAAACTACCACTATATGTGATTATAATGTTCAAAAGTTTCCATTAAGAGCTGATTAATGTTTACTTAGGAAAGCATGCTCAGTTGGTTTTTAATTTCTTTCTATTTAAAAAATCGTAGATGTTTATGTATGTAATGAAAAACGATAATATGTAAGAGAAAAAAACATAATCGATACTCATTTAAACTTTGTGTAGCAACAATTAACGAACTGTATTATTGCGCAAAAAACAACAACTGAACAACGATAGTTTTTTATTTGAAGAATAAGTGGAACGCTGGGGGGGAGGTGACACCCTGATTTTACCGCACCGGGTGACACCCACCCTAGTGACGCCTCTGTTTAAAACTACATAAGCACAAACTCCACCTTGCCCTCGTATTTTCTAGATCTAGTATGGTAAAAAAAATGTATGTGTAACAAATAAAACCAAATAGAAAAAAAGATTCTGTATCAATCTAACTGAAACTTACCATGAATATAAGAAAACAGAAACAAAAATCAAAACACCAAAAAAAAAAAAAAAAA
>JADKLZ010003886.1:26797778-26812464 GCA_021533235.1 Biomphalaria straminea
CTCTCTATCCTTTGCCCTGATTAAAACCTCGTTCAATGGTAGGCCTGTCCATTCTTTGATGTTGTCTTCCCACCGCTTTCTCTGTCTGCCTCTTTTTCTTTTTCCTGGTACTGTTCCCTGGAGGAAGGTCTTAGCCCTCGACTCCTCTGAATGAACAGTAAAGGTCAGGTTTTCAAAAGCCTTTAGTTTTTTTTTATCTAACCGTGACGGACAGACCAATCAACAGTTAAAACGCACAAAAATATGCTTCTTTCATTCTAATGGGGGCAATAAAAAACATTTTTTTTAAAATCTGATTTTTAAAAAAAGTTTAAGAAATTAGTTTAGAATCATGTCATGGCCGGGCTTTACACTAGTACACGAAAGTCACTGCTACAATTCATTTAAAAAAAATTATATCACAGATAAACGATAGATCTTATTTAGTGCCCCAGCGGTCAAAATATACATCTTCCGTGCTTTGATCTCTCAACGTTAGCCTTTTAAAGCCGATGTTCAAGGCAACTGCCACACCTCTTTTATAAGTTGATTACTTAGATAGTAAATACTCTTAAGTTGGAACAAATTAAAACGTGAAATCCGATGCAATGTATAACATTATTAATTGTCTTAAATTAGGTTTCATTTATATCGCATACTAATTAGGTTTTTTTCTCTTTAAATACTGCTTGCATAAAATATTTAAAAAAATTAGATTTTGAGCTTTTAGAAAAAAAAAGTAGCCGTTGCATCAGAACTTTGAATAATCTATATTGTCGTGATGTCAGATTTTCATTTTCTCTTCTACTTTCTGAGCACTAAACGGGACGGACGGACAGACAGACAGACGGACAGACAGACAGACAGACAGACAGGCCACACAAAACTAATAGCGTCTTTACCCTTTCGGGGGCCGCTAAAAATACAATTTAAGAAATCATTTAATAGTGTTTCATAAATTAAGTCACACAAAAACGCGGTTTAAAAGTTGTTTTAGCAAGCCGTGCTATTTTCTGCCTTCATCATTGTTTGAAATGAACTCTTAAAGATAGTGCGTGTTTTTAACTTGTGCAAGTAGTCCTTCAAAAATTCACTTCACTTTAAACTGACTAGCTATTTTGATCAATAGCAACTATTTCAGGAGAGTAGGCCTATAAATTTGTCAGCTTGTACTGTGTGAGTGTGTTTATAATGTAAAATATTTAAAAAGATATTTATTTTTGTGCGTTTTTTTCTGTCACTTAACAAAGTACAGGGATATTCTAAGTGGATTTCAAATGAAACACACATATTTTAATAGGATATTTTTAGTACGTATAAGTTATAAAAATGGGTCTCAGTTTTTTTTTTTTTTTTTTTAAGGTGCCGTTTTCCTATTCTTTACACATTTTTTTAAAATGATTTGTTGTGTTAACTAGTTATACATTTTGAAATTACAAACCTAATGTATCTGTATTATTTAAGAGCATCTGAGCTTAAAGTGGCGTAGATCTATTGTTTAAAATAATAGTTGTTTTTTTAAAACATATCATCTCTTGTTATTTTTTAGGATAAGACAAATGCCACCATCCAAAAAAACAAAAGTCATAGGAATTTATTATTTTATGCACCAATAGAATGGTAATGTTTCGTTTATTGTGGTAATTTAAAGTAGCTTTATCATTACGATAAGCATTACAAACTTGTTTTGTGTTTATTTATTTGCTTTTTAGTGTGCTCCGAGTCCATAACTAAAGGCTACTCTGATACCAGATGACAGGTACATAGTTTTCGAAGGTATTAATAGCTTACAATTATAATAAACAAGCAATACAGGTAGGCTTCGCCAGTTGATTTGTTCCCATGGCTTTTTTATTATGGCCGGCATGTCCTTCTTCCAAACCTTTCTGTCTATCTGTCTTCAGAACACCTATTTCTTTGACCTGACAAAATAAGATTCAATAAAGAAAATAATCAACTTTTTCTAATTATTTTTTTGTTTGGTATCGAACAAGGGAAAGAAATTGTACTTGACTGATGTGGAAGTTAAATTAGTCCCATTTATATTTTGATTATAAGTTTGAAGCTAACAATAGACAACTAAAAACCCTCTATTTCTATAAGCACTTCTCAGGTACGGTGGTTAGTGTGTTGCTTAAGGAGGCTAGATCCCTTGAGTTGGAATCCAGTTCGTTCAACTTTTAATATAATTTTTGTAAAATAAATCCATTAAAAAAAGCGATCACGGTAATATTCACAAGATACCCCCTTCTTTCTATCTCCAACCCTTTCCCAAAATGGTCCAGACAAGTGATAGCATCAAAGCGTATTGGAAAAGCTAAAAGCATTAAATTTGCTCAAAACAAATTAATTGGTAAAAATATTACTAATTGCAAGCATTTATTATTGTTAGTCTATGGCTATTACAAATTTAATTACATGATTGATCCAAACTAATTGATGCATCATCGCTTAATATAAGCTTTTTTTTATTCCAATAAACTTGCCACATATTAATTATCTCCAACACATACTTTTTAGCTGTATGTTGCAATGGAATGAAACAGAACGCTTTTCTTGTTTCTCTCCTTCTATTTCTCTCTGGAATTCCCAGTTTATTTTATTTTTCACCCAGCGCACCGTCATTTTCTCTAACATAGACTTTTCTCTTGAATTAAGACGGTGACCGGTCACTTCATCCCCGGTCACTTCATCCCCGGTCATTTCATCCCCGGTCACTTCACCCCCGGTCACTTCATCCCCGGTCACTTCATCCCCGGTCACTTCATCCTCTGGTCATTTCATCCCCTGGTCACTTCATCCCCCGGTCACTTCATGTAGTCTGGTCTTCTCAAGCACATCTTTCCTTTCTAATCTATCCTGGGCTTTTCGTCGCCATGCCCAGACTCAGTGACGTCACTAAGGTCGGTGTCACCTGGTGTGGTAAGTACGGTGTCCCCCCCCCCCACAGGAAAAGAAATCTTCCCCTAATAACACTATTGTTTATTTTGTTTCTTTATGTTGAACAATAAAAATAAAAGCTGATTCATTGATTAGTTACATCCGAAAATGGTTTTTGATTCTATTTTACAATGTTGTTTTTGACATGTTATCAAAAGTTATAATATAAATTTAACAAGATTACAAAGAGAGTTTGTGTGATACACAAACTCAGAGGCGGCCCCCGTAGGAGTCGGATCCCTATCAGATCCGCTTTGATCTCTCAACGGGGGCAGCTTCTGAGTTTGTGTATCACACAAACTCTCTTTGTCGCTGCTAAAAGTTCATTTAAAAAAAAGTATATCAAAGATAAACGACAGAAATATACATCTTCCGTAATTTGATCTCTCAACGGGGGCCGCCTCTGAGTTTGTGTATCACACAAACTCTCTTTGTCGCTGCTAAAAGTTCATTTAAAAAAAATAAAATTATATCAAAGATAAACGACAGAAATATACATCTTCCGTGCTTTGATCTCTCAACGTTAGCCCTGTGAAGCCGATGTTCAAGGCAACTGCCACACCTCTTTAATGAGTTAATTACTTAGAAAGTAAATGCTCTAAGGTTTGAACAAAATAAAACGTGAGATACATTGCTCTATATTAGATTTTTTATTGTCTTAAATTAGGTTTCATTTATATTGCATACTAATTAGGTTTTTTCTCTTTAAATACTGCTTGCATAAAATATTTTTAAAAATTAGATTTTGAGCTTTTAGAAAAAAAAAAGTAGCCGTTGCATCAGAACTTTGAATCATCTATATTATCGTGATGTCAGATTTTCATTATCTCTTCTACTTTCTGAGCACTAAACGGGACGGACGGACAGACAGACAGACAGACGGACAGACAGGCCACACAAAACTAATAGCGTTTTTTCCCCTTTCGAGGGCCGCTAAAAATGTACAATTATTGCATCTAGAAAAATTTAATTGAACCTATTTTTTATTAGATATTAAGAGCTTCTTACGGAAAATGGTTTAAATTATACAAGTGTTTCTCAGCTGCTTTTGAAAAGACAAATCAAGCACTGAATAGATTTACGTCCTGTTAAACATTGTAGAGCAAAGCCTCAAACACCAACAAAGAATCTTGATCAGTTTTTGTAGAATATCCGGTGGCCGAGCCTTGCTCGGTTAAATAATTTCATAACCCTTAAAATGCGTGTGGTAGTTTAGCCTCTAAACACAATATTTGTAATTCCATTTGGTATGCACTCATTGTGAAACAGCTCGGCACTTTAAGGGTTTTAAGGAAGGTTATATACCCGAAGTCATTTTGGGAATATTTTTGTAATTACGAAAATTAACGATCGGATAAAGACCACTAATCTGAAGAGTTGCTTTAGTGTTATTTTAGTTCTAAATGTAATTGTACATGGCGATTAAATATGAAATCTCTTAAGTGTAGACAAATCACAGCTCGCGTCCGTTTTTTAGTTTTACAATCCATTTTTTTTTCAGATAGTTACGTTCAGACATTTAATTATGAAATTAGTGTATTCATTATGGCTTTAGTACGAAAATCAAGTGACTCAAATCTCTACGTTATAGGGTAAAACAGGCACTTTTTGACAAACTGAAATGGCGCACTTTTTCTTAATAGACTTAAATCATTTCATTAGCTTTCTAAAGAAACGTTTCCGTGGGGCACCTCTGTTACGCCAAACAATATGTTCGTCCCCCATAAAGGATACGTGCCCTGCTCAGCCTGACTGTCGGACTGTAAGAGGTTCATACCGGGTTTTGCCATCCATTCATCCCAGTGGTGCTACTGGTGCTACAGCCCAACCCTCCATTCAAATCTCTTTTGGGCCTTTCGTCACCACGCCCAAACCCCAAGCTTTTTACTAAGGATTATAGTTAAATCAAAATTGGCTGCAGCGTACGCAAACATTTTGACCGCTAGCTAGATATCATTTTCAGTGTGAGTAAGTAAGGTGTAGAGAAGCTGTGTTATCACCATTTCCTTCGTTTTGGTATGGGACTTTAAGACACTGCAGCATGAACACATGGCAATAATTTGCCAGCAAAATAATTTATAAAAAGGCTTGACTTTGAATCCAAAAATTAATTAGGAATGCAGTATTTCCCGTGGCTACGCAGCCCCAGATGTGACCTACATATTTTGCCAAATCAGGACAAGCATAACTATTGTCCGAGTGTGTTCAATTAAGATTTTCTTTTCTTGTTTGCAAAGAAATATTTTAGTTTACTGCTGTAAGCCTATCGTATGTCTATGACGGTTATTAAGCTCGCGCTAATTCAATGTGTAAATTATTAAATTAAACCATTATAACTTTTAATAGGGTTCCCGTGGTTTCCTTGTTTTCAAGACGCTCCAGGAAATCTCCTGAAACCCATACAAATGTCCTTAAAATAAACAAAATTTTAATGCAAAAAAACAATTTATTTTCTAACACAAAAACGTAATTTTTACTTATTATCCTTAACCCTACCCTGACTGGACCGCGTGCAATCCACTTCACATAGGTCCCCGCAAATGTTAGTGTCGACCCTGGATATCATGTTCAGTGTTTGCAAGTAAGGCGTAGAAAAATTGAAGAGTATAACAAAGTAAAAGTTACTTACGGGTTTACGCAATTTAAGTGTAAAGAATGGACCTCATTCACCAATCGCAACTTGATAATATTAATAAAACAATGAAAAAAAAGTATCTTGTGACAGCCTTTATGGATTACATAATTTGTATAGAAGATATTGGGAATCACACGGCTAAATGTTGTTGGTTAACGATTGGTGAATGAGGCCCATTTACGAAACCTTGAAAACACAATAACTGATCATACATCAAATTTAATTTCATTATTTTTCTTCCATAGTTTCATAATAGATCAATCCACAATAAGATGGTGCGCAAATGTTTAATTAGGTCGATTGATAAGTTGTTCTTGTTTGCGAAGTGTACTGCTGTGAGCCTAGTGACGTAAGCGGTGTCAAGTTTTTTTCCTTTTGACGTCATGGGGAAAAAATTTCATTCATAAAATGTTCTAGCCAGAATTAAATTTTCGACAATAAGACATCTTCTTTTCGTTATAACGGTCGACCTCGAGTCTTTCCAATGTTGCCAATAAGTTGAGAATTTTTTTATCACTAATTTGCAGATACGTTGAAATTTTAAAGAAAATCGTTAGAGCCGTTTTCGAAAAAGATATATATATATATATATATATATATATATATAAGAATTGCTCGCTTAAGAGTATAGGATTTGAAAAACAGGTTGATAGCATCCATCGTAATCACTCTGAAAAAATAGCAAAAAAATAAGGCATCTCACAACAATTTGTCCAGATTCAGCGGACAGCGACATGTGTAAAGCAAATTAAGGTGCTGTGTCACAATAAAAAGGTGGAATACTTCAACATCGTGACGCATATGATATTAAGGTGTATCCCCATTTCTCTTTCTTGCAGCCATCGACGATGTCAAGAAATAAAAAGGCTGCATTCGGGCTCCGGTTCCAACGGCGTAAATTAGGCCAAGTTAGATTTTGTAGACGACATAGCATTTCTTTGAAATAAAATTAAATGTATACGCGAGATGATAGATAAAGATATGCATGATGGGTGCAGTACCCCATCAACATTAGTCATACAGATCTTGAACCAATAGAGTAGTTTACCTATTTAGGCTGCAGAGTTATCTCAAGTGATGGAGATGCATATACGATGTTCCATGTTGAATTGGAAAGCAGGAGAAGTCTTCCAAAAAGTACGGCCTATCTAAGAAACAAATTAATTAGCCTGGGGATTAAAATCCACCTACTCAATACAATCATTATCCCAATGGCCACCTACCTTCAAGACGTGGAAGACTGAAAAGAGGCTGAGCAGTGATGGCTGAGAAGGATCCTACGAATAACATACCGAGATGATGTTACCAAAACAAAAAATCTTTTTCGAACTGACATTCGCCGTCTAAGAGAAATGACAACTAAACGTCGATTGACATTTGTGAGTGATATCATTAGACAAGACGAAACACGTTTACCAAAGTCAGACTTCACATGAAAGCAGAAAAGAAGAACGCAAAAACATGGCGTCAACGTCTAAGATGGCGTCACACTTTTTTTTTAGAACTTCTGAATATTGTGGGTACCAGCTTAGAAGTGGCTGTGAAAGTCGCATTAGTCTGTTTTCTGCGGAGAGAGCTGGCAGCGCGAGGGGCTTAAGTCTATGTGTTTCTCACCTTTTTACAGTAAAAAATGTTACATTCGCCACTCAACTGGTCAGAAAAGATGTTTGGAAAGCTCCTTAAGCTCACTCAGAGTTGTCGGAGTCGAAGCCCCATGCGCCAAGCGTTTTTCTACATTTGTGTGCTTTAGAAACTTTCTTCTGGCGTCTACTATGCATTATATTTCTCATAATTGGAAGATAACATGTCAAATATAAATTGAATTAAAAAGGATTGGGACATGTTCTTACTAAATTGTGAGACTTTTAAGGTATATTTTTTTTATGTTGAAATTAGGATTTTTCTTACGTGGGTGTCACCCCTTGGTGGGTGTCACCCAGTGCGGCCCGCAACCCCCGCACCTGCCTAGTGACGCCACTGCCCAGACTCTGAGCTGTAGAAGATCTGCCTCTACATCATCAAGCCACCGTAATTGTGGTCTGCCTATGGGGTGCTTGCATTTTGCTTTTTGTCGATGAGCAATCTTTGCTCCTCTGTTCTCTGACATTCTTTTGAGGTAACCTGCCCAACGTAATCTGTTCCTATTTACTACTGTCACTATGGCTGCATATAGCTGCTATATTTCTTGGTAGGTGTCTTTCATAAAGAAATCACACATTTTGTATACGAATGTATTATTTATGTTAATAATGTATACTAATTATTTATATTTCAACCTATTTTTAGATTATTTCGCCCCCCTATAGTATGTTGGCCGATTTGGTGGATGGAGAGGTGGCGTTGGAATCAATCCCCCCGCCCACACTATAAGCTTTCGAGTGTGGGCGGTCCAATTTATTTGTAGAAATAACAGCTTTTTAATGGAATCAATAAAATACGTATATCATTAAAACGTGTTATTGATATTTTAACCGATCTGTATATTATGTCGTTCCCCTGTTAGCGGAGCGGTTGGGGGAGGGGCAAATACATCTACTGCCCTTCCAACCTAAGCCCTTTGAGTGTAAGCCCTTTGAGTGTGGGGAGGCGGTCCTACTTTTAATAAGAAATCATAGTTTGTGAAAAAAATTGGTTGAATTACAATATTATTTTTATATTCTGTTGCTACACTTCTAATATCTTAGCCGGTTCGGTGAGGTGGAGGGAGGGGGCGATTGCTTTTGCTGCCCTCCCATTCTAGTCCTCTGAGTGGGGGGGCGGTCCTATTGTTTATGGAGAAATCAAAACAAAATTAGTTGAATATCTATAAAATGTAAGCTACATATTGATGTTTGATTATGGCATTATGTCGCACACACAATCTGATCTCAAATTTTATCATTAATAAATATGAAATGAAAAAGGGTTGTACCAGGCTGGAGGGGCGCCTTCTACCCATCGGACAAACCAATACTTTTTTTTTGTATTTTAGCTAAGAGATTACAAAAATTTAAAATAATTGTCACTAATATGATTTATATATGCTATAAATTAAATTCTTTTATCGAGTCGCCCCACCCCATATTCTTTAAATGCAATCATTTGCAGAAATTATAAAAAATAGCGAGGATTAACGTTTTCACTTTACCGCCCTCTCCCCTTTTCAGATGAAAAGATAACTTTTTTTTAAACAGAAAAGTAAAACGTGGTGACAGAGTTTATATAATTGCATACGGATTTATCTTAGTTATTGTAAGTAAGAATTGTTTTGGTAAATTTAGAATTCATTCTAAATTTTTCATTATAAGAGTAACTAATGAGATGAGTTCTAAACCGAAATATTATTTTTCTAGTCACTTTTTTTCCAACCTTTACTCATATAGATAATTTTCTGTTGTATAAAAAAAATAAAAAAATACAGTTTTTTAGATGGTAACCTATATAACACCAATTTAAATACGTGGGGTATATCTTATCTTTTCAATAACAAATCTGTTGTATTTGCGATGTAGTAAGGGCATATCAATTCATTTAGAATATTTTTCAAGAAAAACATTATTCAAAAAGTCATTTTAATAGGATGAATAATGAGCTGTAGATGTCAGGAGAATGCGTTTCTGCAGTGAAGAATGCAAGAAAACGCGTTTGGCGTCCGGGCGTTGCCCCGATCCCCACTGAGGGAGCTAACAGCGGTCCCCCAGACCCCCTAGCTGTCAAGAGAAATAATTTTTTCGGCGATCCTCAAAGCCTTAATCTAAATATGTGGGGTATCTATCTTTTCAAGAAGAAATCGGTTGTATTTGCAATGTAGTAAAGGCCATTAAATTAAATTAGAATATTTTTGCAAGTTAAACATTATTCAAAAGATATTTTTTAATAGGATGAATAATAAGCTGTAGATGTAAGGAGAATGCGTTTCTGGTGTGCAGAATGCAAGAAAACGCTTTTGGCATGGGGGGTGTTTTTTTTTCGCCTAAGGTTGAAAAACACTGTCTTTTTGAACATTCCTTTTTTATGCTTGGGGTTAGGGTTTACTGGCCGTTGAGGTCAGGTTTGGAAAAAAATCGCCCCCCTCCCTGTTGATCGTTGTGCTGGCCACATGACACCCTTGTTAACAGTAGGCCACAGAATCAGATGATCTTTACATCATTTGCCCTAAAGATCACTGTCACGTACGCATACTTTGTTTTGATTGTTTGTTCACGAGTCAAGGCCATTCCCCTCCTTTGGACTTTCCAGCGGCCATTTTGGATTCTTCTGGAACTTCGACGTCATGTTTTTCACACGACTCTTAGTGAAATCTGATTGGTTGGTTTTGGCAAGCTACGCGGGCAAAGCTGTACTTATGTTGGATTCAAAAAAGGTTCCTGTATTTTATTATCGAAATATAACTCAAGTGAATTCTAGATCGTCTTCGTCATAACTATTCAAAAAATACAATCCCCGGCAACACAATATCACAATCCTCCGGCATATTGTGACATAATGGCACTCCGACGAAATAATACAGCATAGGCAAGGCACTTCAACGAAAGTTTATCAAGATCTAGGACAAATTTCTAAACTCTTCAATACGGAACTTCATTTTTTATTCAACTAAGGACAGAACTACTGTGTTTAAAGGTCATTTGGCTACCATTAATTTTATTAAAGATCTTCGTTAGAGTTACCGTTTAACTCACGAAATCTATTTATTATATGTAATTGGCACAAAAGGCGTAAGACCAATATACATATTTATCACTTATATAGGCAGTAATAATAAGACCTATGAAGTATTCTAATAACTGGCAACGTAAATAAGACCAGTAACTCAATCGTCTGGTAACGCATACATAAAACCAGATTGTCCAACTGCCTACCAGTAGAAAAGTTCACAGCTCGACCAATCAATCGCTATCAGCATTCAATCTCGCAACTCCAGTAGATACAATACTACTGTCAAAATATAACCAGCCTGTTGTGGCATTAAGAACTTCGTAATCATTCAATTTTCAAATAAAAGATACATATAAAATCAAAAATGGCTTCCAGCTCTAGAACACAACGAGTTTTCGAATTGATTGAATTAGCCAAAGAAAAACAAATCCTGACCAATGGGCCGTACGCCAAGAAGAAAAAGAATTTGAAGAAAAAAAGTGACGAGAAGATAGAGAAGAAGAAGAAAAACGAATGAAGCCGAAAAACAAAGACAACATGAAAGAACAAAAATGGAACACGAAAAACAATATAATGAAAACAAAAAGGAAAGCAATTCCAACCAAGGGAACTCCAATGTCTTTGACAAATATAGAATTATGAATAAAATATCATCATTCAATGATCATTGACAACATGGATTCATACTTCATCCGATTTGAAGAGATAGCTTCCACATTCGGTCTACCAGAAGCACAGTGGTCGAGCTCACTCCTTAGCTTACTGACAGGCAAAGCTGTCGACATTTGCTCCCAACTGTCAATAAACGAACGCAACAGTTACTTTGATATTAAAGAAGCCCTACTACGTCAATACGGAGCAACCTCAGCCAATTACAGAAAGAATTTTACAACGAAAGACCACAACAAAACTACGATCCTCAAATTTTTGTGTCCAATATGTCAATGTGGTTTGACAGATGGATGTATCTGGCCAAAGTCGAAGAAAATTATCAAGCACTCAGACAACATATCATAATTGACAACATCACACATGCTCACTCCGAAGACATCCAATCATACATAATTGAAACAGATATCCAGACATTAACCAAGATCATTAGACAGTACAAAGCCGCCTACCCAAACAAGCCAGTCAGACCATCAATTGAAGAAAACCTCGTCTGCTTTTCTCAAGATAAAAGTACAAACTATCGAAAGGATGACAAAATCATGTGCAACAAATGTAACAAAGTAGGGCATTTCGCTTCTCAATGCCGTAGCAGAGCCATAGAATGTTCCTACTGTCATAAGAAAGGTCACCAAACTCACGAATGCTGGAAAAAACAGTCAGTCTCCAGAGATCAACATTTTGACAGGCCCACATGAACAAATAAAAGATACAATAGTAGAGAACAATATTATGTACAGAATTCATCCAGCAACTATATACCAAATAACAAACCTCGCTACAGAAGCCATTCCCAAGACTCCAGACCACAATGTGCACCAAACAAAAACTCATATAACAGAAACAACGACAATGAGCGCTCAACAATGATAGTTATGGCAAAATCAAATGGCCTCAAATTTTATCCAGGTTTTGTAGATGACAAGAAGGTTGAAGTGCTACGCAACACCAGAAGCACGGCCACGATAGTGCACGAACGTTTTGTCCACACAAACAGACTCAAAGGCAACCACGTACAAGCCACTGCATTCAACGGAACCGTCAGCAACCTACCTGAAGCCATAATATACGTCACTACACCATTTTTTAGTGGTCAAACTAAAGCCTTAGTTGCACGCAGCCTACCAGTTGACCTAATCATCGGAAAACTGGAAGGAGTTGGAGAATGCACTCCTCGAGAACTCATAGATTGGACAAATGCCATAGACCAAAGTCCAAAATGCTATACAGTGATCACCAGATCTATGTCCAGAAAACAAGAACATTTGGTACCTGAACAAGTTAGCCAAAATGATCACATGGCTACCACAAACGCTCACGTCATACAGAAGGAAACAGAACCAGTTACCAGCTCACTACCTAGCAACAATCAAGTGTTACCACAAATCCAGCATGACGAAGAGTTTGGACAGCCAACATGGACACCCCCATTCACGTCAAGCCCATCCCTACCTTTCACAAGTCTACCCCCAATTCCGAAATGTCCATCATCGAACATTGAAGATCAATACTATATGCCCAGAGTCTCCAACAATAGTACAAGAATTTTAACTGACCAAGCTGAATTGATTCAAGACAATTCATACTCCAGACATGAGGAATTCCAGAAAGAACAGAAACAAGATCCAACATTGCAAATACTTTACAAGAAGGCTCAAGCAAACAGACAATCAATTGCTACAAATAAACCATATTTCCAAAATGGCATCCTCATGAAAAACGCCATTCACAAAGACGACACAATTCAACAAGTAATAGTGCCACAGAAATATAGAAAAGAAATATTGGCAACAGGGCATAACATTCCACACGCCAGCCATATGGGCGTAATCAAAACCAAAGCCAGAATCCTCAAAGAATTTTATTGGCCAAACATCACCAAAGATGTCAAGAAATACGTGAGGTCATGCCATATTTTCCAAGTCAAAGAGACTAAAAACAACAACTTACAAGCACCAATTCAAGATATGGAATTGACAGACAAGCCATTCCAAAAAGTATCAATTGACCTGATTGGTATATGCCAATAGCTTCAGCTAGAAACGTCAAGTATGTCCTGACTTTGATCGATGCATGTACCAGATGGACAGAGGCAGTTCCTCTGGTCAATTTAACAGTTCTTGACATTACCAAAGCTCTGTCAGAAATATTTTCTAGAATAGGTTTCCCAGAAGTTATTCTCTCTGACAGGCACACAATTCACAGCCGACATTACATAAGACTTCATGAACATGTGGCACATGATTCAATGGTACTTTGAAGAGATGCATTTCAAAAATAGCACACGACAATCCGCAAAACTTGGACTTATTGTTACCTGCAGCCTTTTTTGCATACAGAGAAAGTCCTCAAGAAACCACGGGATTCTCTCCCTTCGAGATGATTTATGGGGCCAACCCACGAGGACCCATAGCAATCCTCAAAGAATCTATCATCCGCCGAAATTCAACCCCATCAGAGACAAAGACAGCGTTTCAACACGTGCAAGATACCAGAAACATAGTCATATCAGCATGTGAACAAGCCAATGAAGCCACAGCCATAGCAAACTTAAACACCAGAATGAGAGTCAACAGAAACAGAAAACTCAAACAATTCGAACCAGGAGACCAAGTATGTCTGTTATTACCAGACTAAAACAACAGACTATTCATAAAATGGCAAGGTCCATTCCCTATAATCAGAAAGATCACAGATGTTGACTATGAAATCGACATTAACAACAAAAAGAAAATTTATCACATCAACATGCTACAGAAATTCAATACTACAACAGAGGATACCACAAGTCCAGAACAAACTGAAAGAGCCATAGCAGTAATACCCGAAGAAGATGAAAATGACACTTCTGAATTCAATGATCTCATTATAACACAGACAGCTAATAAGCAAACTGAATTCTGGCAAGACATCAAACTTAATTCACTTCCACCGCAAAGACAAAAAGAACTGACTAACATTCTCAAAGAACATTTAGAAATATTTACAGATATCCCAGGCAAAACTTCAACTTTTGAACATAACATCATACTTACTGATTCCAAGCCTACAAAATCGAGACCATATCAGTTACCTATACACTACAGAGACTTCCTTCAACAAGAAATTAATCAGCTCTTAGAGCAAGGCATCATAGAACATTCAAACTCTCCATATGCTGCACCAATAGTTCTCGTCAAACGAAAGCAAATACCAACTCCAAGAATGTGCGTCGAAGAATGTGGAATCTTCCCATTGGCTTGAAGT
The DNA here is from genome assembly GCA_021533235.1 of Biomphalaria straminea. Classification (NCBI taxonomy): domain Eukaryota; kingdom Metazoa; phylum Mollusca; class Gastropoda; family Planorbidae; genus Biomphalaria; species Biomphalaria straminea. The sequence goes on from JADKLZ010003886.1 coordinate 26,811,886, forward strand.
AAAGTGAATGCGTGAATTCATGAATGAAAAATACTATGAATGAAGCTAAAAAAATGGCTAATTGACCTTAATTTACGCGATATTAAGAATATAGCTGCACTCATGCAACAATGCTTTAGAAAAACAAATTTGAATGTTAATTTGATTAAATGGACTATAATAAGTATGTTCATGTGCTAAAGCATAAAACTATACTTGCGAAGAGAAGTTCTATAATCTTCTTAGAGTTGAATTCAAGTTTTAGATCTAGATCTAGGAATAGAGAGATGAGTTACCTTTCGTTATAACATATAACAGATTTCCCGCGGCCTCTTGACGACCGGCGGCATAGCATACGCCGCTATTTTCCAGGGCAGGCCTTAAGCACTGCAAAATATGCGACCGCAGTGGGTCCCGCACTTTCATTGGAACTATTCCTTTTTCCAGTCTATATTTATTTATGTCTATGGACCCGTGCTAATTTTTAGGTGCATAAATTATTAAATTAAACCATTTTATAGCATATAACAGATTTCCCGTGGCCTCTTGGACTTGATTTACCAGAAGCCCCTGGAAATCTCATGAAATGTTATTAAATAT
>JADKLZ010003886.1:26812864-26833654 GCA_021533235.1 Biomphalaria straminea
ACAGAATTGTAATGGTCCCACTGGAGGAGCGCCATGTCTGTAATTGTAAGGATTTCAGTGTTGTATAATGTCAACTAAGTGTGTATACGTATACTACTATACTACTAAAATATTTATAGATTTCGAACGTTTGAGGTTCTTTGATTTTTTTTTGGCAAGTTTATGTATAAACTCCATTTTTAACATTGATATTCTATTATCAATAAATGCCAACTCAAGCTATTTAGCAGAGGAATAAGCCCAAGGTTGTAGTTAGGGAAATTGAGGTTCAAACCCAGTTCCTGGAAAATAAAATACTTATCTTTCTGTTTTTCTTCCAGTTTTTTGGGCTCCATTCATAAAGTAATTCTATGAGAATTTTTGCAACAGTCTAGGATAACAAAAGCAAATTAGTCACCAAATTTCAAGCGGTGGGGCGAGGCTCCCCCCTTTTTTTTAAAATAAAAAACTTAAGTAAAACTTAAGTGATTGAATTTTATTAGCGTAATCATGAGGCGTTTTACCCCCCCCCCCCATTTTTTTTTCAAATAAAATGTTTGCCACATTGATTTCTACCAGTCGTTGAAATCCATTAATAAAGTACATCTACAAAAAAAAAAATTCTAAAGCAACAGCTTTAGAAAAGCCAAAGTAAACCACAGACACCAAATTCAATAGGTGTAGCTGTGGATTTCTGGAATATCATGATGATCAGTGAATCAGTCAGGAAATGAATCAGTTCTATATCGCGTATATATTCTAGACTAAAAAATTGTTTTACTGATGCTAGGCTAAACGACTGCATAGAATTTACAATAAAAAGGGACGGGGTCAATTATATTGTTTTAAATAAGAAAAAAAAGGGGCTGGACCATGGCAAAATAAACAATAAATAGCCTGCAAACAAATTAACGGGCGAAGCCGGGGGATAATCCTAGTTGTTTTATGTAATTCACAGATTCTAAAGTTTGTATACTCTGTATATTTGATACAGTTATTTTAAAAAAATAGACTTTGTTTTGGATAATTTAGACTTCTTAAGAAACTTGTGTAAGTGGAATAAATGAGATGCGTTTTGAGTCCAAATACTTTTTTCCTTTTCTGAATCGTAGATTTTTATATTGTATAAACAACTTTGTGGTGCGCGGTGGCAGAGTGATTAGGCGCATGACTCCGAACCTGGGGTCCTGGGTTCGAATCTCGGTGAAAATTGGGATTTTGAATTTCGGTATTCATAGGGCGCCTACCAAACTCGTATGAGTACTTAAGTTGGGGAAATTAAAGGCGGTTGGTCGTTGTCCAGGCCACTTGAAACCCTCCTCGAAGAAACAGGTGACCTTAAATTTATTTGCCCTATACATCGCAAGGGGCAATTTTTTTTTACATTTATCAAAAACAAAATTGGGCCTATTACTATCTCCAAGTAAAGATTGTATGTTTAAACTGCTTAAAATACATACAATAAAATGTAAGCCCAGTCTTATTTACTCTACCTGACTAGTCTTCTGCTTTTCATTTTTAGTCGAAATATTTGAAAGGATATTGTTTGGCCTGGGCCCTTTTTTTCTTATTGTATCCTGCAAATGCTTACATAATACTATGGTTATGCTAGAATGTAACGTTTCCGCACAATATCGACCATTGTTGTTTTAAATTATGTTCCACTTATATTCATACTAAATAGATTTTTTCTCCTAAAAACAAAGTAATTTTGTTTTTATTGTAGTACTTAGCGTGACAGAACTTACGTAAGTTAGCAATACAATTGTAAAAAACAAAATTGACAAAATATAATTAAACTGTTTGCATAAATGTATTAAAAAATATGGTTATTGTCATCTTCATAGGGGGCTACGGTGACTGAGTGGTTCAGCGCTTGGCTTCCGAACCTGGGGTTCTTGGTTCGAATGTCGGTGAAGACTGATTTTGAATTCCGGGATTTTCAGGGCACCCAACTCTAATACCTGACTTTAGTTGGGGAAAGTAAAGGCGGTTGGTCGTTGTGCTGGCCACATAACATGCTCGTTAACAGTAGGCCAAATAAACAGATGATCTTAACATCATCTGCTCTATAAATCATAAGATCTTTACTTTTTTTTACTTTTTTTTACATCTCCATTACCAAAAGTCTCTCGTGTGTTTTTTTTTAATATTAATAGAGAAATAGTCGACCGGCGTCCTAGCATACGCCGCTATTTTACAGGGCAGGTCTTAGGCACTGCAACATATGCAATCGCAGTGGGTCCCGCACTTTCTTTGGACCCGTGCTAATTTTTAGGTGCATAAATTATTAAATTAAACCATTTTATAACATATATGATAACAGATTTTCCGCGGCCTCTTGATTTGCCAGGAGCCCCTGGAAATCTCCTGAAATGTTAATATTAAATATAGGCCTACGAGAAACTCCTGAAATCTCCGGAAATTATTAAAATCTTTTGTAAAGTAAAAGTAAAGTAAAAAAAATAAATCCGGAAGAGAATTATGCTATTTTGCATAGACATAAATAAATATAGACTGGCCAATAAGAGAGTTTTATGAAACATAAATTTGTGCATTGCGATTGTGTGTACTTTATTTTATATCTATAAATTGTGTTTAATCTCTAATACTGAAGATCGTGCAATTTTTAAATTTTTCATAATTCGGAAATCCGAATTCAATAGTAGATATACATGTTTCAAGTTACATTAAGTTACTTCCTTTTTCCAGTCATATATATTTGGTTCCCGGTCACTTCATCCCCGGTCACTTCATCCCCGGTCATTTCATCCCCTGGTCATTTCATCCCCTGTCATTTCATATCCTTTCACGTAACTTTTGGGCATGTAAGTACTTAATGTTGCCAATGCCAGTCCGGGGGTATTAGTCTCTTGGCGGCCCCCTCCAGCCCTTGAATAGTGAAGTTAATGGGAGGGATGGGCAGTCGCCTTCAGGGCGGGCACGTGCTTATCCTTTTAATGGGGTCAGTGGAGAGCCCAGCTTATGCATTCAAATTATTCGCAACGTGCATGTGACAAAAATAAATTTCGCCCACTTAAGGTATCACTCGGTCTAGGCATTTAACCAATTTATTTTGCTATCTTATTTTTTTATCTCAGCTTAGCCCTTATGGCTATCTAAAGCTACTACCACCACCCGTCCACAAGTGGACGGGAGTGTCTCTCCAAAATAGGGCTCCACAGTCACACGAGGAAGTGAGCGAGATGAACCATAGTCGTTCTACGACTGAAGGAGGCCAATGAATGACCACCACCCCCTTTTTCTCTAGGCATCCATGTGTTGAGGTACCTTCTTAAACTGACGCACGTCTAGCACATTCTTTGCCGACAAGAATAAACACGCCTCTAAATATCTTGACCAAACATCCTGCCACACACACCCCCCCCTTTTTTGGGGACGGGTCAATTCAAATGGACCTTTTTTCAAATCGACGACAAGGACTTTATCGCGCATCTAATCCCTGTCGCGTAAGATAAATAGTCTCTGTCGCCCGACCATATTGGGATACAAAGGGACACGAGACTATCGTCTCGTGGTCATTCGATAAGGGCCCATCCCTATGTCCTTACATGAAACGCGCGGCAAGGTCAAGCGATAATCTTCTCCTAGGCACGTCAGACAACCTAAACACCTGGGAAGCCACGCCTCCTTGCCCACGCGTGTAGAAGAGATATAGTTTCCTATTTTCTTGTCATTCTCATTCTGAGGAGCAGAGAGAAAGGATACACTTCTCTGTTTTGAGCTTACGCTTACTATATACTATATTCATTTAATCTCTTTTTCTTACTTGGATTGGTGGTAAGCTTTTATAAAGTGTTTAGTGGCCTCTTACTATGTGTATTTATACATTTGTGCATTTATTTAGTGCATTATATTTGTGTACATATTTGTGTAATTCTTATCTTGGAGTATGTAAGTAGTCACTTTATGTGTTATATTTTATTATCATGACTCGTACGACCAAATAGTCAAAGTCATCCACTTTATCTGGACTAGAATTTACAACAATTCTTGCCACTTGTATTTAGCTCCTTAGCTATCATTATTTATCGTTTATAAATCATCGCTCATCTCGAGCCCTATTTCCATTATTGATAAATTCCTTGACCGGGAACTATCATAATATTTACGTAACATGTCTTATTACCAAGTATATATTTACACTCATTCCGTGACAAGGAATGCCGTAACTATTTCCATATTCTATTTATCGGCCTGTCGGCCAAATTATGTTGTTTAGGTAAAACCATGTATACACTATCTTATTTATCTTATCCTATCATTATCTTATCTCGGTTGATCGCCTTGATTTTAAATGGCGCACTGACCCTGCGCTTAGGATAGACTTGAATTATTTCCCCTTGTATTGAATTTTAACTTCTAGAGATTATGTCCCTTGAACGAGCACTGTCTCCATTCAACCGTACCCTATTTTTCAGGCCACACGGCCAGATGTAAACAATAGCCACCTGGTCACTGACCATCAGCCATCCCCCCTTTCCCTTTCATCTCGCTATCCAAGCGGCTCGTAATGATCTCACCGTGACAAGGTGCGTCTTACAATTTAACATTTATTGTAGTTTCCCCTGACGGAATACAATACGCATGTGTTAGCCCCCTTTAATATTTGTGAAACTAAGTTATAGTTTCTTCACATCAAATGTTACATTACTATGTATTATCGCCCTTGTGAGACTTCATTACTATTATTATTATTGTCTCCCCTGATGAGATGTAATGTTTAATTGATTAACTCCCCTTACCATTGTGAAACTAGATTATAGTTTCTATTTAAACAATCTGAAGATGTCCTTCATGTAAAGGCGTCTACCTCCCAGTGTCATCATTATGGCTAAGTCGATCTACGAATCTCGTTGCAGCTTTTATTATAGGCTACATCCACTTGGAAGCCCTAACTTCGTAACGCTGTTACCAGTCTGCTGACACCAGATCTGAGGATACAAGCCTTACTTACTACTCACAAGAGTCCGACCACTAACCGCTTGCCAGAAGACCCGTTCCTGCAGCTACGTATAGTTGGACTGTCCCGTGCGCTAGAATCGATCACGCCAGCCCACCCACAGACAACTCAGCATCAGCCACACCAGTCTCGTCAGAGCAGCATAGGACTTAAAGCTAAGCAACCAGCCTAACGACACTCAGACCACTTGGTTCTCAGATCTCATGATGATAGTCCCATTTATGTAAATAATTAGGCCCCGCCCTAACACTGTACAGCATTTTACCTTTTATCTATTTTCATTCTTATTATTAAACTGTACATTTGTTTTACATAAAAAGAATTTGTTGCCTGCATTTATAACGCTGTGCCTGTCAGTTTATGTGCAAGTCAAGGTCCTCAAATTATCTAAACCCCCTAAACACCTAAACGGCCACCATCTTTGACCTACTTGTCACATTGCATAAAAGACTGCCGTTTGATCCGATTTTTTGCTCTCCACTGAGTTACAAGTATGTGAGTCGTTAGCCCTGGTTCGCCCCTTTTGTAGCGTTCCAGGGCTGTTAGCACGGCGCGCTCTCTCCTCAGGCTAAGTGGAGCCACGTTTGACATGATTTCTGCAGCGGAAGTTGGGCTCATTCTATAGGTGCTTCAAATGAACCTGAGAGCTTGGGCCTGTACACGGTCGAGTGATTCGAGGGCCGTCCTGTTTGCGTACACCTGCACGGGCAGGCTGTACTCAATTTGGGACCTGACTGCCCCTGTGTACAATGTGCGGAGCATGTCAGCTCTGGCGACCCACTTGGTACTGGCTAGCTTTCTTATTAACCTAAACTTCTCCAATGCCTTTCGTTCAACGTCCTGGGTGTGCAAGTGCATTGAGAGCTTACGATCTAGGGTGATGCCTAGATACTTTGACGTGTTTTCGTGTTGGAGTCGTAGCCCACCGAGTTGAAGCTCGAATGGGGCTTCAAGAATATCGATTCCCAGGCTGAACAGGGACCAGGTCGTTTTGGCAACGTTAATTCGTATCTGTGACAAGTAGGTCAAAGATGGTGGCCGTTTAGGTGTCTAGGGGGTTTAGATAATTTAAGGACCTTGACTTGCACATAAACTAACAGGCACAGCGTTATGAATGCAGGCAACAAATACTATTTATGTAAAACATATGTACAGTTTAATAATAAGAATGAAAATAAGTAAAAGGTAAAAAGCTGTACAGTGTTAGGGCGGGGCCTAATTATTTACATAAATGGGACTATCATCATGAGATATGAGAACCAAGTGGTCTGAGTGTCATTAGGCTGGTTGCTTAGCTTTAAGTCCTATGCTGCTCTGACGAGACTGGTGTGGCTGATGCTGAGTTGTCTGTGGGTGGGCTGGCGTGATCTATCCTAGCGCACGGGACAGTCCAACTATACGTAGCTGCAGTGACGGGTCTCTAGCTGCGATTGTTGATCGGACTCTTCTTATGTGTAGTAAGTAAGGCTGGTTTCTTCAGGTCTGGTGTCAGCAGACTGGTAACAGCGTTACGTAGATAGGGCTTCCAAGTGGATGTAGCCTGTAATAAAAGCTGCAACGAGATGCGTAGGTCGACTTAGCCATAATGATGACACTGGGATGTAGATGCCCTTTCGTGAAGGACATCTTCAGAATGATTAAATAGAAACCATAATCTAGTTTCACAATAGTAGTGGGAGTTAATCAATTAAATATTACATCTCATCAGGGGAGACAATAATATAATTAATAAAATAGTGAAGTCTCACAAAGGGAAACAACCAATAGTAAAGTAATAATGATGCAAAGAAACTATAACTTAGTTTCACAAACATCAAGGGAGCTAATCCATGATTATCGTATTCTATAAGGGGAGACTACAATAAATGGAAGGTCTCCTAAAGGAGGATAAATAGTAAACAGTGATGTATACCGGCCAAGGTGAGATCATCACGAGTAGCTAGAATGACGAGATGAAAGGGGAAGGGGGGAGATGGCTGATGGTCAGTGGCCAGGTGGCCATTGTTTACAACTGGCCTTGTGGCCTGAACAATAGAGTTCGGTTGAATGGAGACAGTGCCCGCTCAAGGGACACAATCTCTTGAAGTTAAAATTCAATACAAGGGGAAATAATTCAAGTCTATCCTGAGCGCAGGGTCAGTGCGCCATTTAAAATCAAGGCGATCAACCGAGATAAGATAATGATAGGATAAGGTAAATAAGATAATGTATACATGGTTTTACCTAAGTAATAAGTCTGGCCAACAGGCCGATAAATAGAATATAGTACATAAATAATTATGGCATTCCTTGTCACGGAATAAGCGTAAATATATACACTAGGTAATAAGACATGTTACATAAATATTATGATAGTTCTCGGTCAAGGAATTTATCAATGATAATATAGTGGGCTCGTGGCGAGCGGTAAATTCATAGTAGCTAAAGAGCTAAATATATGTGGCAAGAATTACAACTAATTCTAGTCCAGATAAAGTGGCTGACTTTGACTATTTAGTCGTACAAGTCATGATAATAAAATATAATACATAAAGTGACTATTACATACTCCAAGATAAGAATTACACAAATATGTACACAAATATAATGCACTAAATAAATGCACAAATATATAAATACACTAGATAAGAGGTTACTAAAACACTTTTATAAAAGCTTACCACCAATCCAATATAGGAAAAGAAATTAAATGAATATAGTATATAGTAAGCGTAAGCTCAGACAAGCGTGTTTACTCCAGGCAGCTCTCGGAAAGAATGAGAATAAGATTACTCGCTATGTCTAGTTAAAAGGCTAAGGTGGACAGGAAACGGGATGGGTTAGCTATTACACATATCCTGTCGCGTGGTCAGAGTGCACAAAAGACTAGGGACCCACCTTGGGAGGGGCATGACCTGTGGTGGCGCAAGTTATCTCTTTGAACAAAGATAAAGCCGAAGATATAGTAAGCCAAGGAATAATTCACATAGGATGGGCCCAACGTGGAGATAAGATAGTCGTGCTAAGCATAGTTGAATGTTTGAACTATCCCTGGTCAAGGGCAGATTAGCGACAAGTGGCCTTTGTTGATAGCTTGACTAGACAAGTGTTAGCCTAAGAAAGCCCAAGGTGACGTCGAAGTCTGGCGAGAGGTATGGGGGGGGTAGGTGGTTATAGTGCTTTGTTGTATGTGTGCCAAATTTACGTGAATAAAATGGAACACTAAAATAAATTAATTAAATCCCTTTTATCGAGTGATACCATAAGTGGGCGAAATTTATTTTTGTCAGTGTATCTGCCATTTGGTTCAATACGAGGAGATGATATGGATGTCGCGAACGCGTTACTTTGCCTCAAAGTGGCGCTCGCGTGGAAACGGCTACCAGAGGAAGTGGCTAGGCTAAAAAGTAACAAATAGAACTCCCGTGGGGGGAGCCCACGGGTGGACGAGAGTCTATCCTTTGCACGAATGCTCCCACAAACCTGTCACAAATCCATGCGCTGTTCCTCAAGGGACCGTCTCATTAATGGCGAATCCCGCACGTTTAGCGTGCTATAACATAGTCGAATGGCGGCGGCTTCCGGTACCAACTTAGCCTTCGGCCATGATTTCTAGTCCATGTGTACGGAGTGCATTGACTCGGGTCTCCCCACACAGAACGTTGGTTCACGCAGGTTTGTTTTTCTTTCCTGTTTGGCGGCCAAACAGGTTTCTTTTCAAACTTAGAGCTCGAAGAGCTTTCGGCTCAGCTCTTAGACAATGCAGCGGTATGGAGGTCGGCTTGCAATGCTGCCTTTATTTGGTCAGCTTTCTTCCTCTCGAGCATTTTACACTCCTTGTTGAGGGCTATAGACGTGGCTGTCTTCTTTTCGGACTTGCTTATGGAACCGAAATATTTGTTAAGCAAGTCTGCCATTTTCCTGTCTTTGGCTACTCGATCCCCACTGGGTGAGAATAGTGGGGTGACCATGCGCGTCGAATCTTTGGCCTCAAGATTGCGAAGAAGACGCTAGGCTTTGTAAGTATCCCGAAGATCCACCCGGCATAGGCATCCCTCCAGTGGTCCGCCCGCATGCGTTGGGCCACTTCGATTGCCTTCCGACATAGTCTATTGAACTCCCGACGGCATTCGGGAGTCCCCTTCTTTTGCGATTTTTTATCGCCCGTTTCCTGGCCCTGACTATTCTATAAAGTTCTCGGGACCAGGCGGGTTTATGCCGTATGTCGGATAGGTCCGCGGGATAAACTTCCTAGCCGCACCCAAAATCGCATCAGTGAATTCGACGAATGTTATGTCGACAGTACCTTACTCCACCGCAATATTCGACAGGGCGGTGTCGACAGTCGCCCCGTATGCTGGCCGTATGCTGGCCAGTCGTCTTTGGTGTTACTCCACTTTCTGGGCCGTTTGGTGGTTACACCCCCGGCCTCTGATAGGGCAATAGTGATTTCAATGGGTCTATGATTACCTCCGATATCCTCAAGAACTTTATATGTGATTTTCCCCTCTAGATCAGCAGAAATTAGTGTGAGGTCGGGTCTCGAGAGAGACTCGTTGCCATTGTGTAGGAGGGTTTGCGGACTATGCAAGCAGAATAGATTAGTAGTGTTGAGGAGGTCATGAACTTTTTGGCCCGAGGTAACGGTTGCGGTATAGCCCCAGGCAGGAGACTTGGCATTTAGATCCCCAGCTAATAAAGTTCTGGTATAAATAGTCTTATTGCCTAGATCCAGGGCAATTTCGTGCTTTGGTGGGTTGTAACAGTTAATTACCGTGATTTTTCTTCCAGCTTTATGAATATTAAGCGAGATGGCGTCGATACGCCAGGGTTTTGAGATACTATCAAAGGTTTCTCACAAAGTTTATGATCCCTCGGCATTCTGTACATTTGCACATATATGCTGTGTAGCTCCACTTTTTCCATACCACAGTCTCCTGCAAAAGCGCGATGTCTATTGCCCTCTCATGGAGGAGCTTCGTGAGCTCCAAAATCTTTGGTATTAAACCGCAGACATTTAGCTGCAATATCTTGATCTAAGTTTGTCGCACCCTAAGGAATGTGGACCGGATGTGACGAACCGTTGTAATGGTTGGTGAATAGGAGGACCGATGGTCCTCGCTATGTTTGGTGTTGTAGTCTGTTGGGCCTGGTGCGGGACATGGTCACCAGGTTGGTGTGGTTGGCTAGCCACACCTTGGCTACCGTTTTTCCGAGGGAAGAACAAATGCAGTGTAGCTTGGGAAGAGGTCTTCGTCTTGGGATGTAGAACCTTCTCAGATTTGTCTTGATTCGTAAGGTTCCTCGGAACCACGGGGCGAGTAGTAGAGTACTACCGCCTACTACCCGTGCAACGGAGCCTGTTCGGATCTGCTCGTACCTGATTTTCTTGGTTTTTGGTGTACTGGTCATAATTCTATAGAAGGCGTTGACCGTTGGCGGCCTTAATTACTTGAAATTAGGGGGCAGTGCGTGTAAGGGCCTGCAAGTGAGTCCACAATCCTTTGGTGCGGAAAGTCCACACCAATGTTCACCACCTCCGAGTTCACTTACGTGAGGAGTGGTTCTGTGAGGATTTTTTGATATTCCCAGTTTCTTAACTACTGTTGGGAAGCGCGTTACTCTACTACCTCACAGGGGACGGGCTAGTTAGAGCCTAGCTCGTGGGTGCCAATCAGTCAGCCCGACACAGCCCGCGAAGGCGGGTCCAGTTTTTTGCTTAAAGGGAGACCTGCGAATCAGCCGAGCTACAGGAGAAACCGACCAACCCTCGAGTTGGTGTCCAGCGCTATCCGCTTTTCGGAGATCCCGTTAGGTCTCTTACTCACCGTTGCCCCGGGGCCCCATGGGGGGGCTGGACATAGCCCCTTTGTTTGGACTTTTACACTTGCCGACTGCTTTTTCATCAGTGGCAAGCAACCAGCACTCTTGGCCATCCCTCCGGAGAGCGGGAGTTCACGCGGCAACCACGATAAGGTGATACTAGAAATGCCGCGAGTCTGGTTACTAGAAGTGCACACCTCTGCACTGGCCTTGATGGCGGTGCGCATGGCAGAGTTATAACAATAGTTTAGATTAGTTACATTAGATTAGTTTAGTTGTTCTAATTGGTTGCTCAGACGACTCTAGCCCCTCTGACAATCCCATCAAACCCAGTATTAGCCTAGCGCTACCTATACTTTCAAAACCTATTTTGGCTCTAGATATAAGTATAGTCCTCAAGCCAAGTTTACATTTATTTATATTTATATAATTTACTTTGAAAAATTACAACAGTCAAACAAGAGTTTTCCCCATGTGGCCAACGAGCTAGTTAATCTGTTCACAACGATATACATCAACAGTTAAATTTCTAGAAAAAAGTAAAAGTAAAAAAAGTAAAAGTAAAGTAAATCAAAAAGAGTATCCTTCAGGCGATTAAAGTAAATATTGAAAAAGTATCTGTATATATCATTCTTTTCTTCCCTTAACAGTTTAAACGAGAAGAAGAAGTAACGGAAAGATCACTCTCTTATTTCTGCGGATAGTCCACGAGAAAACAAGAGGGGGGGGGGGAGTAATCTACTCTATAGTAACTATCGAGGCGACAGCACGCTCAAGAGTTTGGACATCATGGAAAGATCACTATTTTATTTTTGCAACTCGGACGGAGGGAGTTATCCTAGGTAATTTAAGAGGCGAAAAAAAGAAAAAAAAGGGGGGGAGTAGTATTTATCCGTTCCTAAATAGCAGAACCGGACTTAACCATTGTAGAGCCCTATGTGAAACGGATTTCACGGGGCCAAGTTCGGGTAGGGAAGCGGATAATAAGTGAAATTTAAGAGTTTGTATTAGAAAATAAATTCGTCTATGCATTTTATTCATTCTTTACTACGTACAGAATTACTTTACGAGCCTTGCGTGTAGATCACGCTCAATAGCGAGAATTACCAAATGTTTCAATCTATCTACAAGAATTGTTGATCTAAAGCAGTGATTCCCAAAGTGGTCCATATGGACCCTCAAGGGTCCACGAGGACTCCCAAGGGGTCCACGAAAGTAAAAAAAAAGAATTGGGGGTCCTTTACATGCAAATTGGAGTCCACGAGAGTGGATCTTATTTACGTAGGAATTAAGTTTAATTTAAATCTCACATTAATGAAATCACCTATTATATCATACAAACATACATTATTTATACTCAAGAGGTGACGGCCAAAGTCGTGGGATACTACAGCAAACCCAACAGAGACTGGTTTGATGAGAACAATAACGCAATTAAGGAACTACTAGCGAATAAGCATAAATATTATCGCTCTGTACTCGCGAACCCTAATGACAACGCCGCCAGGACTCTCTATAAAGCTTCTTGTCACACTCTGCAGTTAAAGGTCAGGGAACTAAAAAATCATTGGTGGCTGGAGCTGTCCGTAAGCATGCAGAGACATGCTGACACTGGTGACACACGCTCATTCTATGAGTCGCTTCGTTGTGCCTATGCCCCAACCTACCAGACTACAGCACCGCTAAGATCATCCGATGGTTCTACACTATTTACCAACAAGACGGACATACTAAATCGCTGGACAGAACACTACAGTATGTTGTTTGCTGATAAAAGGCACGTATCGGAGGAATCGCTGGCAAATGTCCCTCAGAAAACTATAAGAGAGGAGCTCGACGACCCACCGACACCGACACCTGAAGAAATTGAGACAGCAATATCTAGACTCAAAAGGCACAAGGCACCTGGCTCAGATGGACTTCCTGCGGAAATATTTAAAATGGGTGGTGTCGCCCTAACCGAGAGGCTAAAATTCTCAGCACAAAGGAGTGCGTGTTGTATGTGTGAAAAATTGTTTTATTTAAATTAAATTAAATTATTAAAATCTTTTGTAAAGTAAAAGTAAAGTAAAAAAAAATCCGGAAATATATAGATAAAAAATTGAAAATGGAAGTAAGATTAAAGGGGGAAGCTAGAAGGATATGAACAGGAAGCCAGTGAAATTATTATTTTAACGTAATTTGTGATATTAATTAAAGTAGGCCTACTTCTAAAGTCAAACCTGAGAGTAGACTCTATCCGTGTATTGTCGTTCTAGTTTCAAGAGTCTTACGACACAATAATCTGGAACTACTACTTAATGACAAATTAAGTAGACATAATAATTTCATCTCTCTTCCTGTTCATATCTTCCAGCTTCCAGTTTTTTAACCTTCCATTCTCTACACAAAGTCACACCATTTTCCATTCACACCATGCTTCGCCATGAGATCTTCCCTTTTACTTGTTGCTTGCTTGCTCGACTGAACTTTTGAACTTTAGGAAGATGAGAATTATATATGTAGATAATTGCACAATATGTTTTGTAAAAAATCTTTTGGGTGTTCCTTCAGATTCTGTGGATAATTACACCCTAGCCCAAACCTCCCGACGGAAGATGCGAGCAGGCAAGGTGACCACCGAACGTCAGTCCAGGCATCATGAGTTGTTTTATTTAGGAGGCATCAGAGTTTGCCAAGCTTTGAAGGACTATTTTTACATTAGTCAAGAAAAAAAATTAACTGGTTGGTGAACTTTGCTGATTCGCTAGCCTGATAGCCGGGCCTACTGCGATCGCATAGATTGCAGTGGCCTAAGGTCGGCCCTGCAAAATAGCGATGAATGCTACGCCGCCGGTCGACTAGGTTTCATTATTGCTGTTATTTTTTTTATTCTAAACGTTACGTATGCACAAATCCAACAAAAACATATGAAGATGTGATTTGTATGCTATAAAACAAAAAATCAGCAAAGTTCACCAACCAGTTAAATTAAAATACGCAGTCAGATAAAAGCAGTAGCCAATATAAAACCCAAAAGAAAAATTCTTACTCTGGAACAAATGTAACCTAACACAATTACACCAAGCTACATTTAACTTTCAACAAACATTCTTATCAGAATAAGCATTAACCAACCGGTTGATGACCTCTGGAATTTCATAAAAAACAATCTTAAAATATATTAAATATTAAAATATTATAGAAAATCATATACTTACTAAATACTCATCAAATAAAATAAATAAATGCTGGTTTAATAATAGATTAAAGAAGCTTTATAAACAGAAGGAGAATCTATATAGAAAATTTAAAGAAACTAAGGCAGAAAAAGTTTATAAAAAGTACATAAAAATTAAACACCTAACCCAAAAAGTAAGCAGACAGCTGCAGAATGAGTACATAAACAATGTAATATCTAAAGATAATAACAAAAACCTATGGTCATACATTAAGTCTAAGAAAATGGAAACAACCGGCATAGCACCATTAAAAGGAGAAGACAACTTAACGCATAACGATAATGGAACTAAAGCTAACATCCTAAACAAATACTTTGCATCAGCATTCTCAGCCCCAGGAGACAAAGACATATCAATTAATTTAAACCAAGTAGACAATATAGGAGAGATAGAAGTACAGGAAAATGGAGTCCAAAAACTATTAGCCAGCATCAAGCCGAATAAAGCTTCGGGACCTTATGGTATTCCAGCTAGATTACTCAAAGAACTAAGCAAAGAACTAGCACCTGTGTTCAAAATACTTTTTCAGGCATCTCTTAACCAGGGCAGAGTACCAAGGGAGTGGAAAGAAGCTAATGTCACACCTCTATTTAAAAAAGGAGAAAAATCTGACCCAGGAAACTACAGACCAGTATCACTTACCAGCATCACATGTAAAATCCTAGTACACATAATATGTAGCAACATCATAAACCACTTAGATAAACATAATGTCCTTACTCCGTACCAACATGGCTTTATGAAACATAGATCATGTGAAACACAGCTAATAGGACTAATTGATGACTTTTCAAAAGGTTTAGATAATAGTAAACAAATAGATGCTATCTTACTAGATTTTCCCAAAGCTTTTGACAATGTTCACCACCATAGTTTGCTTAAAAATTAAAATATTTTGGTATTGATGGTCCATTGCATCAGTGGATTAAAGATTTTCTGATAGGAAGAGAACAAACTGTAATAATAGATGGTTCTAAATCAACACCAATAACAGTAAACTCAGGTGTACCCCAAGGAACAGTCTTAGGTCCACTACTATTTCTAATTTACATAAACGATTTACCAAACTGCATTAGTTCAGGAACAAAAGTTAGATTATTTGCAGAATATTGCATAATATATAGGACAATAAAAACAACACAAGATACAGAAATTTTACAAAGAGAATTAGATGAATTGCAGAAATGGGAATCAAATTGGAGCATGTCTTTCCACCCAGAAAAATGTCAGTTATTAAGAGTAACAAAAAAACTAAAACAAATTAATTCCACTTATCTTATTCATGGTAAACCAGTAACACAGACTAAAAACGCAAAATACTTAGGTGTTATAATAAATGAAAATTTGTCATGGAATCCCCATATTGATGAAACTATAAAAAAAATCAAACAAAGCATTAGGGTTTATTAAAAGAAATTTCTATAAATCAAATAAGAACATAAAACTAAAATGCTATTTAACCTTGGTTGGGCCAATAATAGAATATGCATCCTCTGTTTGGGACCCCTCAACTCAGGAAAACATTAAGAAACTGGAACAGACACAAAATAGAGCAGTGAGATTCATAACAAACGAATATTCACATTTCACTAGAGTAACACCTTTAGTAAAATCACTAAATTTAGAAAGCCTTCAGGATAGAAGACTTAAGAGTAAAGTAGCAGTTATACACAAAACACTTAACCATAATCTCCAAATACAAAAACAGAACTTAATAAAATACTCAGAAAGACACAAATATAAAGGCACATTCCTCGTCCCATATGCTAGGACAAATCTGTAAAAATGCTCTTTCTTCCCTAGTGCCATTAGAGCATGGAATGGTTTGCCTGAGCAACCAGTGACTTGGCAGAATTTAAGTCACTGGTAAATATGCATGACTGAATGCATGACGCGTAGGACGTATTCATCTTCTTTTTTGAAGTAACGTCTGTATTATATAAGATAAGATAAGATAAGATAAGAAAACATTACCTCGGAATCCACAAAGTAGCAAGCAATCACCAAGGCAATATACCACACTTTGTATTTATAAGTCAGCCTATTGTTGTTTATATTTTGCTTCTGTTTACAATTTATTAACATTTGACAAATTTTCAAAAATTGCATTTATATGTATATTTCAGTATTATGGGCTGTAGTGAACAATGCAGGGCTAGCTAGTCATGCGCAGTTTGAATGGTTGCCCAAGACAACGTTTGAACGAATGATACAAGTCAATTTAATGGGCGTTGTCAACGTCACTCGAGAGTTTCTTCATCTCATTAGAGCTAACAAAGGAAGAATTATTAATATAGCAAGCATGGCAGGTAAAGATGATATAGCAAATATTTCTATGTCTGCTCCCCAAAATAGATGATGTTTGGCGGGTTTGGCTTTCCTTTTAGACTTTAAAGAGCTCCTGACGGAGCGCGGACAAAATAGCGCCGACAAAATAGCGCGGACAAAATAGCGCCGACAAAATAGCGCCGACGAAATAGCGCGAAATTTCCCGACAAAATAGCGCAAGACAAAATAGCGCTGACTTATATATGATGTGTATAAAATTACCGGATTATTAGTAATTTAATGTTCTGGGCAGCATTTTTGTTGATGTCACTATTTTCATATATTTAAAGGTCTGAAATTATGCCATATTGACAGATAACGAGAGTACTTAAAATTTATATCATTCCCCTTTTCATCTTTTGATTTAAATGCATAACTTGCTAAAATACTGCCTTTGAAGAATTAAATGAAGCTCGGCCAGATGCTATAGGGAATTTGTATGACTACTGGGAGGACAACTATATTGGTCGCCAGAGAAGAAACCGCAGAGTGACTCCAAGATTTCCTATAGAATTATGGAATTTTAGAGATCGTGTTCAGGACTATCTACCACGAACAAATAATTCAGTGGAGGGATGGCACCATGCATTTCAACTGTCTATTGACGGTTATCACCCTAATGTGTACAAGTTAATCTCTCACTTCCTCAGAGAACAGGAGAACACTGAGAACAAGACTATGAGTTACAATGCTGGAGAACGAAGTAAAGCAGCAAGCAAAACAAAGTACCTCCAACTAAACAGACGACTTGAAGCTATGTTGCCAATGTACGGAAACAAGCCAGTGATGGAATATCTACGTGACATTTCCTACAATTTAACTTTGTGAAAGTTTGTGTCTGTGTGTGTGTGTGTACATTTGCCAAGTATCTTTGATTGTTTTCAAAGTACACTTTTAGAATTCAAATAAATACTATATTTTGAAATTATTCATTTAACCTTATTATGATTTTTTTAATGTTTATCTAAAGTGTTTCATGCAAAATGACAGAAAAATTACGATAACATTAAACCAAAAAATAAAATATTAGCTCTATTCGTATTTGATATTTCACAATATTTAAAGTATTTCTTTCAAAATGACTAAAATATATTTTTTCTGCGCTATTTTGTCGGCGCTATTTTGTCCGCGCTATTTTGTCCGCGCTATTTTGTCGGCGCTATTTTGTCCGCGCTATTTTGACGGGGTACCGACGGAAACAGTTAAGCATTATAGTGCTTTATTCATTAATCGGTACAAAATAATAATAATAATTTTTATTATTATTATTATTATAATAATTATTATTATTAAGCTTAAAATTTAAATTTAAAAGCGTACAATAATTTTTCAGGATTTCAAACTTGAAAATTTATTAATATCTTTAAAGTCAAATTCTTTTGAAATTTCGCTTTCAACGGAAAGAATTGCCAGATTTGAAATTCGTGTCTCGAAAGTTCTTAAATAAAAGTTCTTAATTAACTTTAGTTTTAAAATTTAAAAAAAAAATACATGAATTCGGCAGAAAGCTGTTGAAGACTTAATCATAGGGCTGGTAAAGTTTCCTTGAGTCCTATCGGTATTCTATTTGCTTTGTACAATAGAAGTACTTCTTAGTTTTGGTTTCTTTAAATTAACTCTTGTCGTCTAGCTCAGCATAATAAGGATCAATGAATTCCCAGCATTAAACTCTTTCTCCATACTTGAATAGTCAGTCTAGCATTTTGAGATTACTCTCCTGACATTTTTATATTGTTTAACTCTTTCAATCCTAACTAACAATACCAACGTTGGTTTGACCCCATTAAATTAAATTAATTTTTTGGTTTTATAAACTTTAATTTGTGTAATATAAAAAGAGCATGTATTTTTCTATAATTATATACCTTATATAACATTTACTGATAGCATAAAAATAGTTATTGAAGTTTAAACTTAATCATAACATGGTAACTTGGTAAAGAAACACAAATGAGCCAGATGAATAATTCAATCAGAACATGGGAAATAATCATAAAGAGGAAGAGTTAAAGTTATTTTTCTGATGAAATAAACAAGCTAGTTTGATTTTGACAAGAGTTATCTCAATAGCATTTTTATAATGTGTAAAGTGATCTAGCTTAGCCACCACTAAGTCAATAGTTAACCCTTTAATTTGTAGTTATTCTTGTGTAGTGGTTACTTTTTTTTAAGTACATCAGCCCAAAAAAGAAAGCAATGATAGGAAGTGTCATCACTAGGCAGTTGCGTGGGGTGCGGCCGCACCGGGTGATACCCTCCAGGGAATGACACCCAATTCTGAAAAAATGCCCTTTTCCTAATTGAAACTTTTGAAAAAAAAAATTGCTACCTCTAATGTCTTTCACAGCTTAGTATCAACTTGTCCCAAACATTCTTAATTTTTCCATTTGACTTGCAATTATCCTATTATGAGAAAAATAATACCTATAGAACGCATAACTTTGAGGGCGTCTTTATCAGTTATCTAGTGTATACTAGTGTAACAATATCTCTCTTCTATCAAATCTTGAATATTGATGATGAATGACAAATGAAGACTTTGCCAACTTTATCTTGAAGTGTAATAAGAAGTTGCTGTCCGAATAGAAGAGTAGACTTGTACTGCCGGGGAATTCAACTTGAATTAATTACAGTGATGAACAGAGACGATCTAGGAATCAAATGAATAACTTCTTCGATGAAATAAAACACTAGAAACTTTAATTCAAATATAACTTAAGTACAGCTTATGTACAAGGTACATATTAAAAATGAAAATACAATACAAAGCTTCTTTCTTCAATATTATTTCAGAACACACTAGAAACACGACCTATCGTTTTGAAAGCTTACTCCAGACTGAATCTGACGCGTCTTATTCCAGCCCGCCAACTCTCCCAAAAAATGTCTTTATTTATTTTTTAAATCAACCAATAGATTTGCAACATCATAGTGACGTCATTGAGTTAAACTTGAGGCTCTGTCAAGGGACTAGACTTTTTGGGCAATTCCTGAGGCTCAGTTAGGGATTTCTAATTCTATTTACAAACAAGCTTTTAAATACAAATAAATCTATAATGGCATCTGTGACAACTAGATTGTATATCAAAGTCATGCTATGTCGTCTACAAAATCCAAATCGGTTTGGTTTACGCCATGGGAACCCGAATGCAGGCTGTTTTTTTTTTAAGTCATCGTCGATAGTTGCAAGAAAAGACATGGGGATAATATGTATCCTAATCTTATATCCGTCTCGATGAAGAAGAGTTCCACCATCTGATGTGACACAGCAGCTTGATTTGGTTTAGACATGTCGATGAATTTGGACACATTGTTGCGAGATGCCTTATTCTCTTGATGTTTTTCAGAGTGATTCCGAAGGACGCTATCAAACGCTATCAAACTTTTTTTTTCAATCTACAAAACTGATCAACAATAACATGTTGTTATTCCAGGCAGTGGCGTAGTATCCATTGCACGAAGGGGTTTAATGAACCCGGCCCACGACCATAAGGAGCCTACAGCCTGTGAAGTAGCAATTATTCAATTTTCTCAAATTTCAATTTGTTTCCTTTTTATCTGTATTTATAATGTGTTATAACTACTAGAATCGTACAGTAGACACACCGCAACGAAGTAAAAACCTATCTCAACAATTGTGAATCTAAAACTTTTGTATCCAAGCCAATGACGTAGATACTTTGAAATAGTGTAAAACATTCATTTAGGACAACAGTGTCCTCGGAAGTCTTCATCACATTGGTTTGTTGTCTTTGTATTGTGTAAAAAAATGTTTCAAGTAATTATTAGAAAGTTATTATGGAATAGTATCTTTCTCTGACCAATGCTTAGTGTTTGCTCATTGTTCTTAGAGAAAGTTAACTTTATTAGGCCAATATTTTTACAAAAACATGATCGTGCAATCCTTAGCCGTAAGATTAGACTATATATATATATATCGTATCGTATATATATATCGTACCATGTCACGCTAACGGGATCGTTCGCCTCGATATCTGTAGGCCTTATTTCTGTTATAAAACATACTACCTTACGTAAGTACTGTACTATTGACCTTTAAACTTCATAATCTCTTAGTGTTGTTCAGGTCTGATACGTCCACAAAACGCTATGTAAAAGACATCTGCTCTTCGTGGCTAACATCAAGCGTACAGTCAAGTATATAAGCTCGTTTTTTATCCTATATCCGAGTTAGTTCCCCTCTCAGACTTTGTGGTCTTTAGGGCAGATGATGAAAAGGTCATCTGATTCAGAGATACTGGTTGTGTCGTTGCATCAGTTGCATGGTTGCATCTCAAGTAAACCTAAAACTAATCGTTGCATAAAGTTTCTCTGTTCTTCGACGTTATTCGCTAGAATTGTTAAAACTGCATGCCAATGCAGTTTCACTTTTCTAATTTGTTCTAGCATCAAGTTATCCATGCGCTACTACTGGACATTCTTAGAGCTTATTAATTCAACATATATATATATATA
>JADKLZ010003886.1:26843654-26860301 GCA_021533235.1 Biomphalaria straminea
CCCCCCCCCCATTCCAAAGTTCTGGATCCACTAGTGCTTGCACCCCCCTACAAAAAATCCTGCGGGCGCCCATATATGTTTATGTGCTAAAGCATAAAACTATCTCTGCGAAGAGAAGTTCTATAATCTTAGAGTTGAATTGGAGTTTTAGATCTAGCTCTAGATCTAGGAATATATATAGAGATTAATTTAAATTATTAACTTAACTAATAAAATCGTATACAAATTGTGTGATTTCTTTACTAAAATTCGCCCGTCCTCCCCCCTCCGGGGGGGGTCCGGCCGATTGGGGGGGGGGGGTGATCGCCCCTACCCCCCCTGGATACGCCAGTGCCTGGGATGGAGAACACTTCATTCTTTCGTCCACCCCTTACCCACGTATCTCTTTGGTGTCGACACGCGACACATCAAGGTGCGACTTCCGTCTCAAGTCATATTCACCCATGTGAGAGATAATCCTTAGTCTATCACCTTTCCTGTTTCCGTCCATCTCTTCCAGATCTTTATAATGTAGACTAAGTCGAAATAGACACAATCTGTCATTTCATCTCCTCGCTGACTGTCGAGTCTGGACTAATAATTTATTCTTACTCTTAGAGGAATACCTGGTGGTAAGCCGAACTTAATCACATTTCCATCTTAATTAGTTTGTGTATATTTCTTATTGGATATTATCATGTGGATTTTATTTATTTCATTTATATTTAATGTGTGTATTGTGTTTTCTCACTTCCGTAAGTAGGAAACATGATCATTGCATATGTATATATTTATATATTGCATTAGCCTATGTCCACAATATTATTGATACTTTGCTCAACAGATTATTGACGCAACCTTGTATATATTTGTTCTTATTTGATTTCCTTTTGATACTTTGGCTAAAGCATTAACACTGCGCTTGGAAAAGAGATATGAATTATCTACCCTTTTACCCATTTTACTTTAACGAGAATTGCGCCCCTCGAATGGACGCTCTCTTCATTCAAGCTAACTCCATTTTTGTGGCCTACGGCCGTATGTAAACAATAGCGCCATGGTCGCTGACCATCATCCATCCCCCCTCCTTTTCTTACCACTTACGTTGTTTGGTTAAGATTATTATCTCCTTTACTTTGTACGTTTTATATTGCTATTATCACTCAATATCAGCCATCTATTTTTCCATATCTCATTTGTCATCATCTCCCCATTGTGCTCAAAAGCAATTTTACCAATCTGACGAATGCATCTCAGTCGAGCATCGATAAGATGTCTCTGTCCTAACTTGTCTCTGTTTATCCGCAACCTCCCTCAGGTGCCTTCAGTGTAACCTGCCTACTTGGATCTACTATTGAGTATCACTTGCCTGTTTAGCAGTCAACTGCCTTTTTAGGATCACTTGCCTATTTGGTGCATTATCAACCTATTCTTCGCTATCGGCTCTACTTGCCTGCCTATTTGACAGTCCACTTGTCATCCTATTTGGCACGGCGTTCTCTTAGAACACGTGTCTATGCGAGACGCCATAGCTTCCCCTACTCACCGCAACTCACTGGACCTATCCTGCTAACGATATATCACGGTTGATTAGCTCTGCCCTTAGCACACTTGTGCCCACGGTAGCCTGCCACCCGCCCTGCTGTGCCCACTACAGATATCAGAACATTGGATTGAGACTCCACAAGAACTGAATCACCGGCGACCCGCTAGAGCGCCACCTCCAGCTGCAAGACCTCCGCCCAGGAGCACAGCCAGCTGCTGCATCAGTAGGACGACCAGCTAAGTGCAAAGGACACAAGTGACACACATACTCTCTCATTAATGCCTAGTACGATGATACAATATAGCTAATGAAATAGATGCAAATCCCCCCTTTTACTCTGCCTTGTACATTTATGTAAATAAATATTCTTTAATTTTTCAATATTTATATCCATTGTTTGTTTTGTTGCGTGCCTGCTCCCGATTTATCTCTGACGGCCCAGTGTGTGGAAAACTAGAAATAATCATCCCCTAGACACCAAACAAGCCATTCACATACTTCATACACGAGGCCTGTCACAAGATCCCTAATACGTTAAGTGGCGTACTGAGGGTACCACTCGTCCCCTAGGGAAAGCTTGGCATACCGCCCCCTCCCAACTTCCCAGTGTTACTCAAACTTTCCCTAATAGTGTCCCTTAGCCATATGCTGCGGAAGTCTTATCTTACTATGCTATCCGTAACAAGAGGAACAATTAATAACAGGAACGAAGACTTCAATAGCCAAACTGACTTCAATGTAAACTTGAAATAACGTTTATTTACAGAATGGGCCACAGTCTAGTCAGTCATTAATATCGACGTTAACCCACAAGAGTCTAGCAGTGACTGATTTTCTATACGTCAATCTTAACCTCTAACCCTAAAGTCTTTGTCGTCATAAAATATGCGTTCATTGTCAGTACATAAAAGTGCGCAATCCCAATAAACTAAACTAGCTATCTAACACTAGCTACGAAAATTGATAGAAAACATTTATGTTTGCTTAAAAAGTTTAAGAATGCTTTTTTGTATGAAAATGTCACGTTTATTTTTAAAAAATCGACTATTTATGCTACGACTTTCGTACGGTAGCGTGACGGCCGCGGCAACATGGTACTAAATTAGTTCCCTCAAAAAAAGTTTTAAATAATCAGATTTTATTTATATTTGTTTAGTGCCCCCGTTAAGATAGAAGCCGCTTACTTTTGTGCGTTTTCTCCGTTCCTCTGTCTGTCCGTCGAAAAAAAAAGACTAAAAGGTATTGAAAATCTGATTTAACTTTTAAGTTTCCTTCCAAAACATCGCGATCAATCATAGGTTGTTTATTGAAAAAAAAAATAATACCAACGAATGTTTGGTATTGTTCACCTAACTTATAATTGACTTATATTACACTTAATATTCTTGGACAATATATCACAATAGACAAAGACACTATATCAAACTGTTCCGGATTTTCAACTTTCAATTAATTTATGTCAAATGACTTATTTTAAAACAAGGTTACAAACACAATTAGTGTGGAAACATAAACTCAAAATCGACCCCCAAAGTGGTCCACTATTGCAAGTTTCAATATTTTCAGAAAGATTATCAGAAACTAAAAACGGTGATTTTTGGCTGCGGCCCTTCAGGTCATAGTAAGTTTTTATGTGGCCCATAAACTTTAATGACTTTGATATGCCTTGTCTAGATAACGCGTTCCCCATACCCCTGATTGCCTCACTTTATTTTGATCTTGACCCATTTGAATTGCATTTCTTTCGACTGTATCTGTTAATGCTTTATTCTCATGCTCCATGCTACCAATATCATCTGATTGATGGTGTCTTACGTCTTCTTCTACATCTTCATTTCTACATAGAGTAGTCTTTATCCCATTATATCTCTTCCAATTCTTTATCTCCCTCTTTGAACATGTTTTCACCCCATGAATATTCCCAATTATTAAATCTATCTCAAACTGATCTACAACACAAGCTTCCACTTTCTCAGTTAAATACGGTGTGTTAGTGCTAACTCTTCCCATCAATCATAACACAATTCCTAGATTTGCCGGTTTGTTTATGATCTTCCACTAATTTCTAATTCACTCCGACAACAGTGCTCCCGGTATTCAAATCGTCTTAGCTGCCTTATTCCCTACAAAAGTATGAAAAACCTCCAATGTTCCAGTATCAGATGACAATGATAAGCCTCGTATTCCACCTTTCTCTCAGTAATCTTTCATTTCTGTTTCTTTGATATCGCCTGTTCCAGTTATCATATGTACAACGTCTGTTATTATTACGCTGTGTCTCCCATGTTCTGTTTAAAGCAAATATTTCTCCTATATCACTGCCTCTAGATAATTTCTACTCGTGATGTGATCGTATCACTCTTACTATCTCTTAACACTCTTACTATCACTTATCACTCTTACTATGTTTTCTTTGGATTTCGGTTTCAGAAATTTTTTTAAAATTCCTCCTGACACTCATAAATTACATTGTACAACATGAGAAATGTATTTAGACCAGTGTTTCTCAAACTTTTTTGTCTGCCGGCACAGTAAAAAAAACCTCAAAAAATTCGCGGCACATTAGGAAGAGAGCGATCTAATCGAGGCTCCAAAGTCGACAAAGAAACTCGCACTTCACCGTCTATTGTAATAAATCTCTCTCTATTCTTAGACTTGATTTCAGTCAGTGATGAAAATCTTAACTCACAAAACCATGAAGATGCAAATGGAAGAATTATTTTGATTGATTTTAAATGATTGTAGGATATAACTTGTTTACATCCAGGCTTTTCTCGGCAAAGGTTGACTTAAGAACTGCATTTTAAATCAATGAGCTGCTTCAGTTGTAATATTTGTAGCTTCATTGTTTTCATTGTTATCCATCCATATCCAACTGTTGGGAAGTAATGCTGCAAAGCTGATGCAGATGTGTAAAACTGTACATAATTTCGGGGGTGATTTCTAAATTTGAAGCACATTCATTGTAAATTGGAAAGAAGTTGAAGACTCCTTTTGAGATCTTACTTTGCGAGAGAGACAATTTTTTACCAAATGACTTCCGTTTTGAGGATGCAGTGATGATGTTTTCCGACGTTCCTTGAAGACTTAAATTTAATTTGTCAAATAAATCATAGAAATGTCATCTTAACCATCCAGATCTCGAATTCGTTGACAAATTTTTTATTCCTTTATGAACCGAATGAAAGCTAGCAGCTGGGCTTTGCCGCTAACGTCAGTGGATTCATAAACTTGAAGAGACCACAGCTGAGTCACAGTCACGTCGCAGTTTTGATCTGGTAAATCTGACGATAAGTCTTCACTTCTGCGCGAAATAGTATCATTTGACAAAGGAACTTTCTTAACTTTTTCGGCGGCATCGGATCCAAGGATCGTTTCAACAACTATTGCTAAAGCTGGTGCAATGACAGATTCAGCCCATCTGTGTGCTTTCTTGTGCTTTGCTAGTAACTGAGCAATCTTATAACTTGCAATCAATCTCTTATCTGGCAGCTTTAGGTAGTTCGTAAGTTTCTTAGCTTGTTTATTTTGTTGAGCTTTACAGCTGGATGTTTTGTTTCCAAGTGTCTCTTCAATTTTCTTGGAACAAGCGCCTCAGAGCTTAATTGCAGATCAAACAGAATGACAATGGATCATCTTCAGTTCCCGAAGATATGAAACCATATGCTTCTTTGTACCTTCGTTTGGTTCCTTGCTTTTCATTTAAAGCTTTCGCAGTTTCATTCTAGCTAACGTATTTCTCTATAGATAAAAACGAATAACTATAACGCTTATTGATAATTTGTTATTATTAGCATACACCTAAAAAATTTACATGAAACGCATCGCTTATTATTAACGTTAACGATTTGAAAACTGCTGTGCGTCTGCTAAGGTGGCCTACATTTAAGTCATAAAAATATATGAGGTAATGAAAAAATTACATAACATGAATAGCTTAAAAAGTTTTCTTCAAAATAGAGTTATACGATTTAGCAGGGCAGAGAAAATGGGAGAGTGTGGAATATTATTACTGGTCGTTACAAATGGGGATATCAACGCAATGTAAAATAAAAATTTAATTATTACGCAGACCTGTGTAACGCTGCACGTGCCGCTGCACACAGTTTGAGAAACACTGCTTAGACTGTCAAAAGTCTTTTCTACCTCAAGAGTTTCCATCCAGGCTGCTCATTCTGTCCAGGAATGTTTGCGGGTCATGATCTGGTTATATTGCACTATAAACTAGCTTTTTGCGATAGAAAGCTTCCGTTTGATCAAAGTTAGAAAGAGTTGTTATTTCACAGCATTGTAGTTACCCTGGTTCATGCATATTTTTGAAGGCCCTGTGGCTTGGATCCTACTTGACTGAACGCACCCAGAGTGTCGTTGTAAATGGGACAGAATCAACAAGCTTACTCTTGAAGTACGGGGTACCCCAAGATCAGTTCTAGGCCCAGTACTGTTCATTATGTATACATATCCACTCAGCGGTGTCATACGGCCAACAGGCATCTTATACCACTTTTTTGCCGATGACTCACAGTTATACGATTCCTCAGTACCCTCAGAGGTGTCGCATCTGGCAGAAAAAATCAGTGGCACCGTTGCAAGGGTGAGCTATTGGATGGTTGAGAATAAGCTGAAGATGAATGAAGACAAGACAGAAATAATTAAGATTGGCACTCGGAACAACGTCTCTAAAGTCGAGAGCACAGATTCTCTTTTTATCACGAACTGCCAGGTTTCTTATGTCCATGTAGTGCGGAATCTTGGAGTTTTCTTTGACTCAACACTATCTTTCGACCCACACATAAGAAAGCTCTGCAAGGGTCTTTATCTGCAGCTGCGCAGATTAGGCCAGATCCGACCATATCTAACAACGGAGTCAACAAAAACGCTAGCTGTGGCATCCATACTCTCCCGCCTTGACTATTGCAACGCCGTACTAGCAGGTATACCCGATGACAAAATAGCCAAGCTGCAACGTATTCAGAACAACGCCGCACGAATAGTTCTTAAAAAGACAAGACGAGATTCTGCTACTACGCTCTTGCGCGCGCTCCATTGGCTTCCCGTGAAAGCAAGAATCGAGTACAAGGTCGCCACACTTTGTCATCAGTGTATATACAACAATGAGATGCCCTTGTACCTTAGCGAACTGATTACTCCATATGTTCCACAGAGAGCCCTACGCTCAATGGACTCAACGCTTTTAGTGGTGCCACGTTTCTCCCTAAAAAGCTACGGTCTGCGGGCTTTTTCCGTTCACGGACCAAAGGTTTGGAACTCACTCCCAATCGATCTGAGACAGACAACATGCTTCACCACTTTTAAGAAGAACATTAAGACCTATTTGTTTAGAACTTATTTAGATTAGTTTGTTATGCTATACGTTTGTGTTTGTAATGTTTTTACAGCGCCTTGAGCCTACATTTTTGTTTGTTAACAGCGCTTTATAAATAAAATTATTATTATAATTATTATTTAGGGACCTCCGCTGTAAATGAACTCGACAGTAAGAATGTCCATTTAAAGACCAGATCAGCAGTCAGCTTACCCTCATTGGCATAAGAGATACCGAGATGGAAAGTTTGAGAGCATTTACAAAGGGAGCCAAGACTGCGTAGCTACATTAGTGAACGAATTCTCCCTTTATTTTCTGACTGGAATTTATTAAGTTATTATATATTTATATTTATGATTTAACATTTAATCATAATATTGTTGTTTGTAATTCAATAAACACCTGAATAATCTATATTTCCATGTTCTGTATTTATTTCTATTAGGACTGGCTTATCGGCTTATTTCTTACTTCAAAATGATGTCTTTTGGTCCATAGCTGAACCTGCAGTACGTCGAGATTATGGTGGGAGATTCTTTTCTGATACTCAGGTAGATTTTTATCACAAGCCTATATTGGTTAGTAATTATCATTGCATAAAATCTCAGTTAACTTAACAATGCGACTCATGCGAAAAACATTCTTGGATTAATCAAATAAAAGGTTGATTCTAGGTTCATACCACTTCTTACTCAAGCACAGATCCCACTTTTGACACCAATTTTTTTCTGTTAGCGTACGGCTACTGAGGCCCAGCTAACTATTTTTTTACAGTAGCCAGTTGGTAACGCCACTGAGTGAGTCGTATCTTTGCACCTCAGTCTGTGACCAAAGGGCTAGAGTCGCCTAAGCAACCAGACAGGTCAACTAAACTAATCTAACTAAGAGAAAACAAGAAACGAACTTTAATTGGGGATAAATAAACAAGATACTTTATTTACATGACATCAAAAATAAATTAATTATAAAAAATATATGTACAATACCCCCCCAAAAAAAAAAATCCTAGACCTATATTACTACCATCACTACCAAACTAACTATATGGCGAAAGTACACCAACGTACTGCACTAAACGTAGATGCTAATAGCTAACAATAACTAGTCTTGAATCTCTAGATCTACAACTAAATGAAACGTAACACTAAAATAAAACACGCTTTACTTGAGTATAAATTAGATCTATATGATCAGACAAAGGCAGGAGTAACAAATACCGCAGCATCAGTTGACTCTTGTTTTGTCAGATAAAAGAAATAATTGTACCGAAATATCAGCTTCTTCCGAGACTGGATGTGGGAGAAATAACGTAAACAAACTTTTTTACCGAACAAAGAGTAGATTTGTAGATTTATAATAAGTTTTGTAAACAAAAAATGAACTAAATTTAAAGTGCTTAGCTGTCGAAGCAAGAGAAATTTGTTCGAGTTACGTGAAGGCGGGAGGCACAGTACAAAATTGAAAGACTTTGAGATCAAATTTGTTGGGAAATATTGATAGAACATAGGTTCTTATAAATGACCTTAGACAATACTGCGTGACATTTAATTGACAGTGACCTGCTTGGAATACTTCAAACATTTGTACAAATTAATCATTTATTTTTCAGTTCCTAGAATGTTTGAAGTGTTTGCAGAATAAAACTTTTTAATTTAAAAAAAATTCTCTTTGAAATCCATTACACTTTGTCTTTATGATTTCTCTTTTAATCCTAGGCTTCTCTTTATAACTCCAGATTTCATTTTCCTACCCATATTTGAACAGACTGTGTGTGTGTGTGTGTGTTTTGAACAGACTGTCCTTTTTGTTACTTATTTTAGTGTGTGTGTGTTTTGAACAGACTGTCCTTTTTGTTATTTATTTTAGTGTGTGTGTGTTTTGAATAGACTGTCCTTTTTAGCGGCCCCCGTAAGGGGAAAAAGCCGCTATTAGGTTTGTGCAAAATGTCCGTCTGTCCGTCTGTCACACTCAGGGCGCCAAAACTAGAAGAGATACGAAAAATATTTTTTCACCATTAAATGCGGCTTGAAAAGTTTAGGTGCAACGGCTACTTTTAGTTTTCTAAAAGCAAACCGTTTAATTTATAAAAATTATTATGCAAGCGATTTTTTAATAATAAAACACCAATTGTGAAGCAATTACGTAAATCTAAGGGAGGAAATGTTACTATATGAAATGCTCTTGGCATGTAGATATCACGCACATTTTTAAAAATGAATTTATGTCTGTCTGTCCGTCTGTCCGTCTGTCAGACTCAGAGCGCCAAAACTAGAAGAGATACGAAAAATATTTTTTCACCATTAAATGCGGCTTGAAAAGTTTAGGTGCAATGGCTACTTTTAGTTTTCTAAACGCAAACCGTTTAATTTATAAAATTAATTATGCAAGCGATTTTTTAATAACAAAACACCAATTCTAAAACAATTACGTAAATGTAAGGGAGGAAATGTTACTATAAGAAATGCTCTAGACACGCAGATATCACGCACATTTTTTAAAATGAACTTTTAGCAGCGGCTTTCGTGTACTAGCGTAAAGACCGGAAATGACATGATTCTAAACTAATTTCTTAAATTTAAAAAAAAATCAGATTTAAAAAATAAGAAATTGTTAAGTGCCCCCATTAGAATGAAACAGGCATATTTTTGTGCGTTTTGTCTGTTGGTTGGTCTGTCCGTCACGGTTAGAAAAAAAACACTAAAGGCTTTTGAAAATATGATTTAACCTTTACTGTTCTTTCAGAAATATTGCGATAGTTTAAGGATGGGAGCATACAGGAATTGAGCCAGGGACTTAGAAGGAACATCCGAAACATCTTGCGAATAGGCGGATCTGACAGGGATCCGACTCCGACGGGGGCCGCCTCTGTATCACACAAACTCTCTTTGTAATCTTGTTGTTATTTATTTTAGTGTGTGTGTGTTTTGAACAGACTGTCCTTTTTGTTATTTATTTTAGTGTGTGTGTGTTTTGAACAGACTGTCCTTTTTGTTATTTATTTTAGTGTTTGTGTGTTTTGAATAGACTGTCCTTTTTGTTATTTATTTTAGTGTGTGTGTGTTTTTATGTGATTGTTTCGGAAACAATTTCTAATTAAAAGAATTTTTAAGTATTTGGAACTATTGTCTATGCAGCTTCTTTTCAGTGCTAAAAAATGTTTTTAATAGATTTTTTAAAATATGTTTTATCCCATATTGTTTTAGTTATCAAGAAACAGATTATTAAACCGGGCAAGGAAGAATATTGATGAGGTTGTAGACTGCTGTGTGCATTCCGTAACCGCTGTTTATCCCTCCAAGCGTTATGTACGACCAAGACACTTACAAATCTTCAACGATTTCTTTAATGAAATGTTTCTTGATTTTCAAGACCTTATATTGTACTACATAACGGGAATATACACAAAGCCAGACATGATGTGTCGCCAGAACCAGGACATAGAGCATCATATGTTAGGACGTCGAAGGAGTTACGCTACATAGATGATTCTATGTTTTCATATATGTATGAACTTTAAGAGAAGAGGGAGCTTTTTGTTTCATGAACTAAAATTATAATAAATGTAAGATTAAAAATTGATGTTATATTCTGATTTTAAGATTAAGTTAGAAATAAATGTTTTCTGAAAAACTTACGAGAAATGAAATTAACTGAATTGTCTCGCTCTCTTTCTTTTTCTAACACGCACACGTGGGTCTTATAAATAAACTAAGAACATAAAATACCATCCTACTTACACATAAATGTTGAAAGATCTAAAACTATTACACTTACACTGAGCGTCTAATGATAAACGCACTAAAAACATATGTCTAATATACGTACATCGTCACATATACATACATTTTCATTAATATACACATCAAACATAATCATGTCCTATAATGAAAGCCTTTAATCTCTCTCTCTTTCTCTCTCTGTGGCATTTTACGTCTCGAGAGACGATCTTTTCCCCTTGCATGCTCTTGTGTGACTGAAGAGGCCGATCCTTGATACACAGCTGCGATCGCAGGTTGGGCCTATGTAGTCACCAGGCGCCGTTGCACTATCACCCTTCTTTCTGCTTCTGTTGTGTATGGCATCTGCAATCAAAGACCCATCCTTTATGCTCTCTCTCCATTTAATACATTACATATTACATAAAAACATGTCTGCACTAATAAACATAATAAACTGTACGATGAAAAGCCTAAAAATGAAATCAACATAAAGGAATTTGTTCCGGTACGAAATGGCCGCCCTTTCCACAATATAATCCTCTCCTTTAGGGCCTACACATCCTTTGTGTTACGTAATGTGCAGCCCCACAAAAAAAGTATCAATGCCTTGTTTCCTCTCACGACCCTAAATGTACACTACTTTTTCCAATTTTCATCACGAAATTCACTTCTTTAGTTCATCAGTTGTAACTCTGAAGGAGGAATGATCTTAGATTTCCTTTTAAAAAAAATATCAATTCACTGTCTGAATGGTGAAAATCTTGTACAAGTTATTTCTCCCACACCAAATCTCGCATAAAGTAGAATTTTTGCACAGTTAGTTCTTTTATCTGACTAAACAAGAATCAATAAAAACAATGATAACTATTGCTAATT
This sequence comes from Biomphalaria straminea, assembly GCA_021533235.1. Lineage (NCBI taxonomy): Eukaryota > Metazoa > Mollusca > Gastropoda > Planorbidae > Biomphalaria > Biomphalaria straminea. The sequence continues at coordinate 26,855,101 of JADKLZ010003886.1, forward strand.
AATAATTTTGTAATTTTGTTTGGTATCGAACAAGGGAAAGAAATAGTACTGACTGATGTAATCGTAGAAGTTGAATTTGTCCCCTTTATACTTAGTACGTCTATAAGTTTGAAACTAATAACAGATAACTATAAAACATTCTATTTACTTACGTACTTCCCTGATACAGTGGTTCATACCCTACAATGAGAAGTCTGAAACTTTCGAGTTTGAATTTAGGTCCTTAATCTTATATATATATATATATGTTACGCTGGTCACAGGCGCTTCTGCCAATCTGACGCAGCTAACAATTAATAACCAGTAGCCAGGTGGTGACGCTACTGGGCGGGTTCATTCTGTGCACTCTGGTGCAATACCAGAGGGTGGACTTCACCTGAGTGACCAGACCGGCACACTAGACTAGCTAAAACTAACTAACTAAATTAAAACGACAACTAAAATAAGCAAAAAACTAAAATTTATAAACAACTAATATATAAAACTTTTATTTACATCAAGTATAAGCAAGGGAGACAAATCAAAATAAATTATATACACACATAAAATAACCTCAGCTACACACTAGACTAAATTGACTAAATTAAAATATAAATATTTAGAGACCAACTCATCTAAAATTAAACAACCACACTAACCGATATTATAATACTAAACTTAAACAGAGTTAACCAACGAACAAATCCACTACTTCGAACACTAAAAACTAATCAACCAACTCTTAATTAATAACTCATATAAAACTACTAAAATTTAGCCTACTACAATTAAAACATATTAACAGGCAGACTTAACTACAGGCAAGCAACATTACAGGCGAACAGCCTCGTTGGCGAGGAATGATAGCCTATAATAAAAAACAAACACTAGTAAATAAAAACTAAAAATAAAATCATAACAGTTTAGGCCTGGATTTAGACCACACACTAATACCATGAGGTAAACACATATTACCTGCATGTGGCTAATTAAAGCCATGGAATAATAATACACATGAGGCAAAAACATATATGTCTATACAACAACACTAGTTGGGCTAGACAATAAAATAATCATTAGATCTAGACTAAAATAGCTCTAATAATAATAATAAGGCTCAGCAAAGCCAAAATTATTTAACGCCTAACGAGCGCCGCCATCTTGCACAAAAAATATAATCAGGACACTCGCCAAATTATAGCAATTATCCTAACATGAAATATATATATATTAATAAAATACTACATGGGACACATTAAATAGACAAAGAACTAATTACAAAATAGACAAGATGGGACAAAAGTAGACCTAACAAGGAGGATTGTTGAAGATGGCATTATTCAACAAGAAGCCATGCACATCAAGTCAAAACTGGACCTTCCGTTTCCACACCGGACAACGGGATACTTAACCAATCGGCCTAAATCTAAACAAATAAAACTAGATCTAGGAATAATCAATACAAATTTGAACTAATTAAATAAAAATAAAAAGAAATAAGCAATTAAACTACTTACAAGCGGTCCCGAGCCGAGACTTAATTAACTCGACACCAGACCCACTAATTAGACTGACATGGGGGTCGAGGTAAAATAAAAGGAAGTCGAAATTCAATACATCCCAATTTATAGGGGTCACTTCCTGCCTCCCCTGGCACAAGTAAACTAAGAAAAATTACAAGCCAAATAATACATAACCTGCCAGGTAACATATATATATATATATATATATATATATATGTGTGTGTGTGTGTGTGTGTAGTTATATATCGCCAAGGCCAGTGCATCATATGGCAGACTATCAAACAATGTTTGGAACAGACGTGCACCACAAACACAAAGCTAGGGGTCTACTGAGCCGTCATCCTACCTACATTGCTCTATGCCTCAGAAACATGGACAGTATACAGAAGACATGCCAAGAAACTAAATCACTTTCACATGACATGTCTGAGAAAAATACTAAATGTCAAATGGCAAGAAAAATGCCAGATACCGAAGTCCTTCAAAGAGCTGGTCTGCAAAGCATCCACACAATCCTGATGCAGTCCCAGCTGCGATGGGCAGGACACGTACCGGTATGCAGAATGGAGGACCACCGCATCCCATAACGTCTCATGTATGGCCAATTAAGAGAAGGAAAGCGCTCGCAAGGTGGTCAAAGAAAGTGCTTCAAGGACACCCTCAAGGCTTCTCTAAAGGAGCTCAACATTGACCCAGGCACCTGGCAGACAGAGGCACATGACAGAGTATCATGGCGCCGTGCTGTGAGATCCGGCGCACAGGTTGCTGAGGAAAAAAGAACAACACTGGCGAAAGAAAAACGCCAGAGAAGGAAAGCAAGGGAAATGACATTAGCTCCAGCTGGAATTACCTGCCAAGAGTGCGGCCGAACATTCCGGGCTCGCATAGGAGGCATAAAACCCCAGTGCAAAGCCCTAAGCCCCCTGGATGACAAAGTGGTCATCATCAAACCACGATGGACGAACTATATATATGTAGTTAGTATTAAGATTATATATATATATATGTGGTGGGTTTGGGTGCACAGAAATAAAATCAAATGATGAAAGGAACTCGTTGGCCGATTTCAATTTCTTTATTATGTACACTAAAGACCTGCCAAAGGCAAAAATAAAAATAAAATAACATTAAAAAATATATTCATATTAAGTATGGATAAAAACCTAACATAATCAATAGACCTAAATACTAGATCTAACAAAAAGAAAATCTTCTAGTGTAAAACAATAACCTCTTATAACAAAATAAGAGATATGGGACATCTGAAACATTAAACAACTAATGAAAAAGTAATCCATCAAAAAATAAATCCATTGCTGTAGTTGTTTGTTCTACATAAAACAAACATACATTGCTTTCAGAGGTTCGCTTTTTTCCTAACAAAAAACTAAGATAACACTGAGGCCTACATGGAATAAATTTGTACACTATTTCTTAAAACACACTGGTTGTAGAAATACATGCTGACGTCTAACAATAACAATAGTCTAACAACATGGACGAAAACCGGAGTAACGCTATTATGTACATTAACAAATAAAATTACAATATAAATAAACAAAAAGTAAAATGCAATTACCTGCAGCCATACGAAAACACATGGTGTAGAACCAGGCTCAACAAGGGAGTGGAGATGACATAGGGCCAGCTACTAACAGCAGACACTACCGTGGCAAGAGACGCCGGTGGAATGGACCACGTTGGTCTGCTTCGCAATGCGGGAAGACCAGACGTCATCATGGGGGGAAAGGTCAAATGGCTATCGGGCTCTCCGGTGTAACCTAACCAAAATACCTACTCCATTACAGAGCCCCCAGCTTGAAACGACCCGTCCCGGGACGTTCCGCCTAGTACTCTTCTTGAAATGGAAACAACTGTTTCTTTTCAGCATAATCTGGTACCACAAACATCTTTCCACTTTGTAATTGGCTGGCTTCATAGGTTATACAGGGTTGTTTCTCTTCGGTCCTAAGGTCTTTCCTGATACCGGTATCTGATGTCTGGGAAGCTGTAGGAGGTGGGGTACGTAGTGGTGTGTAATATAGTCTATGTCGCAGGTCCAGTTGCTTATATTCTCTTTTTTGTCCATGTGTCTTCCAGAATCTGTCATGTCCGGTCCGGCTAGGCTGACCAGCCTTAACGTCTCTGTTTGTCAATGCCTGCTTGGAGAAACTTGGACATGTAGTGTACGTTGCATCAACTCGTAGTTCGCTGGCCCGTTGTACTACTTGGTGGGTTGGCTGTGAAGCAATGGGTTCACTACTGCACACAGACTGAACCCCAACAGTGAGCTGTGACGATGGCGGACATTGACGCCCTACATGTCCAGCCTCCCAGCACTTGGTGCACACTGGTGATCCGTTATCAGTGTATGGGAAGAATCCTCTCTTCGTTCTTGTCCATACAAGACCCGGTGGTGCTGTCTGTCGATTTCTGCTTTGCTGGTTATGTTTCGTCTGTCTTCGTGTTGGTCTTAGTTGACTAGAGAGTGAGTTGATAGAGCATGGCTGATTGTCATAGCCAGCCCCCTCTATCTCTTCAAGCTGCTTCTCTAACTTGGCCAATTTTGCAGAGAGAACATCAAACGAATGCTCTTGGTCTCCAGCTGCCTCTTTGTTCTGGTTCTCCAACTTGAATGCATATTTTCGTAGTTCTTGAAAACTTGTCTGGGGATGTTGGGCTATGAACCTAAACAGCTCTCTTCGAAGCTCTAGATCTTGGACTCCATAGGCATATTGGTCCCTCAATCTTTCCTCCTTGAAGCAATCTATGCCTTCTCTCTTTTCTTGTCTTATGGCCATTGTGAACTCTTTAAACAGTCGGTGAGAAAATTCAAGCAGAGACTCACTTCTTCTCTGCTGCGACTTGAGAAATGTGATCTCCGCCTCTCGCACCGGTACTATTTTTTCAAATGCAAACATAAGTGCATCCAGCAGAGCTTCGGGATCACTTCTAACCTGAGGTGGCTGCAGATCTACCTCTACCCTAGCTGGACCACCTATGTTCACCAGGATGGTTGCTGTCTTCTCTTGAGGCGAGAGATAAGGTCGAAGCTCCCACAGGTCTCTTATTTCTCTGACGAAATCTTCAATTGAAATCTCATCATTTCTGCCATCCCCGCTAAACTGCTTCATTTTTCCAGCAGGCTCTATAACGTAGTAAGGGCGCTGACAGGCCAGCTTCAATGCTTCAAGTTCAGCTTGTAGTCGAGTCAACATCCCCATAGTGACACATTCCATCCCTTCCGGCTCTCTTCCACTGCACGTGAGACCAACGTCTCTCCCATTAACTGAACTAGGTTCCACTATAATTTTCTCCATCTGGCTGCAGGTCTTAGAAAGTCTAACAAAAATAACAGTAACTTGCTAACAACTAGCCCTAACTCAATACAAAACTATTTAAGGATAAAAAAAATCAAAATTAGATAATACAGGCAAATTATCTTAAAATGTACTTAACTAAACTTAACTACCCTGAAACAAAAAGAAAACTTAAACAGAAATGTTCAAAAGTATAGTAAAAAAGAAAAACAATTAACTTTTACTTTTGGACTTCTGATTGTCTCTTTACTTCGTTAGTCAGGAAGCAGATTTGTACACTTCTGATTCCACAGTTGTCTCTCTTCCTGACCCCACTCGTGCTACCAAGTTTCTGTGGTGGGTTTGGGTGCACAGAAATAAAATCAAATGATGAAAGGAA
>JADKLZ010003886.1:26860701-26875345 GCA_021533235.1 Biomphalaria straminea
AGGAGTGACGGGAGAACTACAGCACTGTAGACTTTCAGTTTTGTGGTTAAGCTGAGTCCTCTCCGTTGCCACACTTGTTCTTGAAGTCTGCCAAAAGCAGCACTGGCACGAGCAATACGCAAGTCAACCTCATCATCTAGGTTGGCGCTTGCTGATATGGTGCTTCCCAGATAGACAAATTTTTTGACATTTGCTAGTTTCTGACCATCTATGAGGATGTCTGGTTCTGTGACAGCTTTATTTGGAGGAGGTTGATGCACCTTTATGTCTTTTTAACATTAATGGTGAGTCCAAAATTTGTGCAGGCATTTGCGAAGAGGGACAGGCTCTTTTGAAGGTCTTCTTCGTTTGCAGCGTTTAGGGCACAGTCATCTGCAAATAGCAGGTATATGATACAGTCGAAGTTTACCTTGGTCTTTGCCTTGAGTCTCTGAGCATTAAATAAGCTTGCATCGGTGCGATACCGTATGTCAACTCCAAAACTTTCTCTGCAGAAGGCATCTTTCAGCATGGCGGTGAACATTAAGCTGAAAAGTGTTGGAGCCAGCACACAGCCCTGCTTCACGCCATTTGAGACAGGAAAAGGCTTGGAGTAGTCTCCGTTGTCTTGGACTCTTGCTTGCATGTTTTCATGGAATTGGCGCACAATTGTTATGAATTGGTCAGGGCAGCCGAATTTGGACATGATCTGCCAAAGGCCTTCACGACTGACATTGTCAAAAGCTTTAGTCAGGTCTATGAAAGCAGTATAGAGATTTGAGTTTTGTTCTCTACATTTCTCTTGGAGTTGGCGGACTGCAAAGATCATATCAATCGTGCCTCTACCTTGTCTGAAGCCGCATTGACTTTCCGGAAGTAGGCCAGTTTCGAAGTGGTGTTGTAATCTATTTAAAAGCACCCTAGCCAGAATCTTGCCAGCAATGCATAGGAGGGATATGCCACGATGATTGTCGCATGACTGCCTATTACCCTTTCTCTTGTAGAGGTGAATGATGGAGGCGTCTTTGAACTCTTGTGGTAGAGTCTTTTGTTCCCACATTATCTGGTAGAATTCTGTTAGTTTAGCAGTAAGCTCTGAGCTGCCAAGTGATTAAATTTCAGCAGGGATGGAGTCTGGCCCCGGTGCCTTACCCATTGAGAGATTTGATATTGCTGTCGTTACTTCATTTAGACGGGGAGGGTCAGCAAGTGAGTGGTTTATTGGGATTTGTTCCCGGCGTGCGATTGCTTCGGCACTAATGCTTGACGGACAGTTAAGGACTGTGCTGAAGTGTTCAGCCCAGCGAACAAGTATGTCCTCCTTGTCTGTTAGGAGTTTGTTTCCATCAGCACTGAGTATGGGGGATGAGCCAGTTTGCTGAGGGCCATAAAGAGCTTTTATTGAATTGAAAAACATTTTTGCATTTTTACTGTCAGCATAGGACTGGTTTTCTTCTGCTTTTTTGCTGTACCACGACTCCTTCATGTGTCTCAGGTTTCGCTGTACCTCTCTTTTGTCAATAGTGTAGCGTTCTTTGATTTGCGGGCAATCTGGATTACACAGGAAGGCCTTAAAGCAATGTTGCTTGTGTGTTAGCATCTGTTCAATTTGCACATTATTTTCGTCAAACCAATCTTGGTGCTTGCGTTTTGGCTGACCGAGGGCGCTGCTAGCCAGAGAGTACACTGAATCCCTTAATTTATTCCAGCTGTTTTCCACATCATTGTTCATGTGCAGGGTTTTAACTTCACTGTCTATTTTGTTGATGAGCTCTTGTTTGATTTCTGGGTTTGTGAGCTTACCAATATCTAGGCGCTTTGCATGCTTGCATTCTTGGGGCCGCCTAGGTGGTTTTATGCATATTTTAAGCTTGGATAAGATTAAGCGATGATCAGTCCAACAATCAGCTCCGCATAATGCTTTGGTGACTTTAACGTCTTGCCTATCAGACTGTCTGACAATGATGAAGTCTATTTGATGCCAATGTTTAGACCTGGGATGCATCCATGATGTCTTTTTTCTGTGAGGTAGCTGAAAGAGCGTATTTGTTATTGTTAGCTTGTGGGCTGAGCACATTTCAAGTAGCAATGCACCATTGCTATTGCAGTGACCGATTCCGTGTCTGCCCAGAACATTACTCCAGGTTTTCCAATCAGAGCCTACTCTGGCATTGAAGTCGCCCAGTATTATGAGTTTGTCTGTTTTGGGCGTTTTGATTATTGCAGAGTTCAGATCCGAGTAGAAGTTCTCCTTAATGTTGTCCTGGTTGGACATAGTTGGGGCGTAGGCACTTATTAGAGTTGCATGACGCCTTGAGGTCAGGGGTAGGCGTAATGTCATTAAACGGTCATTTATGCCTTTTGGTAGTCCTGCTAACTTGTTGACTAACTTGGATTTCACCGCGAAGCCAACACCAGCTTCACGTCTTTCCTCGCTATTTTTGCCGATCCAGAAGAACGTGTAGCCTGCGCCAACTTCTGTTAACTGACCTTCTTCAGCAAAACGCGTTTCACTCAGGGCAGCAATATCTATATTGTATCTGGCTAGTTCTCTTGCCACAAGGGCAGTACGCCGTTCAGGACGATCTGTTTCAGCACGGTCAAGAAGAGTGCGGACATTCCATGCGCCGAGTGTAAGTTCATGTGTTTTGAATTGTTTTTTCTTGAGGTTTGTGTTTAATTTTGATTTGTTTTTCCCGCATTTGTGGGATCCCCGCCAGTCGCGGGAGACTGGCCAGGGTCATGGGGGACAGGCAATGTTTAGGGCACCTTTTCTAGCCCCTTCCTCATGCTTAGGAGGTAAGCAGTGCATTCCTAAAAAGGGCTGCTTAGACGCTCAGACGGCTGCCGAGTTCCAGTGTTGTCCCTGTCACTGTCAAGCGACCACATGGTCTGGGCCGCTAACGTGTAGGCTTGTGGCTATGGCTGCCAGTGTATCCACACCTGCCACTTCGCCACTTGTCTATCGCCGCAGGGCTTTTTGATTGATGAACATGGGAGATGAGAATGTGGCTTGCGCGATGAAAATTTATTAAAGTGAGGGAGATTTGCGCTGCATCAGTGACTAGTGACACTGTGGTTGGTAGATATAATAAATGACATGTCAGTCAGGGTACGTGAACAATTAAAAAAAGAAAGAGCTGATTTTGAATTATTTATTTTTATTCAACTGATGTAACGGGATTGGCACAGTTAGCTATATTCATAAGGGCCTTTGACAGGAATTTTGACATACACGAGGAACTACTTGAGCCCTATCCACAACAAGCGAGGATTTTTTGAGAAATGACAGGAGGTGATAATGCAGTACAATTTATCTTTTGTAAATCTAGCTAGTATAACCATGGAACTATACTAAAGGAACGCTGAGTTTTTTTTTACAAAGCCGTATAGAAAACAGGTTCTTTACACATGTCAATACGCATCCTGCAATTTTTACAAAATAAAATGATGGAGACAAAGAAGGATTTTACGCCTCGAACGCGCGCGATTTACCCTTGTTGATTAGAAAATGTTTTTTAGCTTTTTCTAAACAGGTCAATAAAAACTTTAACCATTTTCACACAAGTTGTTATGGTAGATATAATTTATTAGAGTAAGAGCTTATCACAAATGATTTTATTTTTTATCACCATTGGCGTCAAATTCACTCTAAGTCGATGCTTCTGTTTTGAAGTTGCCGTTCAATTAGTGAAGTTTATGTTAGGTAATTTCTACTAGATCTGGGTAATTTTTTATGCGCTACTTATAAATGTAGATCTACTTGTATACATAGAGAATGTCATTCATATCTCTCATTAGTTTAATTCATATTTGCATAAGAACAGTCAACAGTAATTACTACAAAACCTAGTCCTAAATATATATAGGCCTATTGTAAACGAAGTTAATAAACGTGGTGCGATCGATAAAAAGGAGCCCTTTTATTAAACAGAAAATTTTTTTAGAGCTATAATCTAAATATAGTATTAAGAGATTTTTAAAAATCTAGATTATGAAAAAACAATGTAACCTATTAGGTCTATTGAAAGTATACTTATTCGCAGACGACGAAAAGAAAATCTAAACCGACCACCTACGGACAATGGTTTTGCTTGCCCTGGATGTGGCAAAATATGTAGGTCACAGCTGGGACTGCACAGCCACGGGAAACACTGTATTCCTCACTAATCTTCGGATTCGAAGACAAGCCTATTATTATTATTATATTTTTAGCAATCTTTATAAAAGTCAAGCTTAACTATCTAGGCCTATATCTTTACAATATTAGAAACGGACATTTTAATTCTAGACTATATTTAAAAATAATCAACTGAAATCAACGTGTAAGTCTACCTAATTAATGTACCCATAGCCTATCATATCTAAATGTCTAGATCTAGTATGCTTTTTTTTTTTTTTGTAGACGATATTTATGAGCCTAGAATAGATCTAATATATGATGCTACTTAAAACCATGTTAATAAGGTACTTTTAATCTGGGTATATTTAAAACTAGAAAATAGATCTAGGCATTTTCCTTAACGTAAATAGTTCTACAGTGTTTACAGACAAATAAAATGCCGTAATCTAAAGTAATATTAGATCTAGCACTATATCTAGAAAATAGAATCTATTTCAAGTGAAAACATAGTGCTTGTCTATAAGTTTTTCTAATCTAGATTTATTATCAGTTTGATTATTACAAGGTTTATATATTACGACAGTGTAGATTAGGCATCTAGATTGATTGTAAACACTGTAGATCAATATTCGATAAAGAAAATGCCTAAATCTATATTTAAGTTTTAAATATACCCAGATTGCCAGATTGTATGCATTATCAATTCCAACTAGCTTTTTTACCCGGCTTTTTTTTTGGGTGTTTTGATTTTTGTTTCTGTTTTCTTGTATTCATTGCAAGTTTTAGTGAGATTCGTACAGAATTTTTTTTTTTTTTTTTTTTGTTTTATTTGTTATACATACGCCTTTTACCGCACTAGATATAGAAAATACGTGTGCAAGGTGGAGTGTGTGCTTATGTACTTTTAAATATAATTACATAACAGATTATACACATAGATCTACTTGAAATATATTTTAATAATTCCATTAAAAAATATACATAAATGGGCCTCTAATAATAATTTGAAAGTTGTTGTTTTTTCTAAACTCAGTCTAAAATACAGACTTATAGCTACAGTGATGTGTAGTTCCAAAATGTTTTTAAACACCCATTTGAGATAAATTTGGTTAAATAATCAAATGGATATACTATATTTTGTACGTTCGCTTATAAAACAAAAAAAAAGTTATCTTTTTGAAGATAAGCATGAAAGGATCTAGCCTTGGCCAGTCAAAAAGATGCAAACGATGTGCTATTTACTAATCTAAGGAAAGGTGTCATAATTGTTATATTATATAAGGTAGTTTATTAATGGCTATCATTTAATTATATATATATTTAAATGTAGGCTACACTTAATGAGACGAACCTAGCTTTAGATCTTATGCCTTTGTAATTTTCAGTCACCGATTAAAGGTCTTTTCTACCATTTTTTAAACTAGAAAAATAAACATACACATATTCATATACATGTACTAAATTTATAGGCCTACTTAGATACATTAATTAATTATTTTGTTAATAAGAAGGTAGGTATTTAATTTACAAGCATTTCTCCTTTTCTTGGTTAGAAAAATATCAGGATATTGCGTTCAAAAAAAAATTACTCGAGTAGCAAGACATGCCTATCTTCAAGACCCAGGTCCCAGAGTGAGGAAAGCACATGTTGAAAATAAGATATTTGAAAGGGCCTTACAGAGAGACTTTAAGGCATACGTGTTTCCGCTTATTAATCACGTTGCGCGCAAGAATTTAATCTTCAAATACTACTTTAAAATTATTGCTATTCCGCTTATTATATATATGGATATATGTATATATAATGAATTAGAAACAAATGGAAAAAAATGTAGCATATTTTTTGTAATATAAGTATCATAATTATGTCCCATAATGCTTAGGTCTAAATCTAAATGATGAGTTTTCAGTTTGACTGTCGTAATTAGGCCTAATAGTTTAAAAAAAAATCCTTTTACATAGACACCCATGAGCGTAGTCAGAAAAAGGATTGGGGGTTCAACTTCCCCCCCCCCCATGAAACGAAATCCCCCCCCCTCTGGGAGGGGAGTCGGAATTATGTGACTGATTTTTTGCTTTGATTTTCTTTATTTTAGATGAGATTTTAATACTAAACCATCAATTTCCTTAGCGCAGCCAAAGAGGTTTTAAGTTTAAAACCCCCTACCAGTGGGTTTTGCAGTTACCCCCCCACACCTTCTATAAAACAGAAAAAATAATAATGCAAACGACAATCTCCAAATTCCAATATAGAAAGTCTACAGGATAGAAGACGTAAAAATAAAGTAGCAATTAAACATTAAACTCTGAACCATAATCTTCAAATACAAAAACACGATTTAATAAAATACTCAGAAAGACACAAAGATAAAGGCACATTCCTCGTTCCAAATGCTAGGACAAATTTGTACAAAAGCTCCTTCTTCCCTGGCGCTATTAGAACATGGAATAAGTTGTCTGAGCTAGCCAGGAAAACTAGTGACTATGCTGAATATAGGTCATTGGTTAATATGTATGACTAAATGAATGACGCGTAGGACGTAATCATCATCTTTTTTTTTTTTTTTTTTTCAGTAACATCTGTAACATATAAGATAAGACAGCTATTATAGGCTAGATCTAGAATCTAGATCTATATTACAAATTACAGAAATAGATCTAGAATTGCCTACCAATCCAGACGTATAATAATGTAAAATCTTTTAGATGTAAAATCTAAGCTTTACTTTATCCTCTTAGTAGGCCTAAATATTCTAATGAAATAGATTTTAGACCTTATTAACTGTCTTAACATCTACTACTCTAGATATAGAATAAATATCTAAGTACGTCTATTTATATACATATAGATTATGTATCGGAGAGAAAGAGAAAAGAAAGAGACACTTAAGGACTCTAGATCCACTATAAATTATTTTCTAAATATAATCTATTTCTAGATAATAATCTAATTTCTAGATTCAACCTAAATTTACTAGTTACTGGATCTCGTTTAGATTTAGTTGTAAATCTGATCCAAAATAGATTTAAATGTATAGATGAATCTAGATCAATATTTAAGTCAAGACTACAACTTGAATCTAGATCTAGAAGATAAATTGGCAGTTGATCTGGATCTACATTCAAGACACAGTTTTTAAATAAGTCCGTAGTAGAATTTAGACATATTATAGAATCCTTGCCCTTATTAAATTCTATTCTTTTCTTAGGACTGATGTGTTAGAGACATCGGAAAATTTTTTGGCATGATTATAAATGACCCTTGTCATTAAATAAACGAAGCATTAGCGCTTAGCTTAACCAAATGTATGTCACAATAGAATAAAATGTAAACAATGATGGCATTTTGTATTTAATATTTTCTTTTTACACTAATAAAAAAATAATGATGATTTATTTTGTCGGAGTTCGGACTTCGCAAAAAAAAATAAATAAAAGTGCCAATAAGGAACAGCGTAGCATGTGAGTTTTAATTTATCTTTTTATGTTTTGCGGGACGATTCCGCTTAATGCGGAACCGCAAGCTAATCTGCAATAGCACATATAACTGCACCAGATCTAGTATAAAAAAACCCAACGTTGGAATCCCTGTGTACATATAATTTTTAGTAAGATGATCAAAAATAAAATAATTGTGATGATCTCTTGCTCTAAAAAAATATATCCACCATAACAGCTTGTCTGAAAATGGATGAAGTTTTTAAGAATTCGCTTATAAAGAGCGAAAAAACATTTTCTAATCAAGACGGGTAAATCGCGCTCGTTCAAGGCATAAAATTCTTCATTGACTTTGTAATGTTTTTTAAAAATATTGCAATATGCGCAGACAGGATGCGCAAAGACCTTGTTTTGAAGTCAGTGTTCCTTTAGTATAGTTGCATGGTATAACAAGCTATGGCGCACCAACCATGAAATGAAATAGTTTTGATGCAAAGTTACTTGCAAAAATAAGAGAGACTGATGCTAATTTTAAATTTTCTCATTTTCATTCACCAAGAAACATTCTTCGCACAGCGATTACAGTTTCAACATGTCATATGACCGGCATTAGTCGCTTCTCAATTTTTTTTATTTGTGCCCGTGGTTTTAATGCTGAAAATGTTTCAATGTTTCTGGATGACATTGGACATGGATTTGACTGTCCGCTGGTTCTCATGTCATAAAGTATTGAAGAGATTTTTTGCACTGCGTGAGGAAATCGTATTGTTTCTGAACATGAAAGGTGAACATGTTAAACATTTCCAAACTGACGAATGGGTTCGGGATTTGGCATTTGCAGTTGCTCTCACTGGTCACATGTAAGATTTGAATTTGAAACTTCAAAGTAAAGACAAAATTGTCACAACTGCGCGTAATCATGTTTTCACATGATTACGCGCAGTTGTCATCTTTTGTTCTTTGCTTTCAAGCAAAGTTAGGACTGTGGATAAAACAAATATGAAGTGAAAATCTTATTCACTTCTCCACGTTTCAGGAACTGAAGAGATTAAATACGGTTGCGACATTTGGTGAATTTCTTACACCTAGAATCGTTAGTAGATTCTTTCAATTGACCGTTTTCGTGACTTCGTTTCATAAGAGCAATAATTTTCGTGGTTTGCATCTCCATTCTCATTTGATTCTGAAAATGCTACTGGAAATGTGCAACTAGAGCTGATAGAATAGCAATCAGATTCTTAGTTGAAATCGAAGTATATTAACTTGGCTATGCCAAAATTGTACAGTTATTAATCCTGAACGCTACGTTGAATTGCTTAAATTTGCAGCCAGAATTCTAGCTATGTTTGCATGCACTGGTCTCTGTGAGCAGTTCTTTCCCATAATAAAAGCTAAAAAAAACTTTGTCATCTGTGATGAAAGCGTCAGTGGCAAACAAACTTCAGGACATTAGGACAAAGAAAATAATGTGTAATCATAGTAATTTTTAATTAGCCAATAGTGCTTCAAATTTAGCTATCTAAGGGACAAGTATGCCATTAGTTAATGTGTTCTGTTGTATTATTTCTAGTTTACATAAACCTAGTAGGCTGTTTTGCAACTGATTTTTTTGCTGCGGCCCCTCAGGTCACAGTAAGTTTTCAATGCGGCCCATACACCTTAATGAGTTTGACATGCCTGCTCTACAGTCACTAATAAAAAAACATTTAAAAGTTTTTTTTTATCAGGCAGATAATCCTAATTAGTCACTGAATTTGCTTCTAATATTGGTTTCTGATGCATTTAATTGAAATTGTTCTATAATATAACCTAGAATTAGATTAGAATAATCTAGATCTATTTAGATCTAGATCTTAATCCTAAATCTAGATTTACGTAATTATATTATAGGTGCCTAACATCGAAAAATATCTAGAGTTCTAGATCAAGTCTAGATAAATTAGAGGTAATTAATCTATTCCCAATAAGTTTGAAGACTTCATATAAATTGAGACACTGAAAGAAACTTTGCTCTACTCTAATTAGAGCAGTCAAATCTCGTAGACATTTAAATCTTCGCGCGCGCTTATGCGCGCGAAAAAAAAAAGTGATACAATCTCGTGGTAAATCTAGACTCTAATAAGAATGGCCTATTCCGCATAGACGCACTGATTTCTATAATTATTTTTTTTTTTTTGCTTTAGAGGGGAAAATGTGTATTTTCAGATGATAAACCCTACTCGCGTATTTTCGTGTCAAATTTGCGTACAAATACGCAAGATGCGTACTTGTGGCAACAATGCTATATTTCAATACACTCACCCTAAGACGCAATCTCAGGACAGTATTATTCAATGCTATGAAGAACAAAATGGCAAGTGTAACAGCTGAAGGAGCTCGATCTTTACGATCTTTAACTGAGAAAAACAAATGCTGTGTATTCCGCCCATATATTCTAAGCAGAAAGTTTGAACAAGCTGCCTAAAATAGCATTGACCTATATATCATTGCGGCTACAGTTACCAGAGCAGGGGCGTAACTATGGATTTGGGGGCCAGGGGGATTGACCTTTTTGGGGGCCCCTTGCATTTTGACATTCGACGTCATGACATGATACATTGAAATTGGTATAACAGTAAAACTAACAAGAAATAATCATTAAGACTGTTTTAATTACTCTTTTAATGAATAACACCGTTGTAACGGTTTATTAGCGAAACAATGCACAAGTGACACATTCATATCGCTTCACGTCGTGCTTTCTGTGAAGCAAAGGCATCTATAATATCATTTGCATCGATACTGTCTAGTATTTGTGACTCCACTGACATTGAAGCCATGCTGCTAAGCCTATCTTGTGTCATTGTGCTCATAAGATAGTTTTTGATGAACGATTTTATCTGTGAACAATTTGTCCGTGCCCTGAACGAATTGTCACAATTTGTCGCGTGAACGATTTGTCGTGAAGCAACAAGTTGTCTGTCAGTGAATAGCCCGTGAGCGATATGTCGCTTGAATGAATAGTCACGAATAGTCGCGTGAACGAATTGTCGGATGAACGAAATGTCTGGTGAACGAATAGTCGCGTGAACGAAAAGTGGTGAACGATTTGTCGGTAAACGAAATGTCGTGGAACCTGTTATGATAACCGGTATGCTTATATATTTAAAAAAAACATCAAATTTAAAATGTGTAATCTGCATTTTTTTCTGCATAAGAGAAACCTGAGTCTGCGTAAACTAATACCAATTATTTTACCTTTATACTAAAAAATAGGAAAAATGATTTTTTTATATGCGGCGCCCTTAAACCCTAAACTTCAATAAGCGGCATACAATTTAAGATATAAACCAAGAACAATCACTCTCATATCAGAGAGTAACCCCGCACGGAAAGTGTTAATAATCTCTGTAGAATACATACAACAGAGTCACTGACTTATATAACAACGTGAAGAGCCAGATTACATGACAGTGGCACAGTGGCGGATTGCCCCCACTCGGACGAATTTTAGTAAAGAAATCACGCAATTTGTGTACGAATTTATTAGTTGGGTTAATAATATGTAGGCTACTAATTATTTATATTTCAACCTATTTTTAGATTATTTCGCTCCCACCTCTACTATGTTGGCCGATTTGGTGGGATGGGGAGGTGGCGATGGCATCAATTCCGCCCCCCCCCCACCATAAACTTTCAAGTCGGGGGGGCGGTCCAATTTAGTTGTAGGTATCACAGATTGATAACGGAATACATCTACTGCCCTTCCAACCTAAATCCTTTGAAGGGGGGGGGGGCTTCCTTTTATTTAAAAATCATAGATTGTGACAAAATTAATTAAATTACTATATAATTTTATAATACTGAAGTACTGCTACATGGTTGTATATTTGTATTTATTTAGGTGGATTACATGTATCAGATTTGAAGATTTGCTTCGTTTTGAAGTCATATCTTATCCTAGACTCTAGACTAGTGTCGCCATTTTTTTGCTGCGTCACTTCCATGTTTGCTAGAAGCTTGTCTACGAAGATAGCAGATCAAAATAAACAAGTTAATGAACGTTCATTTCTGTTTGATCTAATTTTTAAATTTTGCGGAGAAATAGAACGGCCCATTGATTCTTTTCAGGACAATGATAAATAAGGAAAAAACTACACTAAACTAAACTAATCTAAGTAAATTATTATTCACCAATGAGCCGAGTGTTCACTGAAGGTAATACACAGCCTCACGACCAAACACAAGATGTCGATCTACTCCCTGACTTGCATCACACACGAGAGGTGCTGTTGGCGGTAGAACAAGAGGAGCCAAAAGGATCAAATGGACGAGAGAAATTAATATAGACGTAATCGAATTGTTCTTCCGTGTAAACAACTGCGACGATAAACCTCTGCCAGGTTATAGGCAAAAGCTGTTCCAGGACATCAATAAATTCTTGGCATTCCTAGGAACATTATCATTGCCTCTCAGAGGGCGGTACTGCTGCAGACCTGCCACATCACCAGAAAATTCCTGAGTGGAAACTGATATTGGGAATACGATGAATTTTGTCTCCCTTTAACGAAACTCGACCCTGACTGCGCCAGAGAATGAATACTCGTTCTTTTCTAACATAATAATAATAATCTATATATATATTTCTCAAAAGACGAGTTCAAAAGTTCAAACACACAACAAGTAAGCAACAACAAAGTAATTGGGAAGATCCCATGGCGCAGCACGCGGTGTGAATGGAAATTGGTGCATCCCAATCTGCTCCATTTTGTGAATGAAAGTGGTGTTTATATAATTCTCTTCTTCTCAATTTTTGTCATAATATTTATTAATATTAAAAGTATTTCCAGATTATTGTGTCGTAAGACTATTGAAACTAGAACAACAACAATACACAGATAGAGTATACTCTCAGGTTTCACTTTAGAAGTACTTTAATTAATATCACAAAATTACGCACATTCGTTCATTAGACATGATTACGAAAGGTATTAACTCATCTCTCTATTCCTAGATCTAGATCTAAAACTCGAATTCAACTCTAAGATTATAGAACTTCTCTTCGCAGAGATAGTTTTATGCTTTAGCACATGAACATACTAATTATAGTCCATTTAATGAAATTAACATTCAAATTTGTTTTTCTAAAGCATTGTTACATGAGTGCAACTCTATTCTTAATATCGCGTAAATTAAAGTCAATTTGCCATTTTTAGCTCCATTCATAGTATTTTTTTTATTCATGAATTCACTTATAACAAGCAAATGGAAAAATCCCATAGCGCAGCATGGTGTGAATGGAAATTGTGTATCCAAATCCGCACTATTTTCATTCACAAAATAGCATAGACATAAATAAATATAGACTGGAAAAAGCAATTAACTTCATATAACTTGATTTAATAATTCATACACCTAAAAAATTAGCACGGGTCCAATGAAAGTGCGGGACCCACTGCGGTCACATATGTTGCAGTGCCTAAGGCCTGCCCTGGAAAATAGCGGCGTATGCTATGCCGCCGGTCGACTAGTAATCTTTATTGTCCGTAAGGAAATTTGTCTTACAATTTGTGCATTATACAAAACAAAACATTATTTTAAAACAAGGTTACAAAGACAGTTTGTGTAGAAACACAAACTTAAGATCGGCCCCCGAAGTGGTCCACCCAGGCAGGTTTCAATATTTTCAAAAATAAATATAATAAAATTGTATCAAAGACAAAATGACAAATAAGAATGTAGAAAAGAAGGTTGACAGATCTTATGTAGTACCCCAGCGGTCCAGCAGATCAAAGGATAGGTGAAAGTGAATGTAAAGATATGAATCTGGACCGACAGAAGTCTTAGGATTGATCAAATTGTTTTGTGAAGGCTAATCATCTAATTCGAATCCTCTTTTTGTTTGTTTGTCGATTATCATTTTTTTGTCGATTTTTTTTTTTTAGGAAACCTCAGCTTTTTAGCTTTGGAATCTGTTGTCGAGCTGTTTACTGTCATGCGCAGCTTGTTATGCGCATTGGGATTGCTATTCTTTTTCACACCATATAAGCTTCGCGAGTATCTGTTTCTAAGGTGGTGCGTTTTGTTGTCATTTTTCTTGGTTGCCTCGGTGAGTGGATCGATGGTGGCTTCTTCGGCTTCTTTGAGATTTGGTGTTTGTTTTCCCCAGTTTTGGGTAAGTTGGTTTAGTTCACGGTCTGCTGAATGCTGTAGATCGCGAAACGCTTTGTTACGATCTTGTGAATACAGTTGTTAAGGATTGATTCTTTATTTCATTTAGGGACTTAGGCTTGGGCTTCGGCGGAGTCATGCCTGAGAAACAGTGTGTTGTATGGCCCGTGCATCCGTCGCCCTAGGCTGTAGTTTTTCAGTTGTGAGTGAATGAGGGCACCGAGACCAAGATATGAATTTTAAGTACTTATATGTATATATCCCCTTGTGTATTCTTATATGTATGTTGGAAACATCCGGCAATCTTAATATTAAATCTGTGGAAAAAATATGCTTTATCTTCTCTATAGCTTCTATACATTTACTAGTACAATTCACTTTTTTAGGTTGTCCTTTCTTTAATAGTTGATTTAGTGGATCCACAATTTCTGCTAAGTTAGGTATATATTTCCTATAATAATTTATCATCCCTAATATTGATTTAATCTGTTTTTGTGTTGTTGGTATCTCTATCTCTAATATTTTCTTAACATTTTCCTCAATGGGACTGATGGTATTATTCTTAACTTTATGTCCTAAAAATGTGATTTCTTCTAAACCTATCTCTACTTTTTCTGATTGAACTGTTAAACCACTATCTTTAATTACTTTAAATATCTCCCTGATCCCTTTTAAATGTTCCTCCCAATCCTGATGAAAAATACAAATGTCATCTAAATAGCATATTACATTTTTCCTATGTCCTATAACTGCCATCATCATTCTATTGAAAGTAGCTGGAGCATTTACAAGTCCAAAACTCATGAAATTCCATTGGAATGTTCCATATGGAGTGATAAATGCAGTGTAAGGTTTAGCTTTATCAGTTAAAGGAATTTGCCAATACCCTTTTGTCAGATCTAATTTTGTAAAGACCTTAGCATTAGATAACTTGTGTAGTATGTCATCAATGTT
>JADKLZ010003886.1:26884439-26926857 GCA_021533235.1 Biomphalaria straminea
TTTTTTTTTTTTTTTTTTTTTTTTTTTTTTTTTTTTTTTTTTTTTTGAAAAGAAAGTTTCTCAATCTGGCATAAGTGTTGTGGGGTTATACTATCCTAGTTCCATGATATATAAGTATATATAAATATAAATATAAGAAATACGTAACATAGTTAAGCTAAGAATAAAGTTCAAGAACATCTTTTAACAAACATGGTTACAGAGTCAATGAAATGTTGGAAGATTTTCTATACATTAACTTAGTATAATACTATATATATATATATATATATATATACTCGATTCTTTTTATTTTTTTTAAGGAAACCTCAGCTTTTTAGCTTTGGACATCAGTTGTCGAGCTATTTACATCCTAGGGATCCTTGGGCTTTTGCCTCTTTTCTTGCCTCTTTTATGGGCTCTGCCTCTTTTTCGGGCTATTGGCCTCTTTTTTTGGGCTTTCTCTTTTTTTTTTTTCCAAACAAAAATTTTTATTTCTATAACATTAACATACATTATTGGTACTAATGATAATAGTATAAACAAGCATTTGAATATATGTACAGAGTGGGCAAGAAACATCTCAAGGTTCTATATTCCAGCGATTTCTTCAGTTTGTAGATTTTCCTGCAACAAGTAATAAGGATTAATGTCAAAATATTTTTACTTCCCTTCATTGACAATTTTTCGATTGCCTCCCTTGAGATGTGGAACACCACTTCCTCGTCGTCAAGGTGGCAATCTCGTCTGGTAGAGTCAGCATTCTGGGAGTACCTTCTTCCGACAATATTTCCCCAACTGACTTTTCGTCACGGGCGTCTCTTACAGTCTTACTAAAAGTATTTTATTTAATTAAAATATGTGACATGTGTAATTGCGAAATAGCAATATCTTAGTTACGTTAAATATAAATATAAGCAATTTGTAACATAATTAAGCTAGGCATAAAATGTAAGGGCTTTTCTAAACAAACATAGTAACAGAATCATTGAGATGTTGGCATAATGCTGGGAAGATTGTCTGTACATTAACTTAAAATGATAATATTGTTACGAATCTCTCTATCCAGGCTCTCTGCAAACTGTAACATACACCACCAACTTAAAGAACTTGACAACTCCGGGCTCCGAAGTAACGTGATAATTTAATAGTTGAATAAATAACAATCAATCCTGTACAATTGGCAGCTTGTAACAGACTGTACGAATATCTCTCCGATAGCACCGTATCGCCGTATCAACTCTTGCACTGGTCTCTCTGCTTCGTCTCGAACTTGTACTGAGCCGTCGTAACGAACCGTAGATCGGGAAGTTGTGACTAACTGGTCTCTGATACCTGCGCTCCTTATATAGGGTCCCTGCTGGCCTTCTCGAACCGGAGAGAACGTCCCTCGACATTTCTAGGTGGTCAGATGACTATAATTCTCGTGGCGCTCCTGAGCTGTGTTCACGCAGTGGAACTCTCCCGAAACTTCTTGTCGAGACCCGTCGCGGCTGACCATAGTAACTCGTCACGCTTGACCGCTCGTCTGGCCTGGGGCGATTTGCATCGGCTGACTACACACACCGCTTCTCCCCTATCTGTCTGTGCAACCACTAGTTTATAACACTATAATAATAATATTACTATTGTAATTTACTGTTTATGAATCGGAAGATAGGTCCAAACTCATCTGGCGATTGTTATATGCTTATAATCTCCCTTGGAACGGATTCATTTGTTCTTCCTTTAAGCCTAATATTGTAGTTCATTGTCCGAGTTCCTTCAAAAACAAAAGAATTCTTTGTCTATTTTGTTGTATTTCGATCTTCGGTGACTGTTTAAAGCTGATGCACTTCCTCACATAGTAGAGGATTGTAGACACCTGCGGGTTCGTTTGTTGAAGGGTTATCACATTTTCCCGTCACCAGATGTTGGCTGTCTATTGTACAGGTATCTAGATCTGTGAACAACTATAGACTATAGTTCATTTGTCGGGTGCGCTGTCGTGGGTCACTCGCCAAGATAAGGAAATTGTCATATTGTACATATTCCCTTTCCACGGGCTAGCCGTTTTCTAAGAGTATATAGCAGGTAGATTACATGTGTTAACCTGCGCCGTGCTCTCTGATCACGTGAAAAACAGTTCTTGGATAGTTTTCCGTTAAAAGAGTTTTTATTTACACGTTCACGTGCTCACATAAACATTAAATAATATATTACTTAATAACAAAAGAAATGTCATGGTGTCCTTTAAGAACAATTAAAAAAATAAATTAAAAAAAAAATAATATAAAAAAAAGAAAAAAAAAAAAAGCTTTTTATTAGATAGAACAGAGCTGGGATTAAGCAGGTTTATGAAGTACATTAATTTAAACAATTTACTGTTTCAATTTAACAAGTGATATTATTTATTTTATGTTCAGTTATTTTCCTAAATATTAAATCTAAGTTATAGGGATGTACAGATATGTTGTCATGAACAACTTAAGTTATACTGCGCCAAACTAGACTTCTGTATTCTAATACTATTATTAAATTAAAGTTATGAGTCTTTTTACTTGTTATTATAGGTAACTTATTTAAAACAATAGCCAAGTTAAGATCAACATTACATTTACAATGCATTCAACAGGTCTTTCATAGTACTTCTGACATTCTCAAATAATTTACACTGTAAGAACAAATGACTTTCATTGTTCCCATTGTCTATATGACATAAGGCACATGTGTGTACATTTCTCTTCTTAAATTTAATTGGGGTCATCCCGAAGATTAGTCTGTATGTTATTTCTCTAGTTTTATGTGTAATGTGTTTGCTGTGTAGATTTATGAAGGTATCTCTGAAATTTGATTCTATTAATTAACTTTTCTTGTAATTGTTTCTTAAGGGTTGTATATGTGTCTTTTAATTTACTGTGTATGAAATGTTCATTGCCAGGGAGTATTCTAGATATGGATCTGTAAAATGGATGTGTGTTTGTACCAAAATAGTGTGGGGTGTCATTTTTTATTGGAATTATTTTACTTAACCTTAAGCCGTAGTAGTATATTGTTAATGGAAAATTGTTTGGTTTCTTGGCTACTTGTCCTGTAAATTTATCCCCCCATCTTCTTTGTTTTGTAAAAGTGTTTTATGTTTGATACTTCTAATAGTGTTTTTGAAAATAAAGTTCCTAATGATTGTGTTTATGCTTGATATTGTTATGTCTCCCTATGAACCCTTGAACAAACAATATTGCCAATTCAAGAAACAGATAACTTGGGTTCTAATAAAACGAGATGTATTATTGAAGTAATAAATGATGAATGAAAAATAGTCAAATACTTTACAAGTCTGAATAGAATCACATTAAAAGAAATCAATCTAGTCTTTTTCCAACTGTCTTGGTCAGAGCACACAACAAAACCGGTTTCCTACACATCGGATGTTTACATCCGCCAGTCCTTTTCTAAGTACACAGGCCTGAGTCGTCTGTGTCGGTTGACCAGCCGTAAGGTTACAATGACCCCCTTACAGCTCAGTTATAACAATGTCTCCCTCTTAGAACTGGCCGTCCCGGACAGGTTCTGCTTCCCCGCGGTACTGATGGAGGCGATCGATGTGGACTACCTTCAGTTTGGACCGTTGACTTTTCTGGATGCGATATACCACATCGTTTATTCTTTTAACGATGCGGTATGGACCTTCCCAGTCTCTCTGGAGCTTTGGAGACCTGCCTTTTCGTCTCTGTGGATTGTAGAGCCAGACCAGATCGTCCTTATGGAACCCAGAGGCATTGGCCCGACTGTCGTACCTCGTCTTCATCTGGTCACTAGTCAGTTTGATATTTCTGCGGGCCAGAGCATGGGCTTCCTCCATTCGTTTTCGAAGATTAGTGACGTACTCTGTCGAAGTAGCTGGTTTATCTGCTGGAACCCCAAATAGCAAGTCACATGGCAATCGCAGTTCGCGGCCAAACAACATCTTGGCTGGTGTATAACTTGTGGTGCCATGAATGGATCCCCTGTATGCCATGAGAAACATTGGGATATAAGTGTCCCAGTCATCTTGTCGTTCACTGGCGACCTTCGATAGATGCTGTTCTAGAGTTCTGTTGAACCGCTCTATCATTCCGTCGGACTGAGGGTGCAGGGGCGTGGTGCGAGTCTTTTCAATGCAGAGGGTCTGGCACATGTCTTGAAAGACTCTGGACTCGAAGTTACGTCCCTGGTCTGAGTGTAACTCCATGGGAGCACCGTACCGACTTATCCAGTTTTCTACAAGGGTTTCAGCTACGGTGGTAGCTTCTTGGTTCGGAATTGCGTATGCCTCAGGCCATTTAGTAAAATAGTCGATAACAACCAAGATGAACTTGTTTCCTTTCTTGGTTTCGGGGAATGGCCCGGCTACGTCGATTGCGATCCTTTCAAAGGGATTTCCGACATTGTATTGCTGCATATGTCCTCTTGTTCTACGTTGCGGGCCCTTGGCGGCTGCACAGACATCGCACCTTCGGCACCATTCTTCCACATCTTCCCGGTAACGGAACCAGTAAAACCGCTGCCGGACCTTCTCCAAAGTTTTGTTGACACCAAGATGGGAGCCACTGAAGCCATTGTGCATCTCTTGCAGTACCTCAGACACTCTAACTTTAGGTAACATCAGCTGAAAGCGATTGCTTGTGCCGTCAGGCGTTTCCCAGACTCTCTTGAGTACACCGTTGACAATTTCCAGGGAATCCCATTGGGCCCAATATGCCTTAATAGCGGGCCCCTTATCAGAGATGTGTTGCCAATCTGCTCGTTGTCCATCTTCCTTCATTAGGAGAATGGGGGCCAGATCTTCGTCTCTTAGCTGATCCTCTCGGATGTTTTCGTCCGACCACGGTCCGGAAGCTTCTACCCCAAGACGACGGCAATCAACGACCGCCTCCTTTTCTTCGACCTTCCTACAGTGCTTGCATTCACTTTTGCAAGGCCTTCGGGACAGCGCATCAGCATTATGGTGAATCTGTCCTTTTCGGTGCTGAATCTCGAAGTCATAGGTTTGCAGACGCTCAATCCACCTAGCTACTTGACCGTAAGGTTACAATGACCCCCTTACAGCTCAGTTATAACAATATGAAGGTTGGTGGAGGTTCAGTGATGTTAGCTAAATAAACTATCGTCGGGACGACCAGGTTATTAACAAGTATTGCTCTACCGAATATGGTAGTTGTAGTGTAATAAAACATTTTGAGTGTGTTTTTTGTTTTCTGTATGATATTCTCCCATTGGTGCTTGTGATAATATGTTGGGTTGCTTGTCCACGTGATCCCGCAAATTTTAATTTCCTCCTCTATTTTTAGGTTAAAGGGGATGTTTGGGGGAATTTTCCATCTGCCCAGTCCCATAACACAGGACTTACTTATGTTGATTTTTGATCCGCTTGCTTTTCCAAATTCAATAAACTTGTCTATGATTATGGCTATCTCTTTTTCTGACGAGGGGAAAGGGTGATATCATCGGCATACGCCTCAACTTTAACTACGGGTGTTGGGCCTGGGATTTTAATTCCTTTAATCCTGTTATCTAGTTTAATGGTTTCTAACAGGGATTCTAGACATAGGGGAAAGGGGACAACCTTGCCTTACATATCTTTTTATTGGGATACTACTACTAAGGGTTTGGTTTATTATGAGTTTGCTTGCGGCTTCTGTGTATATCATTTTTATGTATTTTATCAGTCTTCCGTCTATCTTGGTCTTGTCGAGTGTCTTGAAAAGGTAGTCATGGTCCACTCTGTCGAAAGCTTTTTCCTGGTCAATAGAAAGGAGAGCTGCTTTCAAATCTTTCTCGTATATAATATCTCTTAAGGAATGATTCAGTTCGTCGATGTTTTTGTCTGGGTTGCTGCAGTATTGGTCCTGTCCTATTAAGTGTGGCATGAGGGGTTTTAGTCTTAGAAAAATCATTTTTGTCAGGAGTTTGTAGTCGGTGTTTAGAAGTGAGATCGGTCTAAAGTCGCTAGGTGTTATGTTGTTTTCTTTTTTTTTTTTTGGTAATAGTGTGATGTATGCTAAGTTGAAATCTTTAGGTAACTGTTCCGTAACTAACATGTCGCTGTATAGATTTAATAGTAGGGGTCCTATTTGGGGAAAAAAAGGTTTTGTAAAATTCAAATGTCAGACCGTCTGGGCCAGGGGACTTGTGGGTTGTGTCTAAAGCAGCCCTCAGTTCGTCAAGCGTAAAGGGGGCGTGCGTCTGGATCTGTTCTGTCGTCGGTATTTCTTTGCCGTTTTGTAAAAATACTTTTTGTGCGTTGTCGTCCGTCTGTTCTTTATCATACATGTTGGTATAATATTCCGTGAATATGTCTGTTATTTTGTCTAGGTCATGTATACTTTCTCCTTTGCTATCTATTATGCTGTCTATAGTTTTTTTGGATTGGATGTTTTGTTCTGCCGATAGAAAAAGTTTGTTAGGCCCTTCGGTCATATTAATGCTTTTGCATCTTAATTCCGCTCCTTTGTATTGGTAGTTGAGTAGTTCTTCTAGTCGTGTTCTACTGTTTTCGTCTTCTTCGTGTGTCAATAAATTTTTTAGTCTTTTTTTCTTCTTTTTTCCTCTTTGAGTTGATTACTGTAGATAATATTTGGCTTTGCTGTCTTATGGAGCTTTTTATCAGAGTCCATATTTGTGTTATACTATACTGAGTTGTGTCCGATTCTTGTGTTGTATTATCTAATAGGTTAACAATTGTTTCCTTGTATAGCGGGTCACTTAGCAGGTCATTGTTTAGTTTCCAGATTGTTCCTTTGTTTTTTTTTTACCTTTCGGGTTTGAGTTCAGCTCTACTAAGACACCTTTGTGGTCGGTGTAGTTGAGTGTCTCTTCAAGGTGTGTCACTTTATTAATTTTACACGTCTTCGGTACATATACTCTGTCTATGCGTGTAGAGGTTTGGTGTACCCTGTCATTGAAGGTGGTTTCGCGACCAGTGACCTCTGTTGCTCTGTACGCATCTACCAAACGGAAAGCACTAACAACTCCCCCCAAGTAGTCGTGTGTCCCTTTTTTGCGACAAGGGGCAGGACCTTCAGTGTTGGTGTTTTGTTTATATAGTAGTGAATCAATGTAGTTTAGATCTCCCTCTATTATTAAATTTTCTCCTGCGTGTTGAGTGTGTAAAGTGTCACTTAGTGTTTCGAAAATTTCGTGTTTCTCTCTATATTTAGTGGGTGCATAAATGTTAACTAGAGTGTATGTGTGTTTTTGTGATTTTATTTTGACTATGACCACCCTCCCTCTATTATCGCTGCGTGAGTGTGTAATCTTGAACCTGTCTGATGTCTGTAAGATAACTACTCCCCTGCACTCCTCCCCTAAACTAAAGTGACCCTCTTTCATGCCCATGTTTGATGTGATCTGCTGACTCGTGAAAATTGAATTTATATTGTATTCCTGTAAGAAAATAAAGTCTGCTTTGCGTGTTTTGGTTAAGTGAACTATGTATTTTTGTTTATTTTTTAAGGCTCGAATGTTAAGAGAAAGAATTGTGATGTCTGCCATGACTGTGTTTTGGTGGGTTGTTTGCATCTGTATGTGTATGTTTCTGTCACTGTGCGTGTGTATATGAACTGTTTATGTGTTTGGTGGTGTGTCAGGGTCCTCCCCCTCGTCGATCACTAGAGGTAGAGGGGAGCTAGGAGGATCTTCCAACTCCTTTATAATCATCCTTTCCCTTTTCCTTCCCCCCTCGGGACCTTCCCCCTGGTCATCAGAAGCGGGGGATAGTGAAAGGGATCTTTTCCGACTCGCTCTATTTGTTTTGTCTGGGAAGCTAGGCTCTGATCTTGCTTGTTGACATGTTTTTATTTTTTTGTGGGAATTACTCCCTATGATGGTTACTCTTTCTACCACTTTCTTGGGTGACGGAGTGGAAGGGACGGTTCTCCCATTGCTACTGGAAGACTCTTTTGTCCTATTTGTTTTTTTACCTTTGACAGTTTCAAAGCCATCTCTCTCTACCATCTCTACCGTTTCTTCGCTTTGGTTATGCTTTCCCGCGCTGTCTCCCCTCAGAGCCGCTGCGTAAGTTCCTTTTTGGGACTCCCGGGGGTGTTCGTTGTTCCTTTTGCCTTTTTGGGCAGGCCTTTTTTTTTTTTGGACACTGATTGGTCCAGTGATCTTCTTGTTGGCAGAACCAACATTGTTGCCTTCTACCAGGGGTTGTTACCAAAACCTTATAGGTCCTTGGGTCACTCTCATATCTGGGTTGAATGTAGTGTGGCAGCTCGACCCCTTTTCGTGGTTTTAACCACGTCATCCACTTGTCTGTGTTTCCTATTCTTACGGCCTCCAATTTAGAACCTTCTTCCGAAAAGGACTGAAAAATCTCTTCAATTTTAATTTTGGAGATTGAAGGCGACACCCAATGGAGGGTCACTTTTATTTTTTCCTCCTCCAGGGTGGTGACTTCCACCCTGAAGGTGTCTTCGTTTCCGAAGACCTTTCCAATGATCCTGTTCCCCACCACCGGTGAGGAAACACCCAGGAACCATAGGAAAGGATTTTCAAATCTGTACAGGGAACCCACCTCCTTCGGCCCGAGCCTCAAGGCGGCAACGATGGACGCCATCGAAGCTCGAACTGCTCCCTGTCCAGACAGTTTTAATAGTAAGGTTCCTGGCGGGCATGGAAGTAAGTCGTGACAATTTGTTATCTCTTGCACATAATTATACTTATTATTATATTTAGTTAGGGCCTAGAATGGGAGAAATATTTGTTCTTTGTCTTGGAGAAGAAATCCTTGCTGATTTTATTTCAATACGATAAATGTGAAAGTTGAACAAGAATGAGGAGTGCAGTCATATATGTAAATGTATTTATGATTTTATGTTATGCACAGTTAAGGTTGGTTTTAGTGCTAGATAGCAGGATAAACACGTCCACAGGTTTAAGATTGCAGACTATAAAAGAAAGCTCTTAATAATAATAAAGTTTATAGAGCACTGTAGGCTCAAGGCACTGTGATAACATTACAAACATAAAAAGGTTACAAAGACTGTGAGAAAACACAAACTCATTATCGGAACCCGAAGTGGCCCACCCAGGCAGGTAAAAAGACAGGTATCAATATTTTCAGAAAGAACATCATAATTAAATTATTTCAAAGAAAAATGACAGAGAAAAACGGAAAAAATAATTCCTTTTTTCGTTTACCGGTTCTAGCAATGCGCCGCAGTATTACACCTGATAATATGAATACCTACTTATTAATTGTTGTTTTAAATTATGTTTCACTTATTTGCATTTTAAATATATTTTTTTTCTCTTAAAAAAAAGGAAACATTATTTTTGTGTAATGTGTAATGTTCTGCATGATAAAACTTAAGTAGCGTAGCGACACAAATGTAAAAAAAATAATTTTCTACTAAAAGTCTAAAAGCATTTGCATAAATGTATTGAAAACATGGTAAATAATTACCTCCCTTACTAAAGAGCTTCCCGTGTTTGTTACTATTTATAGGGAATAGTTGTATAAGTGGTGTATTTTATGACAAAACTGCTTGCATAAGTGATTTAAAAAATTAGATTTTTCGCTTTTAGAAAAGCAGAATCTAGTCTTGTTTTCCGCTATTCGTGCGGCGTTATTCAGAATTCGCTGTTGCTTTGCTATTTTGTCATCAAACATACCTGCTAGCAAGGCGTTGCAGTAGTCACGTCGGAGCTGACAGGGGCACCCTTTGCCTTATATCCCACTCGCAAAATTTTTGTCTTATCCAAGTTTATGCGGAGGCCAATTTTGGGTGCCTCTCTATCTAGGCTCTCCGTCATTTCTTGTATACTTTTATTTGTCACCCCGAGTAGTGCAACGTCATCGGCGAAGTCCAAGTCCGTCATTCGGTTTTGTTCACACCATGGAATACCAAAGGCAGTCTGGTTCATTGCTTTCCTCATTATGTAGTCGATGGCTAGGAGGAAAAGGAAGGGAGATAAGATGCACCCCTGTCTCACACCTGTCTCGATGCTAAAAAACTCTGTGGTTCCTCCTTCTGTTTTAATGCAGCAACTAGACTGACTGTATAGGTGTCGTAAGATTTGGACAAATTTTTCTGGGATGCCGTATTCTCTAGCTATTTTCCATAGTGATTCTCGGTGGACACTATCAAATGCTTTCTTAAAGTCTACGAAACTGATCGCTAGCCGTTGTTGGTACTCAAGACTTTGTTCTATGATATTTCGTAGAACGAAGATCTGCTCTGCACAAGATCTGCCTCTTCGAAATCCTGCTTGTTCTTCTCTGAGCCTCTCATCTACAGACTGTTGAAGCCGTCTTAACAAAACAGTGCTGAAAACTTTGCCCGGGACAGAGAGGAGAGTAATTCCCCTCCAGTTGTTGCAATCTGCCAGGTTGCCCTTTTTTGGAAGCCTTACAATGACTCCTTTTTGCCAGTCCTCAGGGACTTTTGAAGTTCGCCAGCAGAGATTTAAGAGATCAGTCATTCTGTTAACAATGCACTGACCTCCATGTTTTAGCATTTCTGCTGACACCATGTCTAGCCCTGATGCTTTGTTGTTCTTTAACACTGCAATGGCCATGGTAACTTCCTCTGCAGTTATTGGGTCTGTCTTGACCTTGAGATCATTGTCCGGAGAGGGGTCCCTGAATGTGTAAGTCAGGTCTGGCGAAGGTTGGTTAAGGGTCTCTTTAAAGTGTTCGATCCATCTTGCATCCTGCTCTTCTTTGGTTAGCAAAGTTTTGCCTTGCTTTGTCTTTTATCGGTGCTCCGTGTCCACTCTTTGCTCCAGTAAGATCTCGGACAATACGATGGAGCGTTTTTGTGTCGTTTCTGCTTGCGGCTGCTTGCGCCTCTTGACCCTTCTGTTCAATCCAGTCACGTTTATCTCGCCGACAGCTTCTCTTTACTTTCAGGTCTGCTTCCCTATAAGCTTCTTCCGCTAGGCTGCGATCCTGTGTTTCATTTTTCTGATCTCGTCTAAGTTTGGCCTCTTTCCTCTCATCGATCAATTTCCATGTTCTGTCTTGTATCCACCGTTCCTTGTATGAACCTCGCCTCCTTCCAATAATTTCTTCAGCGCACTCAATAGTGGTATCTCTAAAGTTGGCCCACTCTTCTTCAAGGGTCAGTATACATTGTTTGTGTGTAAATATAGTACTTTGTATAGCATATGTTACATAACTTAACAATTCAAATATGACAAAATACATTTTTGGCAAAAAAAATCTACAAGGGTTTGCATAATGTGTTAAATATATGGTAAATGATTGTCTCCCTTTTAAAAAGCCACAGGAGGTAATTTTAAAAAGGAAACCTCAGAATTTACGCTATTAAATTTTAGCCTTATCATTGAAGGAATTCTTGGCCCTTAGGCCTCTTTTCTTTGCCTTTTTTTTTATGAGTTAATTGCTTCTTTATGAGTACAAATGAGACGCGAAACTAAAGGCTGTTTATAACATTATTTATTGTCTTAAATTAGGTCTCATTTATAATGCATACTAATTAGGTTTTCTCTTTAAAAAACTGCTTGCATAAAAGATTTTTAAAAATAAGATTTTGAGTTTTTAGAAAAAAAAAAGTAGCCGTTGCATCAGAACTTTGAATAATCTAAAATATTGTGATGTCCGATTTTCATTTTCTCTTCTAATTTATGAGATATAAACGGGACGGACAGACGGACAGACAGGTCACCCAAACTAATAGCGTCTTTTCCCCTTTCGGGGTCCGCTAAAAATGTACATTCACACCAGACTCACTCACAATTTACATATGAAAAGTTTACATTAGATTGGTTCTATTTAATGATGTGATTGCCAGAGGAACAAAAGAGTTTTTGTGTCTGTCAGTGTCTTGAATCGCTTTTATGATGGTAAAATAATAAAATCCTGATCCAAGAGGTGATTTTTTATTTCTAGAATCTTTTTAGATTTTGTAAGGCGCAAGCACGTTACTCTGCCTCAACGTGGCGCTCGCGTGAAAACGGCTCACTACAGGAAGTGGCTAGGCGAAAGGGTTTCAAACAGGACTCCCGTGGGGGTGCCCACGGGTGGACGAGAGTCCACCTCTTGCACGGCGCGGAGTAGCACGAAAGCTCCCACAGCTCTGTCACGAATCCATGCGCTGTTCCTCAAGGGACCGTCTCATTAATGGCAAATCCCGCACAGTTAGCTTGGTATAATGAAGGAAAATGGCGGCGGCCCCCGGTACTAATTGGCCTTCGGCCATGAATTCTTGTCCATGTGTCGGAGTGTCATTAGTATTGGAAACAGCAATACCCTATAGACATTGCCTCGGGTCTCTCCCAGACAGGCCTGTGTGGTCCGCAGGTTTTTTTTTTTTTTTTACTGTTTGATATTTGTTCTAGGACGGATTCAGACAGGTTTTTTTTTCAAACTTATAGCTCGAAGAACCTTCGGTTCAGCTCTTAGACTATCCAGCGATTTTGTAAGGATGTTTGTCTCAAACAGCCTCCCTAATGGGGTTTGTTTTTTGCCAATGACTTCACCAGCAGCATTTAGGATTCTCTGGAGTTTATTTTTATTCTTAGTGCTTAGATTGCCTTACCAGGCAGTGATATTAAAATGTCAAATATTGCCGATGTGGGCATGATAAAACATAGACAAGGCATTTTCACTAACATTAAAAGAGGACAGTTTTCTCAGTAATCGTAATCTTTGCTGCAATTTTTTTGCTGATATTACCTGTATTTGCTGTAAAATTTAATTTATTGTCTAGGATAGTACCAAGGTATTTAAAAGTTTGCACTATTTCAATGGTCTCTCCAGCTGCAGTAACAATATCATTTTCCTTCTTTTCCTATGAAAATCGATTATCATTTCTTTGGATGCTTTTTTTTACATTTAATAATAAAATATTATCTTTACAGTACTTTTCTATGTGGTCTATTTCTCTGAAATGCTCGTTTACGCCTGAACATCATTGGTGTACAAAATGAACCATAATGGCGATGTCACAGCCCCATGGGGCGCCCCTGTGTTAACTATGCGTGCATTTGATATAACATTGTTTACCCTGAGGTCTCTGGGTCAAAAATTCATTAGCCCATAGTATTATATATGGACCAATCTTCAATGCTTTCATTTTTTCAATGAGTAAATGAAGTTGTATTGTATTTAAAGCTGATGAAAAATCAATAAAAAACAATCTTACATAAGTGTTTGGTAAGTCCAGAATTTGAAGACACAATTTAAAATATTTAAAATGGCATCGTCTACACCTTTACCCTTTTGGTAAGCAAACTGTAAAGGGTCCAATTTATTACACAGATCATTTAGTAGAAACATTT
Organism: Biomphalaria straminea; assembly: GCA_021533235.1. NCBI lineage: Eukaryota > Metazoa > Mollusca > Gastropoda > Planorbidae > Biomphalaria > Biomphalaria straminea. The sequence continues at coordinate 26,897,691 of JADKLZ010003886.1, forward strand.
TAACCAGTTTTTCTAAACATTTAGAAACAATTGAAGTAAGTGAAACACGTCTAAAGTCATTCATTTCCTTTGGTTTGGAAACCTTTGGTACAGGTACAATTATGGACGACTTCCACACAGATGGTATCTCGTGGTTTAGTAATGAAGTGGAAAAAATATCTAGGAAAGGTTCAGCTAGTTATTCAGCACATTCTTGTAAGATTCACCCTTGTATACCATCAGGCCCATCACATTTCATTGGGTTGACGTTTTTGGAAATGTTGCAGACTTGCTCTCTAGTAGTCGCTATTTCTAAACAGTTGTCAACTGACATCTTCAAGGGCTTTGAGTCTTGAATAATTAAAGTTGTTAGTGTCGAAAAGACAATGGAAATCATGGAAATCGTCTCTACAATTCTGGTATCTTAGCCGATTCGGTGAGGGGGGGGGGAGGAGTGATTGCTTCTACTACCCTCCTCCTCCTCTTTTTATGGAGAAATCATAGTTTGTGAACAAAATTAGTTGAATTTCTATATAATATAAGCTTCATATTAATGTTTTAACCTATTTGTATTTTATGTCGCACATACACTATGATCTCAAATTTTATCATTAGTAAAAAATATGAAAAAGGCTTGTACCAGGTGGGAGGGCGATACATGCAATCACCTTTCGCCCATCGGACAAACCAATACTTTTTCTTTTTGTATTTTAGTTAATTAAGAAATTTTAAAATAACTATAACTCACAACATATAAAGTCCACTTAAATCCTAAAAATGAAATAAAAAAATTAGTAGAATCTAATTGGCCACTTAATTTCTCCTCCTACTTTCGAATTTTTTTGTTTAGAGCTTTGAATTAAAGTTCTGTAACAAAATAAAGTTACAAACATGCCTATGGAACAAAATGTATCACTTAGGCTTACAAATTAGCTTTTTTTAAAATATTATTTTTCTAATATATTGTTTTATTCGGCAACACTCATACTATTTCATCTTGTTGCTCTTTAATTAGATTTGTTAAAGTCTTTGATTTTCCTCGGCCCAATCTCCAGAGCCATCACAAGGGTACTAACGGCGATGCCATTGTAACATTTCCAAATCAACCCTTCCACGCCACAGGCCAATCATGACTTTTCTCTACTTTACTGTGGATAGTGCTTCTTTTTATTTGATGCCTTGTTCAACAGTTTTATTATTTCTTTCTGTGTCTTTTACTATATATTTAATCAACTCTATGAATGAAGCTGTCATTTAAAATTAAATAATTAGTAAATTAACTATTTGTAATTTTTTTTTTTACATCTGAGAGCACACCTAACAATTGTAGGTGTCCGCATGTCCCATCATTTAAAACTTCAAAAAAAATTTCCTCATAATATTTTACTTGAACAAACAATATTATTACTAGTCGACCGGCGGCATAGCATAGGCCGCTATTTTGCAGGGCAGGCCTTAGGCACTGCAACATATGCGACCGCAGTGGATCCCGCACTTTCTTTGGGCCCGTGCTAATTTTTAGGTGTATAAATTATTAAATTAAACCATTTTATAACATATGACAGATTTCCCGCGGCCTCTTGATTTACCAGGAGTCCCTGGAAATCTCCTGAAATGTTATTAAATATAGGCCTACGAAAAAGTCCTGGAAATCTCCGAAATTATTAAAATCTTTTGTAAAGTAAATGTAAAGAAAAAAAAATATCCGGAAAAGAATTATGCTATTTTGTGAATGAAAATAGTGCGGATTTGGATATACCATTTTCCATTCACACCATGCTGCGCCATGGGATCTTTTACTTGTTACTTGCTTGTGTGTTTGAACTTTTGAACTTGTCGACTTTGAGAATTATATATATTATATAGATTATTAAAGTTAAGGTATCAATTGATAATATAAACCTATTAGTAGTTACCCTTTAATTGTATAAAATTTCTTTAGAGGTTGAAATATAATGAAAGTAACCCCTCGCTTATGGTACTTAACAAAACATGAATCAGTTAAAAAACAACAACTGATTAGTCAATAAAATATTGGTACCGCAAGCCGCCTTATTGGTCAGCAGCGCCCTTATTGGTCAGATGCGCATAACGCAAATTCAATACAAATACTTTCTCAAATGACACCACAGCTGTAAATATCTACTGTTTTTGGTGATCATGACAATGAACAACTTCTGTTGCTATTAGTAAAGAGTGCAATCAAGATATGTAACAACCATATAGACTAAACCGTGACAGCTTTAAAAGTTATATATTGTTGATAATAATAGCATATTGATTCCACTTAAGTGTCTAAGTGAGGGCTGAGACTGAAACTGCCAGTCATGATTTTAACAACCATGTCAGTCATGATGGGTAATTGTTATTGGGAAATTTTAGAAATTATTGAAACTATTTTATCTAAAATTTTTTTTCAAACCCAGTGAATTGGCATCTCAATTTTGTTGATTATCTAGACCAGGGGTGGGCTACCTTTTTCAACCGAGGGCCACATTAATAAAAGTTGGGGACTAGGCGAGCCGCAAGGTATGAAACAAGAATTAGCAATTTCTTTTAAAACTAATTTTATGCATAATTTTCAATGCAATAGAGAAGCTTTTTCGAATATGAATGTGATTCCATATAATGTGAAAGTTTAAGTTTCATAAAAGGTGGATATATAGCTTCTGGCACCCATGAAACTCCAGCGAAAGAACTGACTGCAACTTCTCTTTCAGGTCATAATTTGCTTGGAGATATGAGTCAGCTTCTGCATTAAATGGTGAGCTGAGGCTATTGAAAACTGGTTTCAAGTTTTGACGTTTTGAAATTTGATTTAAAATTCCACAATCAAGGAATCCAAATAAGTCTTGTACTTTTCAGCCATTTCACTAGAAATAGTTTCACCTTTACGATAAAATGATAAATCCTTAATTTCTCTTGCTGGCCTCAAGAAATTAAAAAGCTTTGTTTGAAAAGAGTTAAGATGCACATACATTTCATGTGCAAACAACAAATTGCAATGCTTGCGATGATAAACACGAAGTCTTCTTCAGCTCTTCATTAGAAATATTAGGAAAAGGTCACAGTCAATGTCCATCAAGGAACCTAATTATTTATTACTCGAGATTCCATATAGATCTAATGATTGGCCAGTGAATACAGCTGTGTTACCGAACATCAGAATGTTTTAATTCCAAATCTCTACGTACTTTTCGGAACTGCCAGTCGGCACCGGCCTTGGATAATTGAAGGCCATAGGCTAAGTGAATTTGGTGGACCCGAATAAAATAGAAATATACAAAATAAAGAAAAAAAAAAATAAAACTATGCAATTTATTAAAGAACAAGTGTACTTCGAACATTATGTAAAAGTTTCGCTACTCCTTTTCTATAATAGTAAAACAAGCTGCACAGGTGAGCCCTTTAACAATCATGGACCTTAGCAGCTGCTTTCTTTGACTATGCCTAGGGACGCCCTGAACATGTAACACATTTACATATATGTGACCTATATACACTCAAATTAAATGTAGCTTTGTGTAAACTTTCCTGTTACTAGTTTATGGTTGGGATATTTTCTTTATTTTATTGAAAAGGTTGTTTTTCTCAGTCAAAGCTCCATCAGTTGTTACCCTCGTTATTATCTTGTACAAGCCAATCGAACTCTTTCAACAGTTTTTCAACAATTTTGAATAAATACTGGCCAGGGCTTATGTCTTTTACTGAATTTATATAATATTGGAGGGCGCGGTGGCTGAGCGGTAAAGCGCTTGGCTTCCGTACTGGAGGTCCTGGGTTCGAATCCTGGTGAAGACTGGGATTTTTATTTCGGGATTTTCGGGCGCCCTAGAGTCCACCCAGCTCTAATGGGTACCTGACATTTGTTGGGGAAAAGTAAAGGCGGTTGGTCGTTGTGCTGGCCACATGACACCCTCGTTAACCGTAGGCCACAGAATCAGATGACCTTTACATCATCTGCCCTATAGACCACAAGGTCTGAAAGGGGAACTTTTTATATAATATTGCTGATAAATACAATACTCGTCTCTTGTATTTCACCTTCTAGTAAGACGTTTAGAGACAATGTTCTTTAGCCTATTCATTATAAGTGATATGAATCAAAAGTTTCAATAATTTCTGAAGATATTTACAATGATTTATTTAAGTTTTATCGGGCCGTACAAAACACTTCGGCGGGCCGCATGTAGCCCGCCGCCCGTAATTTGGCCACCCTTGATCTAGACCCTCAAATCAATCCATTGAAATTGTTCAGGGTTTAAAATGTCATTAAAATCTAAATACAATCAAAAGTGTGAAAGAAAACTATTCCATTCAGTGCATTTGCAATTATGCAGCAATTTTTTCTTTAAGTATGATACAGCTTTAGATTATGACTAAAAATATGGTGATACATGACTGAATACAGAAAAAGGCACTTTTTTGGACAAAACAAAACAAGATCATAGGCATACAAAACTATAAAAAATGGAAGAGAAGAAATTAAATCTTACGAAGCATAAATTATCCGGTAAATTAAAGAGAAGCTGTGCTATTTTCAAAACCATAAAGCAATATCTGGGTAGAAACTAAATTTATTTCTTTAATTCTTTTACAAATGATACATAAGCCTGTAATGTAATTAACTTGGTAACTTTCTTGAACATTAAAAACCTTAAAATAGGAAATAGGATTATGTGAAGCTAATAACTAATAAATATGTTGCTACAAGGAACAAGAGCAAGAATAAAGGTGCAATCAATTACCAGCATATTATTACTTCTAATTTTATTGTCTCCTAGTTGTTTTCTATTTTTAGGGGTTTACAACAAAGGAGTAAAAAAATAATGTTTGATTACATAAATATTAATTGAAAGACTTGTGTTTACTGTAAATAACATAATTACAATTAAATTTCTTTAAAAAAAGCAATATTCAAAACTTTAACATACATGTATGTAAATTCAACAAGCAAAAGATGTCCATATGTATTTCAATAAATGAAAACTGATATTTGCAGAAAATATAAAGAACAAATGTCTATAAGAAATTCAAACATTATCATCTATAAAGCATTTCAAGTATCCATACATATTCATAACATTAATAAAATAGGTTACATCCAGCAACAATCTATTGTTTGTTATATTTGTAGAAACCTTCTCCAGTCTTTAAACCCAATTTATTGTCATCTACCAATTTGTTCAAAATAGATGAAGGTTTAAATAATGGGTTTTCTGGATCTCTTTTGGACCAACCTGTTAACAAAAACAAAAAATTGAAAGTATGGTACATATGTATCCAGTTATTGGAAAGCAACAAAACTGAAGGTTTTGTTATTATGGTAAATGTGTATAGCTCAGATATAAGATTTAAATGTACAAAGTCATAGTATAATCAAAGACATTCAATCTACATTTGGCCTTGCTAGTAAAGGAACGGGAAAAATGTTAAGATGGCCAAGATCTAAATTTTTCATTTCTTAAAATTATTAATTTTAAATTATTTGGTAGAGCTAAAACAGTTTTTTTTTCATTGGGTCAGTAGTTATATACTTATTAAAAAACTAAAACTTTTAAAATTATAATGGTACCATAAGCTACAAACAAACACACTATAAACTAATACAAAATTCTGTCATCATGAAATCATGTTAAAATACTGGGTTGCATAATCTTTATTAATTATTTACAGGCCTCTGGAGCATTCTACCCAGACCACTGACACCTACAAATATTAGATGTGTCCACAGATCACATCTAACGGGTATAAAGTGACAAACTGTAATAATAAATGGCTCTAAATCAACACCAATAACAGTAAACTCAGGCGTACGGTACCTCAAGGAACAGTCTTAGGACCACTACTATTTTTAATTTACATAAACGATTTACGAAATTGCATTAGTTCAGGAACAAATGTCAGATTATTCGCAGACGATTGCATAATATACAGAACAATAAAAACAACACAAGATACAGAAATTTTACAAAGAGAATTAGATGAATTACAAAAATGGGAATCAAATTGGAGCATGTCTTTCCATCCAGAAAAATGTCAGTTATTAAGAGTAACAAAAAAAACTAAAACAAATTAATTCCACTTATTTTATTCATGGTAAACCAGTAACACAGACTAAAAACGCAAAATACCTAGGTGTTATAATAAATGAAAAACTGTCATGGAATCCCCATATTGATGAAACAAATAAAAAAATCAAACAAAGCATTAGGGTTTATTAAAAGAAATTTCTATAAATCAAATAAGAACATAAAACTAAAATGTTATTTAACCTTGGTTAGGCCTATAATAAAATATGCATCCTCTGTTTGGGACTGCTCAACTCAAGAAAACATTAAGAAACTAGAACAGACACAAAATAGAGCAGTGAGATTCATAACAAATCAATATTCACATTTGACTAGAGTAACACCTTTGGTAAAATCACTAAATTTAAAAAGCCTTCAGGACAGAAGACTCAAAAGTAAAGTAGCAATTATACATAAAAGGAGGGCGTGGTGGCTGAGCGGTAAAGCACTTGGCTTCCGTACTGGAGGTCCCGGGTTCAAATCCTGGTGAAGGCTGGGATTTTTATTTCAGGATTTTCGGGCGCCCTTGAGTCCACCCAGCTCTAATGGGTACCTGACATTAGTTGGGGAAAAGTAAAGGCGGTTGGTCGTTGTGCTGGCCACATGACACCCTCGTTAACCGTGGGCCACAGAATCAGATGACCTTTACATCATCTGCCCTATAGACCACTAGGTCTGAAAGGGGAACTTTACTTTTTACTATACATAAAACACTTAACCATAATCTTCAAATTCAAAAACAAAACTTAATAAAATACTCAGAAAGACACAAAGAAAAAGGCACATTTCTCGTCCCATATGCTAGAACAAATTTGTACAAAAGCTCCTTCTACCCTAGCGCTATTAGAGCATGGAATGGATTGCCTGAGCTGGCCAGGAAAACCAGTGATTTGGCAGAATTTAAGTCATTGGTTAATATGCATGACTAAATGCATGATGCATAGGACGTAATCATCTTCTTTTTTGAAGTAACGTCTGTTTTGTATAAGATAAGAAGATAAAAATGCATGTTAAGTGATTAAAAATAAATTAATTTAAATAATTATAAATATTTTTGAAACTTCTTATTCTTATGCTGAAGAGGATGAAGAAAGATTGTCTATACATGTCATTCTAAAAAGTTTAAAGTAAACGAAGATTATTATAATTGGTAACATGTTGAAAGAGGCGCGGTGGCTGAGGGGTAAAGCGCCTGGCTTCTGAACCGGAGTGAAGACTGGGATTTTTATTTCGGGATCCTTGGGCGCCTCTGAGTCCACCTAGCTCTAATGGGTACCTGACATTAGTTGGGGAAAAGTAAAGGCGATTAGTCGCTTTGCTGGCCACATGACACCCTCATTAACCGTAGGCCACAGAATCAGATGACTTTTACATCATCTGCCCCATAGACCACAAGGTCTGAAAGGGAAACTAACATGTTGAAACATCCAGTAAAGATGCAAACCCAGGCATGAATTAAACATTGCTATGAAGAACATGGAACAATATGGTAAGTTTGACAACTGATGGAGCCATTGCTTTGACTAAGAAAATCATTGGTTCGTTAATAAAATTAAAGAACAATATGCCAACAATAACCTCTACACTGGAAAGTTTGTGCAAAGCTGTACAAGGCTGCTTCTGGCTCGGACGACAATGAATGTGCCAAGATGAGTCACTGGCTTTGGTTTCATCTTGAGACTGGGCAGAAACTGGAGTGACTGATCAAGCCAATTCTGAAGTGGCAGTTTGCCACAATTCATGCATATATATGCATCTGTTCTAGGGCTAGCTAGGTCTGACTACCTCCACAAGCTCAGTGTATATGTCTTTAGGGATTCTTCCATCTGGCATGTGGGTGACATAACTGAGCCGGCATAGTCTTCTCTGTGTCCAAAGAGCATAGATGCTGTGCATATTGGCCCATTTCAAAATGTCCTGGTTGGAAACATGATCCCTTCAGAAGATGCACATTATGCATCACAGTGCAAGTGGAAGCTATTTAATCTATGCTCTTGACTCATGTAATTTGCCCAGCTCTCACTACTATAAAGCTGTATTAAATAAGGCTTGTCTTCAAGTCCGAAGATTAGTGAGGAATGCAGTATTTCCCGTGGCTGCAGAGTTCCAGCTGTCCAGGACAAGCATAACCATTGTCCGCAAGTGGTCGATTTAGATTTTCTTTTCGCCATATGCATTTGTCCTCAGCAGCGGATTTTCTTTTGGACTCAAATGTGTATCCTGCGGCCTTCATTAGTGACCTCCAGCTGTCTAAAGGCAGCATGCTACCAGGTTTAGTTTAGTTTAGTTTTAGTTTTAGGCACATCGGCACAGTATAGGCCATGTCGTGCCCGTAGTCCCTTAAGGACTACTCTCCCTCTATAAAAAGTCAGAGTTCATATAATTAACTCATTAAAATTAAGGTTTATTTACAGTTAAAATAGCATAGGTAAAAATTTGGATATTTTATACAAATCTAGTGTAAATAATATGTGTATACAGACTCACGAATCAGATCCTCGAAGACAACCCCACCTCCCGGATAAAGCCCAGTACCTTCCCAGGGTCGACAGTGTCAAACAGTATTTTTAAGTCAGTGGATATAAGAAACTTCTCCCTGACATCCTGGTATCTGGGGCAGTCAATGAGGATATGCTCCACTGTGAGGCGAGAATCACAACGCTCACAAAGTGGTGGCCCCTCTCTCTTCAGCACGAAAGAGTGTGTGATGTAGGTGTGGCCAATCCTCAGTCTAGACATGGTCGTGCTGCCACGCCTTGTCAGACCCTTAGATATGGGCCGCCACCGGACATCCGCCACGATCTGCCTGAGTTTGTTGTGATTCTCAGCCTCCCATCGGTCCTGCCACTCTTGATAGATGGCAGTGGCAATACTTTGTCTCAGGTCCGAGTAGGGAATTTGGGTTCCTGACACTGTTTGGTTTAGGGCTTTCTTTGCTTCTCTGTCTGCGGCTTCGTTTCCCTCTATGCCTACATGGGAGGGGACCCAGATGAAGGTGACATCCCTATGGCTGGCTGCTATTTGGTCCAACAGCTTTAGACACTTGTATACCAATGGAATGTCAGTCTTCATCCGCCCCAAAGCTTGCAATGCAGATTTGGAGTCGGAGCAGATTATAAATTTCCTCCTTTCTGATGCTTTAACGGCCATAAGTGCAAGCGACAGTGCATGTAATTCGGCCGTAAAGATGGAGCATCCATCAGGGAGTCTACGGGAGATTGTTTTGCTCCGAAAGGAGCAGGCACACGCGACCTTTCCATCCATTTTGGATCCGTCAGTGTAGATGGTGCCACAATCTCCGTAGCTCTCCTGCAGTTCCCTAAAGTGGACTTGCAATAGGGTTGGGTCTGTGTTTTGTTTTGGAAAATTAAGGAGGGACAAATTTAATTTGGGTCTACTAGTTAGCCAAGGAGGGGTTTGTGGGGTTTGTATTTTAGAAATTTGGTCAATGGATGGGGTTAAATTTTGGATGGATTCTCTCATTCGAAGGCCTAACGGCTGTATGACGTTAGGCCTTCGAATGTATAGTTCAACATTTATGGGATTGAATACGGGGTCAAAAGCAGGGTTCGTGGGGTTAGATTTTAGTTTTACTATGTACTGCATTGCAAGCTTTTTCATCCTTATGTCCATGGGGAGCTCTCCAGCCTCCACATGTAGACTCGGAATTGGTGACGTGCGGAACGCGCCGAGACAGAGACGCAGGGCAGCATTTTGGATTGGTTCTAGTATCTTTAGGTAAGACTTCCTTGCTGCTCCATATATCATAGATCCATAATCCAACTTGGATCGGATTAGACTTCGATACAGCAGCAGCAAGGTGTCTCTGTCAGCTCCCCAGTCCGTATGGCTGAGTACTCTAAGTATGTTTAATGACTTTTGACATTTTTTCCTAAGTTCTTTAATGTGGGGGAGAAAATTAAATTTGGAGTCAAGGGTGAGGCCTAAAAATTTGGTAGTTTTTACAACGGGGATTCTTTTTTTGTTTATAAATAATTCAGGATCTGGGTGGAGCCCCCTTAAATTACAAAAATGCATACTAACTGTTTTGGAGTCCGAAAATTTAAAACCATTATCATTTGCCCAATTTTGAATTTTGTTTAAATTTAACTGTAATTTTCTTTCTAAGGTGTTCATATTTTTCCCATAAGTAAAAATGACAAAGTCATCAACATACAGAGAGCACTCTATGCCAGGGGACAGAGCATTTATGATGCTGTTAATTTTGATGTTGAACAGGGTGACTGACAGAATGCTGCCCTGGGGTACGCCCATTTCCTGTTCAAATGTGTCAGAAGTGGAGGTGCCCACTCGGACCTGAAATTGTCGGTCTTTCAGGAATTCCCCTACAAAACGGGGGAGGTGTCCCTTAAGTCCCATAAGCTCCAGGTCACGTAGAATGCCATGTTTCCAGGTCGTGTCATAGGCCTTTTCAATATCGAAGAATACAGCTACAAGATGTTCTCGTCTGAGTAGGGCATTTCTGATGTAGGCTTCCAGCCTTACCAGGTGGTCGGTTGTTGTCCGCCCTTGCCGGAATCCACACTGGTATTTGGAGATCAAGTTGTTCCTCTCAAGATACCAGACCAGCCTACCGTTAATCATTCTTTCCATGGTTTTGCAGATGCAGCTTGTTAGTGCTATTGGTCGATAGTTAGCTGGGTCAGAGCCGTCTCTTCCCGGTTTAGGTATCGGTATAACTGTGGCTTTCCTCCAGCTGTTTGGGAAAGCGCCTGTTTGCCACACACAGTTATAGACCCCTAGCAGGACTGCCAATGAGGGTTCGGGAAGGTGCTTGAGGAACTGGTAATGGATTTCATCTTCTCCAGGCGCTGTGTCATGTGACTTGTCCAGCGAGTCCCTCAGTTCCTCAAGCGAGAACGGTTTGTTGTAGTCTTCATTGTTCTCTGACCTGAAGTCAATGGGATGTCTTTCCTCCCTGGTTTTGACTTTTTGGAACTCTGGCGTGTAGTGTGCAGTGGATGATTTTTCTGCTATTGAGGATGCAAGGCAGTCAGCTATTTCTCTGGGGGACGTGACAGTTCGTCCTTGGTTTTTCAAATGCCCTATTGCATTTGATTCTTTCCCTTTGATTCGCCTTACTGCCTTCCAGACCGCTCTAGCAGAAGTTTTGGCATCCAGACTGCCGACAAAGCTTCTCCAGGAATTCCTTTTGGCTGACCGTACAGTTTGTCTAGCCTTTGCTCTAGCTATCTTAAATAGCTTTAGGTTTTCCTGGGAAGGATTCTTTATGAATGCAGCCAGTCGTTTTTTCCTATCGCCAATAGCACTTTTACAAGCTGTATCAAACCATGGTTTGCTGGGCCGTTTTGGATTTGCGGAGGTTAGGGGGACAACTTTCCTGGCAATGTCGAGTAGCTTGGAAGCGAAAATATCAGCTGGGTTCTGCTCATGGAGGATACTTTCTGTGATATCCTCTGAGCATCTTTTTTGGAATTGCTCCCAATCGGCCTTGTTCAATTTCCACCGCTGAGGTCGTCCCACTGAGGGGAGATTGTTAGTAATGATAATTGGGAAGTGGTCACTTCCCCGTAGGTCATTACTAACTGACCATTTGAAGTCGTCCAGAAGTCCGGGGACGCAAACGGTGAGGTCAATGCATGTGAGGGATCCAGTTCCTGGGTGCAAGTAGGTCGGTGATGCATCATTGAGTATGCATAAATCATGTTGGAGGAAAATATCCTCCAGCATACGACCTCTTGTGTCAGTACTGTTGGATCCCCACATTGTGTTATGGGCATTGAAATCCCCAAGGATAATATATGGCCGAGGGAGCTGCCTCAACAGGTCCTCCATGTCTGCTGGGTTCAATGGAGCGCCTGGTGGTAGATACAGGCTGCAGCAAGTGATAACCTTGTGTAATGTTATCCTAGCTGCTACGGCCTGTAGTGTGGTCTGTAGTTCTACCCTCTCATGGGGGACGTTGTCCTTCACAAGGATACAGACTCCACCTGATGCTCTTTCTGCATCCTCAACATTCCTGCTGTGAGCAATGTAGCTTCGGAAACTGATGCTATCTTTCAGAAATGTTTCCTGTAAGCAGACAGCTACAGGAGCCTCAGAGTCCATCAGTAGCTGCATTTCTTCGTAATTGGCCTTGAGGCCTCTACAGTTCCACTGTACAATTCTGGAATCCATGGCTTATTCTAGATGACCTACTTGGAGCTATTAGGCTTTGGGAGGCCCCCGGAGGGGGTTCCCTTTATTCCTGAGACTTTTTTGGATTTCTGCTTGGTTGGAGAGGAGGACACCCCTCTCCTGGGGGGAGTCCTTCTCTCTGGAGAGGAGAGATCCCTCTGGTTAGAGCGGAGGCTACATCCTCCTCCCTCACCTCGGGTTTCCTCTCCATTTTGAGTTCTCCCCTTAGGGAGTTTGTCAACCTCTGATTCAGTAGAGGTTGGGGTGTCTGACTGGGTTCTCTGAGGAGAACCTGTATCAGTCATGGTGACTCCGGGTTCTCCCGGAGTGTTGGTTTGGACATGCTGTTCGGTCTCCATGCTCTCATCAGTGAGCACAGAGAATCGGTTTTTTAGCATGACCACGGGGCTTTCTGTTTTTTTCGGAGGAAAGTTCTTGGGCGGAGTTTTCTTCTGAGTTGGAGGAGGAGGAGGGGGTGGGGTCAATGTGTCCGTCTGTGTGGCTATGGATCTTCCTGTCTTAGTCGCAGCCTGGGCGTACGTCTTTGTCAAGCCGAATTGGCCCTTGGGTAGGGCCGATACGGCTGATTTCGCCTGGCTGAAGGTGCATCCATTTCTTGCCTTGTACTCCTGCACGGCAACCTCCTGTTTCCACACAGGGCAGTCCTTGGAGTAGGCTGAGTGGCCAGCGTGACAGTTCGGGCATTTGAACTGGGCTGTGCAGCCCTTGTCCTCATGACCCTCTCCGGCACATCTAGCACACACAGTGTTCCTCTTGCAGACTGCCGCGCCGTGTCCATAACCCTGGCACTTGAAGCACCTCATAGGGTTAGGAATGTAGGGCCTCACTGGAACTCGTAGGTATCCTGCCTTCACGTACTCTGGCGGTGTCCTAGTTCCGAATGTGAGGATAGTAGTGGCGGTCTTGACCTCCTCACCATCCCTGCGCCTTGTAATGCGCCGGGCATGGGTGACTCCTTCAATACCCTCCACTATTTCCTTCTCGGAACATTCCAGCAGGTCCCTAGAGCTGATTACACCTCTGCTGGTGTTCAGACTCTTGTGTGGCATGACTTCCACTTGGAGCTCACAGAGTCTTCTGCATTTCAAAAGCCCATCGGAGTGTACCTTGCTATCTACTTCTACTAGTAGTTCCATTGTTCTGTGTAGCTTTGATACACCCTTGGGCTCTCCCACTACCGACTTGAGTCCCTTGTATATAAAGAAAGGGCTCAGTTTTGTCAGGCTTTTCCCCTCCTCTGTGCACCTGACCACCAGAAATGATGGCCAGGTAGGACAGCTTTTTGTGGCCTCCTCCTTCTTACCCTCAACACGACGTCTCTTGCCCAGACATAGGTCTGAGGCAAGTAATTTTTGTTTGTTTTTTATGTCCATGAAAAAGTTAAGTAGTTCGGCACCTGTGCTCCCCACCCGCCATCGAGTCCAACAAGGGGACGGGCCACTCGGATGTCCAGAATGAGCCCGCCAGGGCTACACAAGTGCTATACTCAGTCAGCTGCTGCATCGGACATGTGTCCGATGCAGTAGCTGGCTAATTGACCCTCTAGCCACCGCCCTCCAGCATAGGTCGAGGACCTATGCTGGTAGCTCGGCATGACCAGCCGGTTGACCCAGAGTGGGCCTTCTGGGCCTCAGGTCTAGGGGAACTCGGAGCCAAAGTATTGTGTTGCGGTGGTCCATCCTCAGATAGTCACCCACTCAAACACCAGGATCTCTTTATCCCCCCTTACCCGTCGCAGTCCACGGCAAACGGACTGGTCCAGGACATTGTGAGGTTTTAGAAGATAAGGAGACAGAGTGATGGTTAATGAAGGCAGACTGAGAGTAAGAGGAGGCAGACAAAATGATAGAAAAGAAGTAGGGCACTTTTGAGCTCCAAAAGTGCTAAGGAAAGAGGAGCGCAGTTTAACGTCATGTCTCAGGGACGACATGCTACCAGGTGCTTTTAGGACAAAAACTGGGCGATGTGATAAAGAGATGGACTGAATACTGCTCAGAATTGTAAAATTTAATATAAGTTGCTACAAGTCCCTGCAGTATTCAACAACGACTGTTCTAATCTTCTGTCAGAAGTAGTAACAGTAGAAAAAAAAAAAATCTGAAAACAAAAAAAAATCAGCTGAAGTTTACAACATTCCTGCTGAATTTCTACAGGCTTCAGAATTTTCCTTCTCCTAGGTGGGTAGCCAGTCATGGCTAACAAGCTTTCCTGCCTGAAGCTTACTAGATAAGGCACCAGTTACTCTCCTTTGTTCCTTTTCCTGTTATTGAGAACAGTTCCGCCAGACTCAATATCTGAGCCACACATGAAGGCCAGGAGTTGGATTGGTTGTCAGAGGCTATTTGAGACGCATGCCATTTGGAAGCATTTCATAGTAGTGGAGTGCTTACATTTATTTCCACTTTCTGCAATGACAACCTTGCAGAACCAAGTTCACGTTTAAAGAAGAATCAAATGTACTCTAAGAATTCCAACAAGATTTGTAAGCCAGGAAAATGGCCTAAACCCTGGACTCATTTCACTTGTCATTACTTTGCCCAAGTAAGTCAGTACAACCCCATAGGCCACCTCAGTATAAAGTCCTGTCCTTGCTAGAAGACAAAATTATTTCAGAGCTAAGGTGTTGTAGACATGTTCATAGCTATGGAATCGAGATGTTAAAGAAAAATTCAAGGTATTTCCTACAAAGAATGCACCTCAAATGAGGAAATTAAAAACAATATCACAATTGTAAATGGGCTCCTGACAACATGCAGACCACTTTTAACAAATGCAAACATAAACTGTATGGTCATATAATGATATCACAAGCTCATGAGAACTAGAAAAGACTTTCCAACAGGAACAGTATGAGGGAAAAGAAGAAGAGGCAGACAGAGAAAGTAATGGGAAGACAACATCAAAGAATGGAAAGGTCTGTTATTGAAAGAATTTCTAGTCAAGGCAAAAGACAAAGAGAAACAGAGAAAGTTGGTTGAAAGTTCATGTGTGGTGATATGGTGCAAAGAATCTGATAGATCTGCAACATGAAGCTCTCCATTCTAGCAGAACATCCAGCATCAATCAGTTAACTTAATAAATTAAACCTGTTAATTTAATGAATTTAACAATAACCCAAAAGTTTAGTCTCTTTAACACAACTATATCATTTAAACTCGTTTACCATCAATGATAAATTTGGTAGTATCCAAACCAACATAGTCCAGAAGTTCAAATGGTCCCATTGGGTAACCAGCACCTAGTTTCATTGCTGTATCCACATCTCTGGGACTGGCATCACCTTAAACATAATAATTAGAAATACATATATAGCAAAAAAAAAAAAAAAAAAAAAAGCCTGTTAATAAAAAAAAAATACAAAAAAAAAAAGAGAAGATGTCTCAAAAACGTTTTTTTAAGGGTCTAACATCTAACAAAGGTTAAGACATTTTTAAAGCTTTATTTAAAAAAAAATAAAAATAAATAGACACTATTTTTTTTAACAAATCTTATACCAACTTTGTCTGGTAAAATGTTAGTACAAGTTATTTTTCCACACTCAATCTCAGATTAAGCAGAAATTTTTGCACAATTATTTTTTTTCATCTGTTTCTATGGCCTACGGTTTATGAGACCAGCACAATGACCAACCCCTTTACTTTTCTCTAAATAATGTCAGCTGGGCAGACTCAGAGGCGACCTAGTTCTGAAATTAAAAATATCAGTCTTCACAAGGATTTGAATCCGGGATCCCAGTTCAGAAACCAAGTGTTTTAAGCTCAGCCACCACACCTCCTAATTAACTGTTAGTAATAAATTATTTTGTTTGGTATCTCAAACAAGGCAAAGAAATTGTACTTGACTAAAGTGGTGACTTAGCTAAATTGTCCCCTTTAAAGGTTGTTGCCTGAGGCTTAGTGAACACAAACATGAGAAGGCTTTCCAATTCAGGTTTTTCACTTTTTTCTATAAATATATATTAAAAAACAATGGTTTTTCACTTTTTTCTATAAATATATATTAAAAAACAATCATCCAGATACCATGTCCTTTCTCCCCCACCTATTTCCAACTGGTCCAGACAAGTGATAGGATCATAGTGTATTTAGAAAGCTAAATGCTTAAAGAAATAATACAATGAACATAAACAATGTGATCGAAACATTGCATGCCAAACGTCCATTGCGTCAAAATGGTCATGCCGATTAAAATACAGGAAGAAGAAAAGATCAGGGCAGTCAGTTTAAGTAGATATAACCTACAAATTAACTTGTGGATATATAGATATTTCATATAATTTATTAATAATATATTCACATGCCCTGTTAATTTTTTAAAATTTGGCTGATACTCATACATGCTTTTTTATTTCTTTTTTTGAAAAAATGTTTTTGTTGGATATAACAGAATTTAATTATGATATGATTTGCATTTTGCAGATCTCTTTTAAAATTGAAAGAAAAATACTAAGCTGTAAATCTCAATGTAAAAAAAAAAGTTATAAACTATAAAACTACTGAAAAAACTCTGTGATGCAGTCAGTAATAAAATTTGGGGTTGTGTTATGCTGACCTGCCTATCTGTGTTAGGATGGAAATTTTTTTTTTTTAAACTATGTCCCATGACCCAAATTCCTGAGTTGCCAGAGATACTTATCAGAAATCCTCTTTTGGAAATAAAACACATTTCCCCCCCTCAAGTTGAAATAATTAAAAAATTAAACACACTATAAATACACAATATAACTTCATTTTAATAGTAGATTCAACTATAGTAGACAATAAGTAGCATAAAATTATTTTGACTGACCATCTCCTCACATTTATTATCTTCTCCTTGTTATCCTTACTAAAATTAACTTGCCAGACATCTGACAAGAAACCAGTTATCTATTGTTAGACTATAAAAAAAAGTTTTGTCTATTTGAGAAAAGAGTCATAAAACAGTACTATGGAAAAAGTTATGTGTCCATTTTTAGTAAAAAGAGAAATGTATCAAATTTTCTTAAAAAGTAATGTGTAGTAAACATCTTATTTATACATTAAATATATTATGTGATGATGGTTAAAAGATTTTAAACTATTGCAAATAATAAGTACAAAATGTATTTTATTGTTTTTAGTAAATGACATATACCTCTTTCCACAAGTCTGATTGCCTCAACCATGTAAGGCACCAAAAGTCTATTGACTATGAAACCAGGTGTGTCCTGTGAAAATTTTGAACAGTTATATAGAAAGTGAACAAACATTTTTAAAAACATTTTTTATATAAAATTTAAAAGAAAAAAATGTCTTCAAGAATTTGTCTTAATGAAAAGATATATGTACCTTACATTGTACAGTTGTCTTCCCAAGTGCTTTTCCAAATGCATCTAATAAATTATAGGTTTCATCTGAAGTTTCTGGAATTCTAATAACCTTTAAATAGACATATTCATAGGATTTAAACTTTTTGTAAGGGTTAAATCAATTGGCAACACTTAACACTGACTATACTAATGCTTCAACTCAGTACGCAGTATCAAACTCAACTGGCTTCTCCACTTCATTACAGTCTTACACAAGTTTCAACTGTACTGAACTAGCTTCAAACACTGTACTGGACTTGATTGTAGGTCAAGTTAGTCTTGTACTCACCAGGTGTCTTGACTCTACTCCAGATCACATCTACACTGCACTGAATCAAGCCAAACCACCTTCTAGAACCTGACAGGGCATCACTCATCTAGTAACTCATCGTGATTGACTGACGCCACTTATCAAGTTTGAGCATCGTCTAGCACTAGCCTGTGTAGTTTGAATCAGCTGACTACACAAACACACAATTACCCCTATCCCCATCACCACCGGAAATATAATAATAATAATGCTGGTAATACTAATAATTATTCTTCTTCTTCTTCTTCTTCTAACCAGCTTTTTACTGCTGAGCTGTCAGCTCTTTTGCAGACTGTGCCAAGGAAAAATACTGTGCTGTTTTTTTCAGTTGCTCAGCACTGCCATAAAGGGTGTTGGTTATGTTGGGCTGTAGTGGTAGTAGGGTCTGCCTAAGGTGGATTAGGAGGGGGCATTCAAAAAGGATATGGTTTACAGTTTCATAAGGGTGGGAGCAGTGTCTACAAAGTGGGAGTTGTGTGGGATTTATTTTATTGAGATGATAATTTAAATGTGGTGTATGTCCTGTTCTTAGTTGGAAGATTGTACATTGCTCTTTGCGGGGGAGGAAGTTAATACTGTCCAGTTTGTTAGGCATGTTCATTTCTTTGTACATGGCTCTGCCTGTGTTTCCTGTTGCCCATTGGTTAAGCCACTCCTCTTTGTAGTTGTTGATTAGCATTGACCTTAGGGTGAGGTAGTTGACAGGTCTATCTGGTTGTTCCATAGATGATCCTGCCTTTGAGAGCTTATCTGCCCTTTCATTTCCCATGACACCAATGTGTCCAGGGATCCACTGTAATATGATGTTGATGTTTAAATTGGTCATCATCTGGTGTATTTTCATTTTTAGTGTTGTCAACTCTCTTGGGCTTTTTGTGGTGCTGCTGTTAAGTGCTTGAAGAGTGGATTGTGAGTCTGTAAAGACAACAATATCTGATGGTGCTTGTATTCCTTCATGTAATTTATTTTCGACTGTCTGCAAGGCTATGGTAATTGCCTCAATTTCAGCTTGGAAGTTTGAGCAGTAGTCGCCACAGGGTGCACTTATTTCAAAGTGTATGTTTTTGGGGAAGACCAGGAAGGCACCAAGACCGGCATTGATGGTGGCTTTGAAGGCTGATCCGTCTGTGTATATATGGATGGTTGTTTTTGGATAGCTTTCAATTGTTTCAAGCGTGCCTACTTTGAGCTCCAGTGGATTTGATTCTTTTGTCAGAGTATTATTTATTAGATGTGTTTTAATTGTTGGTTGTTTATAGTTAAGTCCAGGAGTTATGTTTGGGAATCTGGTGATTTTTTCTCTGTTATTGGGTAGATGGTGTTTTAAGGCTAGTTCGTCAGTAATTTGAATCAGTGTTCTTTGCTTTTTTTTATTGTTTTTCCTATTTCTCTGTGTTAATAATTTATTTGGATGGTCATCCTCCAACCTTCTGTATCTCTCAATGGCTTCTAAAGCTGCTCTGTTGCGCCTTAACTTAAGAGGTTCAATATTTGAGTCTATTTCACAGGCAGCTGTGGGAGTGGTTCTCATACCTCCACTGACCAGACGCAAGGCTTGGTTTTGGACTGCGTCCAAAGCTGACTGATAGGTTTTGTTGGCAGCTACTTGTATGGAGAGACAGTTATCCATGACAGATCTGACATATCCAGTGTATAACTGTCTCAAGGTTTTCTTTTCAGCTCCCCAGGATGTTCCTGCTAGGTGTTTCATTATGTTTAATCTCTGAGATGCCTTTTCTTTTAAATCAGCCATAAAGTGTTTTAGAGACAGTCTTTGGTCTAATTTTACACCAAGATAAGTTGGATTTTCTTCTTTATTTATTGGCTGTGAGTCTATTTTTAGGATGTAGTTTATTTTTGCTATTTTGTTACTGTGGCTAAAGATTGAATAAACTGACTTTTCTTTGTTTATTTCCATTTTCCATAATTTTGAAAACGTGGAGATAGTTGTGAGGGCTCTGTTTAATTTGGATCTAGTCAGCACTGGATATTTCTCTGTTGTCCAAATTAGGAGATCATCTGCGTAAAGTGCCTTATTGACTGAAATGAGGTCTGGGAGGTCATTCATGAAGATTAGAAAGAGTGTACAGCTAAGGGCTGAACCTTGCGGTAGGCCTTCTTCCAAACTTTTTTTACTAGAGATGGCGCCTTCAAATCGGGTTTGGATGGTTCTGTTTTTTAGGAAAGCCCTGATCCAGCTGTACATTTTTCCATGGATGCCCATTTTTTTCATCTTCAAAAATAGACCTTTTCTCCACACTCTATCATAGGCTTGTTGCAAATCTATAAATACTGCTGTAGTGTGTTTGTTTTCGTGGAACCCTTCTATTGTGTCCTGGATAAAGCGAAAGAGGTGGTCTTCTGTTCTACTTGCTTTCCTGAAGCCAGCTTGTGCGTTGTGGAGTGAGCAAGTACTTTCTAGCCACCAATAAAGTCTGTTATTAATCATTTTTTCTGCCATTTTGCCAATGTTTGATGTTAAAGATATTGGTCTATAGCTTTTAGGGTCTCCTGGTGGCTTATTTTTCTTGAGGATGGGTATTATGTTTGCGTTTCTCCATTCCTGTGGTATGTCTCCTGTTCTCCATGTATAGTTGATAAGATTGAGTATGCAGTTTTGGGCCTGCCATCCTAGTCCCCGGATCATTTCATTTGTTATTTTATCTGGTCCAGGGGATTTTCTTAACCTAAGGTTTTTTTGGGCAGTTTTGAGCTCATATAGAGTGAAGGGAGCGTCAAAGATATGACAGCTGACAGTTGGAGCTTGTTCTTCTCTTTTTAGGATATTGCTAAAAGCCTGGTCCAGTTGTTTTCTTGGTTTTGTCTTATTTATGCTAGCAAAGTATTTGTTGAAGGTTTCTGCCTTTTTTAGATTTTCTGTAATTAATTACTAATAATTATAAAAATAAGGAGGAAATGTGTCTTTTTGTGAATTAAAAAAACAACACATAGAAACCATAGAACCATAGAAGAAAAAAAAAACTTTCACACTAGTTTCACTCAAACATTACAGGTGAAAGGTTTACATCAGAAGATCAATTCTATTGAATGATTTTATTGCCAGGAGAACAAAGGATTTTTCATGTCTGCATTTGTAAACAGTATTTTGTATCTCCTTTTGTGATGGGAAAATCTCAAAATCCTGGCCCAGTAGTGATATTGAAGCTTAAAATACTGCAGATGTGGCATGGTAAAACACTGACAAGACCTTTTCACCAACAGTAAAGGAACATTTTTCTTAGTAATCATAATCTTTGTTGCCCTTTTTGGTAATATAATCAGTATTGCAGTAAAATTTAATTTATCATCTAAGATAGTACAATGGAATTTAAAAGTTTGCACTATTTCAATGTTTTCTTCCTACAAAAACAATGTTATTTTCTTTTTCCCTATAAAAATCGATTATTACTTCTTTGATATTTTCGACATTTAATATTAAAAAATTGTCATTAGAGCATTCTTCAATGTTTTTTTTTATTTCTATAAGATAGTCATATAGATAGTCATGAGTGAAATTACTGAGAGCAGTGATAGGAGAGCTGCATAACAGCTAATTTTGTCTGAATGAAAATCATTTGTGCATAAACTTCATTAAAAGAAGAAAAAAAAGATTTTTCATTTCAAAATTTACCTCCAATAATTTCATCAATGGAACAGGGTTGAAGAAATGTAAACCTCCAAATTTATCTTTTCTTTTAGTAACAGAAGCTATGTCTTTTATTGGTATTGATGACGTGTTACTTGCAAAGAGTGTTTTTCTGGAACAAAATTCAATAAAAACTTACAAAAAACTAATTCAAATTTAAACTCACAAAAAATGCTTATAGCATTTTATAGGGACTATAAATTGAATAACTAGTTTTTTAATGTATTGTCACACTAGATGAGAACTATCACATTGTAGATTCTATATCTAGTGACTCATCTATTTCCACTAAAATGCTATTGAACTCGGTAAGTAGTATGAACAAGGTCAAAAATATAATGACCCATATTATAACATTAAATGCATAGAGGTAACGTAAAGAAATCTTTATGCTAAATTCAATTTATCATTTGCTGAAACTTTTCTCTAGAGTATAAAATGTAAACTATTCTTATAAGAAGTACACAACAAAACATATCAGTTGGTATAAATAAATAAATGTATATTTATATAATTTCTACTATATCTTTAAATGCTACTTAATAATTATTTCCAATTCCTCTAATTACCTTGGGTTGCCCAACACAAGGCTTAAATATGTGCTATAAAAAAAAAAGTAAAGTTTCCCTTTCAGCTCTTGCGATCTATGGGGCAGATGATGTCAAGGTCATCTGTTTGTATGGCCAACGGTTAACGAGCAGGGTGTTATGTGGCCAGCACAACAACCAACTGCCTTTACTTTCCCCAACTAAAGTCAAGTACCCATTAGAGTTGGGTGGACTCGGGGGTGCCCTAAAAATTCTGAAATTCAAAATCACAGTCTTCACTGAGATTCCAACCCAAGACCCAGGTTTGGAAGCTGAACATTTAATGACTAAACCACTGCGCCTATAAAAAAAAGAACTTACATTTAATTATTTAACTGATTTCTGGAATCATTTTGATTTTGTATCCAGGACAAGTACTTTCCTCAATGTTGCAGCACTATTTACAAGACTTCCTTTCATGAAACATTTCATAAACAACTTAGAGAAGCTAAATCATTTACCAGGAAAAGAAGCATTGGTTTATCATCTTGATACCGCCTTGAAAATGTCTCTCTAGTTTTAGCAGCAGAGACCAAAAAAGCCATCTTTGCCACAGGAATTGGTCTTTTAACCTTCTCTAACAGGATCAAAAAACTTTTTCCATGAGTTTAATTCTAGCTGTAAACTTACTGTTACTAATGCTATTGTTTCATTTTTGTTTGTGTGAAAAAATGCCACAGAAAAATTCCAGGCTTTTACTAGATTTTTTTTTCTTACAAGAAAAAGTTTTTCATACATTTGCTAAGATTATTTAGGCAAAAAAAAATATTTTATGCATTTTCTTTTACCTCCAGTACTATTATTTATTTTAAAATTGATATGAAAAAATGGCTTTGAATAATTTATTTCAGATGACTTTTAAGCCACAAAAAATGCATTTTCTTTTACCTCCAGTTCTATTATTTATTTTAAAATTGATGTGAAAAAATGGCTTTGAATAATTTATTTCAGATGACTTTTTAAGCCACAAAAAATGCTGATATTGGCTTTTCAATAACACTTCTAGTTTTCTAGATCTAAATGTCATGGACAGACAGACAACACAAAACTAATGGCTGCTCTTCCATTTATGGGGTTGCTAAAAATACATCAAATGTTTTAGTCAGGAAAAAATACTCACTCAGGAGCAGCATTGTCTAATAAACCAAAAAGCTCTCTCTTAACATCCAAATTTTCTACAATAGCCTCAATAACCAGATCTGAAGATTTAACAGCAGCCAACACATCAGTAGACATGTTAAGGTTGGCTAAAACATCAGTAGAATACTTTTGTTGTGCCTGTAAATCAAAATAAAATAATCAAATTGGGTGAATTTTCATTAACAGGGAGGAAAAACACTTAATATTTATACATTCGTTAATTACCTTAGCATCATCTGGAAATTTTTTCTTCACAATACGATCAATGCTTTTTTTAATGGAAACTTCAGCTTTGTCTACTATTTCTTTAGTTTTATCAACCAGGGTAACTCTGTGACCAGTTGCAGCAGCTACCTAGTTTAGAAATAAAAAGTATGAACTGAAATTAGGATTTATACTTCAACATTTACATTTTGAATCTAAATGTTATGACAATAATAAATATAATATTAAATCTGACTAAAAGTATCTGTAGATGTGCCTTTTTTTAACTGTTCTCATAACTGCCAATTTTCATACATTTAACTCGCTCTAGTAGTGAAGTAGCTTACTACGATATTCCATTCTCAGTCCTCTCAGAAACTGACATTAGTCAACTTCTTATTTCTTAGTCATACAACACTATGACCAGTAAAGTAATGCATTGGATCTTTTTCAATGGGGTAAGATTCCATTTTAGAATAATTCTAAATGGAATGCTTCACAAATATCCTGCTCTATCACTATGCCTTAATCATAGGCAAACTAGATAGTCGATTTGGCCTCAAATTGGTGGGCGCCTCACACAGAACTGAAGTTGTTTTTTTTTGGGAAAAAAATGAGAAACATGAATTAAATCTCAGACATAGCAGAACTCTATAGCTATATGTCTTCTTGTCTAGCTCTAATTTTTAGTCTCTAATATGATTCAAGGTTTATTCACATATATTTAGATCTACTTGTTAGATTATATATGTTAGTAGACCAAGGTGGCTACCTAATTTACCTATGATTAAACTAACTGCTACCTCTGGCCCCACCGCTCTTAAGTGGTTGGGCGAGGGAAGTGATTCCACCTACCACCTCCCCCTCTCTTTTCATAAATCCACTAGTATTGCATTCTCTTCCTAAATCCCCAACCAGTTTTTCTCTCCTACCATACTGTACCAGTGGCTATTTTCACCATTTCTTCTTCCGTACCTTTCAACACACCCCGACACACATAATCGTAGTCTTCACTGCATAAATAGATGTCAATTACTGTTAGTATCACCGGTTTGCTCGTGGAGGTAACAAGGTACGGTGAGTTACTGATCTCATCCAACTGAGGTCTATGTCGATAAACTAGGACTAAAATGTGACGTAGTAAAAACGATGTTCCGATAAACACTCTTTTGGTTGGATCCTATAGCTAGTTTTGTATGACAAAAATTCTCTTGGTTTTATCTTATATTGCCAGCTACTATAGATAGCTATGAAATACAAAAACTTATGTGTTTGGATCCTATATTGTCAACCAGCTTCTATAAATAATTATGTATAACTTGTCATAATGTCTTCTCCCCCTCCCTTTTTTGGTCCACATAAGTAGTTATACTCATACTTGTTGCTCTTTCACCTCATTGAAGAGATTTAATAAAGTATTTGATTTTAATCAGCCCAGTCTCTATTTTGAGCCATCACAAGGTTACTAACGCCATTACCATTGTAACATTTCCCAAATCTTTTCTTCCATGCCACAATCCAATCATGACTTTATCTAATTTTTTGTGCATATTCCTTATTTTTATATTTTTCATTAATTTACATTCAATACTTGGTTTATTTCTCTTTGTTGTATTACATTTGCGTGTGTCAGACTGATCAGTATCTCTAATTAACCCTGTGCATTAAGCGGTCATTAGCCAATTAGTCAACTATTGGTGATTAATTATTTTGTTTGGAATCGAACAAGTGAAAGAAATATACTTGAATGATGTGGTGGTATCAATATTTTTTTTATTAAAAAAACAACGAAGATTAAATTACGTTATAGCTAAAACATGTCAAAGCTTAAAGTTAGAGGTTATATATATTTTCTATTAATTTTTTTTTCTTTTTAGATCTATGTTTTATAACTTTTATTACATAATTTATATTTAGTCTTTAGTTATTTCTTAAAGTACAAAAGCTTGTTTGCATTCTAAATGAGTTTCACCATTAGATCCAATAGCCAATAGCTGTTAGAAACAAAGACAAAAAAAAAAAAATACCGGTATAAAAAAGGCATATTTCAAATAGCAATATACCTGTAATTGAATATAGATCTATGGTAATAATAAGAAATTAAACTTAAAATTATCTATTTTAAAAACTATTTAGATCTATCTACTGAGAAATCAAATTACATAAATTTGTAAATTCTGCATATATAAGAGAAATTTGATTCAAGTCAAATAAACTAATACCCTGCATTTTTTTCTGCATATTCTTACAATTATAAATAATATAATAATAAATAAAGAGTAAGACTAGTCACTAGAGTCTAGCGAGAGTAGTAAAAGAAACCTGATACTGTACACTTTATACTTTGACTTAGTAGACTCTAGATCAGTGGTCTTCAACCTATTTTTGCTTACCGCCCCCTTTTTGTATTTTTTCTATAAAAAATTCCGCCAGCGCCCCCTCTAAGAAAAACACTTACAAAGAAATGCAAGAAGGCATATATATGAACAAAATGTAATCTATTTATTAATTTTTATGCAGTCAATAACACTTATCCCGCACAGGAGACGACCGCAGGCCAAAGGCGATCTTCTTTGGCGAGCTTAGAGTAGGACGGAGATACAGAGGAGCCCCTACCCCAGTAAGCGCTTTAAAGATACACTCAGGCGCAATTTTACCCTTACTGGCATAGAGGAAAGTACCTGAAAGCATTCTCTGGCAGCAGATGGCATCTGAAAGAGGCAGTTGGAGAGTTCTCACAAAAGCTGCGGGACAAATATTTGAGACTTAAAGAAAAGCCATTATTGAAGATAGGCGCAAAAGACGGAAAGAAAACTTAAATAGACCACCAGCAGACTACGGCTTTGTCTGCCTAAAATTCAAGATAATATGCAAGTCACAACTGGGTTTGTATGAAACACTGCACTCAGCCTTAATCTTCGGAATCGAAGGCATTGCCAATAATATCATTATAACAAAATTATGTTAAATAATTTGTAGTGATTACACACAAAAATTAATCTCATTGTCTTGACTTTCTTTCAAATCCTAAGAATAGTCCCCTTTTATAATGTTGAGTATTAGGTCCAACTGTTTTTAGATTTTATTGCAAATTTATTTATATTTTTAATATAAACATTATTATTGATGAACCTACTACAAATTGAAATTAAGCTAATGGGAATCTTGTGCCTCCTGCAGTCTGACAATATTAGAAATTTCAAGCTTTAAATTAGCCAAAGCAAGGCGAAGGTCTCGTCTAGTGGCTACAGTCAGCCTATTTCTTTGCTTATTCATTAAGTTTGTTACACACTAAATCTAGGTTAACCATGTATGTTGATGGAAAAGCTAAAACATAATTCCATTTTCGACCAAAGTTTCTGATTTTTACTGAAACATTCAAATGTAGCCACATCTCTGTTGTGCCTCCTATGTTAACATTCTTTTTTGTGAAGGCATAATTTTGTAAACCTATTTTTGAGTTTGAGTTTTGAGGCACACCTGCAACTCAATTTAAACATCGGTAACAGTATATTCCATAATTGTCATAATTTATATTTAATTGTTTTTATTTATTTATTTACATCCTAGAAGCGAATTGTAATTTCTTTATAGAGCATTGTTATTTGAATTGCAGAGATATCAGTGTCTTTAGGCTTTAGGCAGTAATTCATTTAGTTTCTTCTTTCCCTCTTTATACCTAGCACCCTCTTACCGCCCCTTTTTGTGCCAATCGCACCCCTACCGCCCCTTTGGCTCACAGCGCCCCCCAAAATCTCCCAGTTGAAGACCACTGCTCTAGATTATACAGTAGACAGTAGGCCTACTCACAACTCACACACTTTGACATACTGATTACTGATTCTGCGTAATTTAGTAATTTATTAATCTACAATCTAGATCTAGATTAAATTAAATTCTAGAGTATGCTTAGATTTGGTTACTAGATCTATTATTCTATATCTAAATTGACTAAATATATAATTAAATATATATAAATTATATATATAAATTTTATATATATATAATATATATATCTATAGGCTAGTATAGGCCTATATATAATATGATTATCATTATCTTATGAATTAGTTTTAAAATTTACCTGGGCGATTCCCGAACCCATTAAGCCACTACCGATAACAGTTACAGTTTTAACAGCATTGAAATATAATGTCGATGTGCTAAATGCACGAATAACAAACTTAGAAGTGAAAGCCATAATAATTAATATAGAAACAAGAACATCAACTTAATATGTATCTAGAAAATGATCAAACATCTAGATCTAGTGTAGATCCAGTGAAGTGCGACTAATCTATGGAGGCTAGAGCGTGTACACTGATATGTTGATCTATGTCTATAGATCTCTTAGTATAAAGCCTAGATATTATAGATCTAGATAGATCTAGAACCTTGGACTTTCGGACCTCAAAGTTCAAACTAAGAATATGATTAATGTAGTCTTTTTGTGTAAATGAGCTCTCTTCTTTGAGCCCCCCCCCCCCTCCCACCATCATTGCACTAAAGAGGACCTAAAACCGTAGACGTCATAGTCTTAGATCACTGGTATTCTAAGACGGGGGGCGAAAACGCCCCCAGGAGGGTGATTTCATGAAAATAGGAAAGCTGGGAGTCAAAGAAGCGGTAGGGTCGCAAAAAGGGCACACTGAAAGGATAGAAGAAACTGCAATATCTGTGATTTGAAATAACAAGAATTTAAGAAAAAAAAATCAAAGCTAGCGCTGACGAAGATAGACAAATTCTAATTTACTTGCTTCTAATTTAATAACAGAATCAACAACGCCTGTGAGAATTCCCTTTATTTATGCTAAATTTTGTTTTTAAATGCAAACATTTACCTTTACCCAACCATTAGTCTGTTGGACCGTTGGGGCACCAAGCAAGACTCGTCGACCGTCTTTTTTTCCATTCCTCCTAATATTTTGCCTTGTTTAGAACCTCTTTGCTATTTCAATGGCAGGCCCGTTCATTCTTTTATGTTGTCCTCCCTTCGCTTTCTCTGTCTGCCTCTTCTTCTTTTTCCTGGTACTGCTCCCTGAAGAAAGGTCTTTGCGAGCCCTGACGATCTTGTAATGTGGCCATCATGGGCGCCCGCAGGGGCAGTAGCGTAGCTAAGGGGGGTGGAGGGAGGGGGAGCTTTTGAAAATCCCCGGGCCCCCACTTAGGGGGGGGGGGGCAAATGGGTGTCCGAAATTTGTTTGTAAATACATACATTAATATATTTGATTGGCAAATAGTGTCAACGGGTGTCTTTTTTTTCCCCAACATTTATGGATTAAATTTATAACAAAGACTTAATCTAGTTCTAGCGGGTCTATCAGTACGTTGACTTTGTTGACATTTTAAAAATATTTTTCCGACAGAGAAAAGTTAGTTAGTTTTACATTTTAAATACAATCTTTAATAGATTTGTTGCTGATTTATTTTACTTTCAAAAGAGATCAAACGTACTTCCAGGAAAAACTAAGAATATTACTCTCTTTGTTGCCACGAACAGGGGCATCATTAGCAGTGCGCGGGGCCCTGTGCGTGTGTCATGTTCGGGGCCCCGTAAGGATAAACTATATATACCGTACCACATCACGCTATCCGGCTAATCCGTCTCTAACGCTGTAATAATAACAATACAGTATGTCCGATGTGGGCCTTCCTTATTTTTGTTACAAAACATAGAACATTGCGTAGCCATTGTTGGCTTACTATTGGCCGCGCTAAATG
>JADKLZ010003886.1:26926957-26953698 GCA_021533235.1 Biomphalaria straminea
AAAATTTATTTTTTTCATATTTGAATTGTTAAGTTATGTAACCTGTATTATACAAAGTACTATGGACCAATTTTATGACAATTAATAATGTTATGTCACATTATTATTTTCTCAAGTTTCAATGTTCATACATAATAGGGTTTGTTGCTGAACATATATCTATGTGTCAGACGCGAATAGCCCAATTTTTCTGTAAAGGAAATTACAAAAGTCATTTCTTCTATATAAAATTCAACCACAGACCTATATATAGATCTACTACAATAAATTTACGTTTTTGATTTCGAGTTTCGATTTATTTAGTGGTTACTGTTTTACTATTGCATACCAAGTATTAGAGTTTAGAAAAACCCAGTTTCTTTTCTTGTGCAATACTACATATCATTTCTCTGTTAGTATGTCCTATATTTAGATCTATAATCTAATTCTAGTCTAGATCCATATATAAAACTCGAATAGATCTAGTAATAGTATAGATTCTATCCTATGCTATTCCTATAGTCATTTTTTTATTAGAATAAAGTATAGATATTAATAAAGACTAAAGTTGATTAATCATTAGATTATTATATATAGACATAGGACACAGATCTAATAATTTAGGCTACCATAATACATTTACCATAAAGCCATAATCTATACTTAACTTAATGTACTTAACTAGATCTATAGATCTATCTATAGTTTAGTCAATCTAGATCTATACAATATTCATTATAGGCCTAATACTTCTACTTATTTAATAAGTTAGTACTTAGACTTAGATCTATTATAGTTTATAATAGATTTACTTTTCAATGCCTAGACCTAATAAAAACAAGATTACAAAGAGAGTTTGTGTGATACACAAACTCAGAGGCGGCCCCCGTCGGAGTCGGATCCCTGTCAGATCCGCTTTGATCTCTCAACGGACGGACAGACAGACAGACAGACAGACAGACAGACAGACGGACAGACAGGCCACACAAAACTAATATACATCTTCCGTGCTTTGATGTCTCAACGTTAGCCTTGTGAAGCCGATGTTCAAGGCAACTGCCACACTTGTTTTATGAGTTGATTACTTTTTTTTTTTTTTTTTTTTTTTTTTTTTTTGTAATTTTGTTTTTTTTTTTTTTTTTTTTTTTCCAAGTTTATTCAGATAATACGTTCGTTTACAGAAACACACAAGACAAACAGCACATCCGGATTACATGCAATTTAATTATATATGAACAGTGAAACGTGAGAAAATAATAATGTGACATAACATTATTAATTGTCCTAAGTTAGGTCCATAGTACTTTGTATAACACAGGTTACATAATTTAACAATTCAAATATGAAGAAAAAGGCGAAGGATTTACTCGATGTGCAGGGAAGCCAGAGTCAATGGATTTTTTTTTTTTTTTGATTGTTTCCCTTTATTTATTTATTATTTATTATTTATTTTACACATACACAGCCTGATTACATACAATTTGAATGATGTGTAGCTGTTATATTACTGTGGAGGAGTGTAATAACATTAAAACCTTATGTAACTATATTATTAGTTGTCCTAAATTAGGTCCAACTTATAATGCTTAGTAAATATATTTTTCCTCTATAAAGGATAGTAAACATTGTTTGTGTGAGAATAAAGTACATAAAGGTTACATAACTAAACAATTCAATTCTGAAAAAATAAGTTTTGTCAAAGTATCTTTCAATGTTTTCACAATGTGTTAAACATATGATAAATGATAAATGATCGTCTCCTCTTTAAGAAGCCTATCTCTGTTTGACAATTTTTGCTTGTTTCCCTTGGGAATCGGAACACTGCTTCCTTTTCACCAAGGTAACAAACATGTCTGATAGAGTCAAAGAGAGAATAGGTTTTAGGAAGGCAATGAGACTTCCGAAAACGATCCCCAAGTGTGTGAAGAAGGGAAAGCAGGACAGTCCGGGAAATGATACTGTTACAGTAGATTAATAGGGGTTAAAAAAAAATAAAAAAAAAATAAATAAATAAATATATATATATATATATATACATACACATATATATATACACACACACACACATATATATATAGACACATACATACACACACAAATATATATATATATATATAATAATTAGGTCCAACTTATAATGCATAGTAAATATATTTTTCCTCTATAAAAGATAGTAAACATTGTTTGTGTGTGTGTAAATAAAGTACATAAAAGGTTACATAACTAAACAATTCAAATATGAAAAAATAATTTTTGGTAAAGTATATACAAAGTTTTTCACAATGTGTTAAATATGATAAATGTCACCTAGTTTATTCACTTCAATGTTTAGGTGTCTAGAGGTGATAAAGACAAGGAGTCTCAAAGTGGGTACCAGCAGGCACAAGGGGATAACTGTATTTCTTGAAGTTGATGAATGGAAGCTTTGGTTTGTTTTGTATGAATTCGGCATTGCAGACGTGATAGCTCACAGAGTAACAAGTGAGGGTCACGCCAAATTTGGGCACTTCCTTAAAGTTATTATCAGGGCAATTAGGGATAGTGCCTATGAAAACATTCTGGTCAGCAGCATAGAACAGAACATCACAATCTGGGGGGTGAGACAAGTCCTGGAACTCAAGCTCGTTAAAGTCTGCATTCTCCAGCTCTTTAGGATGGTAAGTCTTTTGCCCCAAGAGATTCAGCTTCTGCACGTGGATGACGCCATTGTGATCCTCATCGACGATCCAAAGCTTTTGGTTGACTATCTTCCCGTCAGTTGCGGTCTCGTAGTAAAATGTTAATTTATCGGGAAACGCCTCGAGGCAGACAGGCTTCCACAAGTGAGACGACTCGCCGTGGTCAGACTCGCCATTGTAGACGTCATGACTGACAAAGTAGTCGCTGAGTACGGTCAAGAAGCGGTAGAGATTTCTTGAAGGTTGCGATAAGATAAAGATATCAGACCCACACATTGGGAATCTATTTTTCTAAATGTATATTCTTGTAGTCTCCCTTGGGACGAGGCGTTGGCGTTGTCCTAGTTTTTCATTCATTTTGTTTTAAATTTGTAGTGGTGTGACTTCATTATTTTGAGACGGTCGATGGATCGGTAGTTGTATATTCTTGTAATCTCTCTTAGGATGAGGCGCTGGTGTTATTGAGTTTCTTCGTCATTTTTTAATTTAGTAGTGGCGTGAGTTCACCGAACAACAGAATGTCAATGTTTTACAGCTCTGACTTCCGGTAACCGTAGCTCTAGTACATAAACCTACTACTGAATGGGGTTTCGTTCAGGAATGACAAGATGAGAATATGTATTGATCCAAAAGATCTCAGTAAGGCACTCAGACGGGACCATCACTCGTTGAAAACTTGGGAATCAAATCAGCGCCAGAAAAAATTACCAAAGGATTATGGATGCAGTGTTTCTAGGTATTGAATGAGCGTATTTCATCCTGTACTACATTATAGTAGCTGGTAGAGACATTGAGTGACGTGATAGCATTTTGAAACAACTCATGCTACAAGCAGAAGTGTAAAATATCTAGCTGAATTTGACAAGTGTAAGATAAGGATAAGCACTTTATATGAGTCATATCTTTCCAGAGAAACTCTAGAACAAGACCGAGCATAAATAAAAAGTATTGTTGACATGCTTCGATTAGCGGAATACAACCTAAAGTTGAAGTATGACCAATGCAAGACAAAGGCAAAGCAGAGTATCTTATAAGGGTCATATCTCGTCATAGAAAGGTTAAAACCAGATCCAGCAAAAATAATTTAAAAGATGAAAAAGAATTTGAATGTAATCATGAATAAAAAAGAGGAGTTTCGAAGAGTTGAAACATCTTTGTACAAAATCTCCAGTTTTGGCATATTATGATGCCAACAAGAATGTAGAGATAGAATGTGATGCCATTACGGAAATCATTTGTAGTGGTGTGAGTTCACCGAACAACGGAATTTCTTGTCGGTATAGTAAAACTCTTACTTCCGGTAATGGTAGCTCCAGTACATGAGCCTATTGAATGGGATAGCTCCATGATTGTTTCGTTCAGGAATGACAAAAGTGAGAATATGTATTGAACCAAAAAAAAATCTCAACAAAGCAATCTACGGGAACATCACCCGATGAAAACCTAGGAATCCACTCAGCGAATCAAATCAGCGCCAGAAATTTACCAAAGATAATTTAAAAGATAAAGAAGAATTTGAATATAGTTATGAACAAAAACAGAAACATCTTTGTACAAACCCTCCAGTTTGGGCATATTGTGATGCCAACAGGAATGTAGAGATAGAATGTGATGCCGTTAACGATGGATTGGGAGAAATATTATTACAGGAAGGTCTTATAATTATATACGCATCGAGCGCTTTTATAGACACAGAGACATGATATGCCCAAATTGAGAATGAAATGTTTTCAATTGTGTATAGCATAATTATTTACAGTTTGTTTTAAATCGTTTTTGTTTTTTTTTTGTTTTTTCCTTATTCCCCCTCTTCTTTCTTCCCCCTTCCTTCCTTCCCCCGTGGAAAAAAAGGGGTCTTCGAATGTATAAAGGGATAATTTTATCCTCAAATCCTATTTTAAAAAATTAACTTTAGTGCATATTTTATAACCTTTCTAGCCTATTTTGTATAATCAATCTGTATATATGATCTAATTGAATTAGGTTTAGGATTTTGTTATCATAAGTAGCTTTTAAGTACGTGTTCCATACAAGCATCCTATACTCTGCTAATGAAATCAAATTCATATCTTTAAATTTTTTATTTTTTGACTTGGGTACTTTGTTTAAAAATATTGATAGATCTATGTTAACTTTGGCATCACTGTTGGCATTTAGAATGTGTGACAGAGTTTCCCTCACAATGGTGAAATTTGAACACTCCCCGAACAAATGTTTTTCCATTTTTTTATTTTCTACCCCGCATAGTTTACATGTTTGGTTCTGGTCTGCTTTGTCCTTACCCTTCTGCTTTATTGGGGTCATCCCATAAATTAGCCTGTAGGTCACCTCCCGAGCTTTCGGAGTTATGTTTTTATTATGCAAATGCGTGAATGTGTCTGTGTGTGTATTGACCACCATTCCTAATTCCCTCCCCCATTTTATTCTAGGCTCTAAATTTTCTTTAAGTGTATTTCTTAGTGCTGTGTAAATGTTTCTGGTTTTGTAGTGTATTAGATTTTCATTGTTTTGTAGGTGTCTGGTTAGGGATCTGTAAAAAGGGTGGGTGTGGTTGCCGAAATAGTGAGGTGTGTTGTTTTGAATGGGGAGGAGTTTGTTTAGTCTAAGTCCCAAATAATATAAAATTAAGGGGAAGTTATTGGGAGACCTAACTACTTTCCCAACAAATTTTATTCTAAGCGTTTTGATTTTTGTGTAGATGTCCTGTAAACCTATTCCTCCTTCTTTTTTGTCTTGTATGAGTGTTGTATGTTTTATACTCCTTATTGTGTTTTTGAATATGAAATTTCTGATAGTGGTACTGATGTTACTTATGAAATTAGGAGGAGGTTCTACAATATTTGCTAAGTAGATTATCTTCGGGATGACCAAGTTATTTATTAAAATAGCTCTCCCAAATATGGTTGTTGCCATGTATTGAAACATTTTAATCACGTTTTTTGTGTGGGCCAGAATCTCCGCCCATTGTTCATCGCAATGGTGTGCTGGGTTACTAGTCCACACGATGCCACATACTTTAATTTTTTTTTGTATTCTAAAGTTAAAGGGGATATTGGGGGGGATTTCCCACCTACCCAGTCCCATAATGGAAGATTTATTAATGTTTATTTTAGACCCGCTCGCCCTCCCAAATAGTGTAAATTTTTCTATGATTTTAGCTATGTCTTTTTCTGAGGTGGGGAAGAGTGTGGTGTCATCTGCATAAGCTTTGATTTTGACTACGGGAGTTGGGCCGGGGATTTTTATTCCTATAATTTCTTTGTCTAACCTGATGTTCTCTAACAGGGGTTCTAGGCAAAGGGTGTATAAAAGGGGTGATAGGGGGCAACCTTGCCTAACAGATCTTCTAATGGGAATCTTGCCGCTTAGTGTTTGATTTATTATAAGTTGACTTGTGGCATCGGTGTAGACTAGCTTTATGTATGTTATCAACGTTTTGTCTATGTCTGTCTTTTTTAGTATTTTGAATAAGTAACCGTGGTCAATCCTGTCAAATGCTTTTTCTTGATCGATAGATATAAGGGCTGCTTTCAAGTCTTTGTCTTTACAGTAATATATGATGTCTCGTAAAAAGTGGTTCAGTTCGTCTATATTCCTTCCTGGGTTACTGCAGTATTGATCTTGTCCTAGTAGGTGGGGTATAAGGGGCTTAACTCTTAAAAAAATCATTTTGGTCAGCAGTTTATAGTCGGCGTTTAGAAGGGAAATGGGTCTAAAGTCACTAGGTGTTTTGTTGTTTTCAGGTTTTTTTGGTAATAATGTGATGTATGCAAGATTAAAATCTGTAGGTGTCTGTCCTGTTTCTAACATGTCGTTGAATAGTCGTAATAGTAGGGGTCCTAATTGGGGGAAAAAAGTTTTGTAGAATTCATATGTCAAACCGTCTGGGCCAGGGGATTTGTTGTTTTGTGTTGTGTCTAAAGCAGCCCTCAGTTCTTCTAATGTAAAGGGTCTGTCTGTTGTTTGTTTGTCCGTTGGAGGTATTGTCCGACAGTGCCCTAGAAGTATGTCCTGTGCTTCTGCATCTGCCTGCTCCGCACTATACATGCTGACGAAATGTTCTTTGAAAATTTCTACTATTTGGTCACTGTCCTGTATTTTGTTCCCTTCTTTGTCTATAATGTCAGTTATTATTCTATTTTTGTGTGTATTTTGTTCCACAGCCAGGTATAGTTTGTTTGGCCCTTCTGTTATTTGGGTATTTTTGCATCTTATTTCGGCCCCTCTGTATTTGTAGTTGTATAACTCTTCAAGTTGTGTGTTTAAGTCTATTTTATCTATTTCATCCTGCGTTTGACTAAGTAGGTTTTTGATTCTGTTCTCTTCATTTTTTCTCTTTGTTTGTTTGACTGTTGCTAAAATTTTAAATTGTTGCTTAATTGAATTTTTTATTAGTGTCCACATTTTGGTGAGTTTGTATTCGTTAATTGAAAGGTCTTGTATTGTTGTTATAAGAAGTTGGCTTATTATTCTTTTAATTATTGGGTCTTCTAACAGGGCGTTATTTAATTTCCAATGGGATTCTTTTCCTTTTTTCTTTTTTATTATTTTTTTTCCAAGTTCTAAAAGTACCCCTTTATGGTCTGTATAATGTAGGGTATCTTTTAAATGTGTCACATTAAATATTTCGGTGTCGGTGGGTGTGTAGAAACGGTCGATTCTGGTTTCAACCTGGTAGGACCTGTGTATTAATGTAGTTTCTTTGCCATTGGGCTCTAATTTTCTATAAGCATCTACCAGGTGGAAACAGTCAACTATTTCTGCCATGTAGTTGTGTGTTTCTGCTACCGGTTGTGGGGGTGGGGACTGTGTGTGTGTGTATTGTTTGTCTAATTGGCTCTCTATAAAATTGAAATCCCCTCCTATTATAAGTTGTTCTCCTATGTTTGTGTTTTGTAGTGTGTCGCTGAGGTTTTGAAAAAACTCATGTTTTTCTCTCCCTCTTTGAGCGGGTGCGTAGATGTTGACTAGTGTGTATTTCTGTTCTTGTGAAACGTGTACTACTCGTACTACTACTACCCTCCCACTATTGTCGTTGTAAGTGTGTGTGATTTTGTATCTATCGGATGTTTGCAGAATGGCTACCCCCTTATAGTTTCTTCCTAAGCTAAAATAGCCTCCCTTGAAACCCATATGTGCTGTAGTTTGATTTGCTTGATAAATTTCGAAAATATTTGTTTCCTGAAGAAAAATAAAATCAGGTTTATGTTTTCTAGCAAGATGTATTATATATTTGTGTTTATTATTTAAACTGCGGATGTTAAGAGTTAAAATTTTGATATCTGCCATGGTTGCGTGATGTTGGGTTGTATATATGTATACATATATATATATGAGTGTGTGTGTGCGCGTGTATGTGTTTGCGAACATTTTATGAACAGTTTTTATTGACTTGGTTGTACTGTGTTTGTTTACTGTGTGGATTTTGGACTTTCCCCCTCTTCTATAACTAATTTAGTCGGAGAGTCGGAGAAACTTTCCCCAATCACCCCTTCTTCTTCTCTCCTCTCTTCTTCCAACCGAGGGTCCTCATTTGACCTTTCGGGCAGCGTGTCCTCGTTATGGCCACCGTTATGGTCGCCTGAAGAAGAGGAGAGCGATCTTTTTCTTGTGTTTCTGGCTGGGGAAGGTGGAGTTGAACTACCCCCCATTGTTTTCATTTTCTTGGGGTTTTTATTCCTATCGATAGGACTTGTAGGACTTGTAGGGGAAGGAACCCCACCTCTTTTTTCTGTGTTGGTCATGGCTCCATCCCTTTTGTGGTTTACCACCAGAGTAAACCCATCTTCCTCTAACCATGTGTCCTTTGAATTTTCCTTTTGTGTGTTTTGTGTGTTTTGTGTGTTTTCTTTGTTATTTTTATCTACTACCTCCTCCCCTTTCAAGACTGAGGCATAGGTACCTTTGGCATTATGTTCCTGTCTTTTATCAGGGATTTTTCCCTTCCCTTTCAGGGCGGTCCTGTTTGGACATTGGTTTGACCAGTGTTGGTCTTGTCCACAATGCCAACATTGTTGTCGTCTCCCCGGAACGGTGATGAGTACTTTGTACACTCGGGGGTCATCCACATACTTTAACTGGATATAATGAGGAACCTCTGTTCCTTTTCTAATTTTTAGCCAAGCGACCCATTTATCGGAGTTACCCAACTTGA
The DNA here is from genome assembly GCA_021533235.1 of Biomphalaria straminea. Lineage (NCBI taxonomy): Eukaryota > Metazoa > Mollusca > Gastropoda > Planorbidae > Biomphalaria > Biomphalaria straminea. The sequence goes on from JADKLZ010003886.1 coordinate 26,935,769, forward strand.
CTGGCTCTACCTTGTAACCTTCCTCACTGAAGGATTCGAAAATTTCAATGATTTTGGTCTTGACAATTGTGGGTGCCACCCAATGCAGGGTCACTTTGACCCTTTCATCCTCAATGGATGTAACATCAATTTTAACGGTATTCTCTGTACCAAAAGTCTTTCCCATTATACGAGTCCTCACCCTTGAGTTACTCGGCACTAAGAACCAGACGAAAGGGTTCTCGAATCTATAGAGAGAACCCACTTCGTCAGGGGACAAATTTAAGACAGTCATGAGACTAGCCAATGAAGCCTTAACAGCCTCTTGCCCCACCAACTTGAGCAAGAGAGTACCGGAAGGATGAACCAAACCACCTTCCAAATCTTTCTTTTCAATAAGGAAGGTTTTAACTGACATGTTGTATAAAGGAAATTGAGAACCAACAGAAATGAGTAAAGTAAAATAGTAAAATAGAAGTAAAGTGAACGAGTGAACAAAAACTATTAAATGTTTAGAATATAAACAATATGTAGTGTGTAAAGTGATTACCAAAGGAAAATACCTCACATCACACTAGTAATCCATAGAATAATCCATAAAATAACACAAGAGAAACTTTAAACCAATAATCCAATAATGAATACAAAAATGAAAATACAAACACAGAATCCTTAGAACAACAAAACTAGAGACCGTCCTGCACGGAAATCTCAATGGATTTTTTTTCTAAAGAATTGATTACTTTACGAGTAAATACTGGTATGTTACTCGTATGTTGGAACAAAAAAAATGCGAGAACACTTGCAGTATATTAGATTATTAATTGTCTTAAAGTAGGTTTCATTTATATTGCATACTAATTAGGTTTTTTCTCTTTAAATACTGTTTGCATAAAATATTTTTAAAAATTAGATTTTGAGCTTTTAGAAAAAAAAAAAGTAGCCGTTGCATCAGAACTTTGAATGCTCTATATTATCGTGATGTCAGATTTTCATTTTCTCTTCTACTTTCTGAGCACTAAACGGGACGGACGGACGGACGGACAGACAGACAGACAGACAGACGGACAGACAGGCCACACAAAACTAATAGCGTCTTTTCCCCTTTCGGGGGCCGCTAAAAATTGCTAATGATTTCTAATGACTTTTTTTTTATAGTAGGCTAATAGGCCTACTAGATCTAGGTCTAGACTTAACTTAAATCTAGTCTAAAATAATGACTGTCTAAGACTTGAGATGATTGAGACTTTCACATACAGATGTTGTTAGTAATACGGTTAATAATGTCGGCGGGCAAAAACCAAGGTTAGGAGGATACTTATTAGGGAACTTTTGTATGCTGATGATGCAGCATTGTAGCTGACTCTGATATTCAGCTCCAGACCCTGGTTTACAAACTATTTGCTGCTTGCCAGAAGTTCGGCAACCTGCAACCGCAGCTGTGTATCAAGGATTGGCCTCTTTAGCCACACAAGAAGTTGCAAAGGGAAAACATTGTCTCACGAGATGTAAAATGCCACAGAGAGAATGTCGGCTGAAAGTAAACTGTATTCATATATAAAATTCTTTTTTTTTGTACTAAAAAAAATAGGTGCCGGTACTCATGATAGATTGCCTAACTTTCAACTACTAATAAATTAACAATTAACGTTGAAATACTATAAAAGTAATAATTTTTCCCGACATTGAAATGAAATTAAAAAAAAATAGACAAACCAAAATGTCTGACGATTGGAACGTGACAGGGGGGTGCAAGTGCACCACAGTGTACTTCCTTGCGGACACCAATGCATTCTTGATTCAAGAGTTAAATAAATTAATATTCAGAAAAAGTTTGCGCATCGTCTTCTAATTCTAAATCTAAAGGCCTATCATTGGATCATTGTTAGTTCCCGAACAAGTAATGCTTCTACTGAAGTACAGTTGTAAAGACATGCTATTATTTTAACTAGAATAGGCAAATCTGTTGTTCATGTCCGACCATGTATGATTTATTATAGGCTTGCAATTCTTTGCACATTTGTCTATATTTGCACAAAGATTTAGTTATTATGAATGCTACAAGGTCGACTTTGACAGACATTCGTATGGTGATTTAACAAAAGGCAGGAGATCCGCTGGTCTTCCACTGCTAAGGTACACTGGTGTATGCAAACGCGACATAAAGCTCTTCAAAGTCGGCACTAACAGCTGGGAAAAAGTGGCACTAGATAGATCCACAAGAAAAGTAACCTTTAAAAGAAAGTCCTGGATTGCAGATGCCAAGCACAATAGAAGCAGAAATAATGGTGAAAGTACAAAGGATTGGCCTCTTTACTCACATAAGAAGTTACAAGAAGTTAAAATTAAAAATCATTTAAAGTTTAAAATCACTAAAAAAAATATTTATTTTTTTTGTTCATGAAATTGTGTATCGAAAAATGCCGGGTACTTGAAATAAGCTAGTACTAAAACAACAACACAGATCTTGGGTAAAATACTCATCAAATAAAGTACTGTAAATGTGCACTTTCCCGCGCTATTTTTAACTCTTTTTCTTTTTATAGCCTCTATCTGGTTTGATCTCAACCATCCGTATTTTTGTGCAGAATTTTTTTCTCTATCAGGCACACTTATTATTATAGCATAATAATGTCAGTTTAATTTATAAAGAGAACTGAAAAATGCAAAGTTAAATAGGGAAAAAAGCCACTTCCGGCCCAATAGTTTTGAAAAAAGATACGAAACGGACTAGTGCAACAAACCCTATTGAATTGCATGTAATCCGGATGTGGATAAGTTAACTTGTTTGTCTTGTGTGTTACTGTAAACGAAAGTATTATCTGAATATATCTAACACATATATATATATACTGTATTGTAATTGTTCTGCATAAAGAAAATTCAATCAACTTAAAAAAGCTTTAAAATTACTCCCATGGCCATATTCTATTGGGAAAAAAAAACATAGGCGGAAGCAACCAATCCAAATATTTTATTTCGTATATTACCATCGACATCCAATCGGATTTTAATACGAAAATGTATGGTGATCAAGTTTGTGACAATAAATACTCCGATCGCGCCCCCCACCCCTTTCAAGCGCGGGGCCTGGGTCGGCTGCCCCACTTGCAACCCCCTAAGGCCACTACTGGCCACGAATAAAACTGTATGATATATTGTGAATTCCAGTATAACAGATCGAATAGTTATTCTGTCTGGCCTATGGTCTGTTATGTATAAATCCAAAAGCAATATTTCTGAACTGTAAAAAGCATTCTCTCAACCTGGCAGCTTTTCATTCTGCAGAGGTAAATTCAACAATTATCACCCTTTTTTTTGGCGTGTACATGAATTTGTTCAATTTTTTTTTTTTTCAAAATTAACCACAGAAATCCTTTCTTTCATTAATTTATTATCACATCCTTCCTTTTAAAGTTCTTAAGACTGATCTACTAGGAACTTTAACAATTCGACCACTTCTGGTGTCTTGACTGGCACAACAGGTTCTCTAGACGTTGGTTTATAACTGTCTGTTTCGTTTGTTCTAACAGTTTACTGTTCGTTGCCTTCATCGGTATCATAGTACCCAGAGATATCTTCATCGAAACTCTTGTTCAAAAAGCGTTGATTTCTTCTGTATATTTTCCCATCGTTTTTGTTTATGATGTAAGATCTGGGTGAGGAATTTTTTTATGACAACTGCTTTCTGCCATGTTTGTCTTAGACGTACTCTCACTTTTTCTCCGACAGAGTAATCTTTAGGTAGTCTTGCTTTTGCATCGTATTTCACTTTGCTTTTCATCTGTCATTCGTTGAGTAATGTCTCTGCATTTTCAGTTACCGATGGTTTCAATAGTTTGGGATCAGCTGGAATGATATCCCTGAGTCTTCTACTCATCAGCAGTTGTGATGCTTATCGGAGTATTTCTATACTCGAGCATAGCAAGATATGGATCCTTCACATTTCTTTATACCATGAATCCTTTTGCTTTCGCACAAAACATAAACAATAAATAAATTGAAACCCATTCATGCTTTCTGCAAAATGATGAGAAACGGACGAAACTGATTACCCAATCCCACGAAAAAGGAAAAGAAGGTAGTGAATATAATGGATTCCATGTAATCAAAGCAACGAAAAGAAAGAAAAGACTTTATGGGAAGTTGAGTTCTAATGTAGGACTGTCAATAGAACTGCAATTCAAACGTGTTGCAACAGAAGTGCTGGACATATTTCATATGGGGATGAAGGACAGATTACAAAGGCTGGAAAAAAATGGATACCTTTGGGTTTCTTCTTGAACCAAGACACCTACTGGATGATGACACGCTTATAATAAACTGTGTTACTTTTTCCTGTTTGTATGATGAAATAAATGGCAAATCGCTTGTTCAATGATGTAATTGATGTACGAGCAGTTTTCATCAACAAATCAGTAATACAATCCACAATAGACATATTGTGGAAACAGGCTTCATATGGTAATTACGTGTACTCAAACTTTGCAACCTCCTCCGAATACCGCTAACTCAGGCCATTTCCATTGCGTCATTCTCAAATCTCAAGTTCATCAAAAACTATCACAGGAGCATAATGACGCAAGAAAGGCTTATCATGGCTTTAATGTCAGTGAAGTCATAAATACTATAAAGTATAGATGTAGATGATGTTATATATGTCTTTGCTGCATAGAATGCACGAAGTTAAGCGATATGAATTGAGATTTGTCACTAGTGCATTATTTAGCTAATAAACAACGGCATTAATCATTATAAGAGTCTTAATAATTTTTTTTTGTTAAGATTACTGATATACTGAACCAATTAGATCTTGGGCTTATATATTTTTTTGTGTACGTTATGTCATTATGTCATATGTCGAATGTGAAAATGCAAGGGTCCCCAAAGAGGTCGATCCCCCCGGGCCCCCAAAAAGGTCGATCCCCCGGGGCCCCCGAACCCCTAGCTACGCCCCTGGTCCAGACTGTACAATGACGTTAGACACATGCATCGCGTTTCTCTGAACAACAGGAACTAAACCAATTAAGTCGAATACAATTGCAATCAACAAACAGAGCGCTCAAAAACATCCATTCATTGTCTTAGATATCTGCAGTTTCATCACTAAAATACCCAGCAAATGCAGTTATTTCTTGATGCTGCAGCTTGTTTTTCTGGTTTCTTGCTGTTGCCAGTGCTCCGTTGATACAAATCAACATTTTGACTTGAATACGGCATGTTAAGAACTTTCTTGTTACTCTTCTATTGTGAACTGGTAAACGTGTTTAAACCTACTGTTTTATCGAGCGCTTACACCGACTGCAAGTCCGAAAGATTTTACTTTTGTTCAAAGAAAATATAACATTTATCACATCGAAAATTGGGTTGGTAGACGTATGACGCGACAGTTTCTGCGTACTAGGCTGATCCGCCATCTTGTCTGTAAGATTACATTGGTTACCTTACTCTGACTATTGACGAGTTAGATCTAGAACATAGACATAAATAAATATAGACTGGAAACAGGATCTTATTTTCATTTGGGAAGAGTCAAATATGTTTTACGTCCACATCTACGTTAAAAAAAAAATGGTACCGGTAGCAAATGAGCTATAAATTCTAGGACGCACATTTCAGCACATTTTGATCTTTAGTTTTGAAAAGTACAAAACTTCATTATTCCTAATATTTTGCCTTTATAGGCTACGCATGCACCTATGCGCACCATATCAACAATTTCATAATGAAAGACATAGGAAAATATATATAGGCTTGTGATGTGGATCTATTTATTGTTGACATGGCTTCTTTATGTATGGCGGTCGTCTTATCTATTCAAATATTTAGAATTAGTTTTTAGTCAAAATAGTAAAAGAAAATGAGCAAAGCGTGCTCTAACGATCGTAGAACGATAGACCTATGCAGCCAAGGGATAAATCCTAAAGTTTGAAAAATCATTTTGCATCAATAAATTGAATATTTTTACACAGTAAGTCAGTCAGTCTACCGAGTGACGCCGAGTCTATCGTCTATCCTATATGATATATCCGATTTCTAAACACTAATTAATGCCGACTTAGTTAAATTTTATATCTATCAATTATCTGTTTTAGATCTACACTAGATCTAGATTCTGTCTTAGATCTACACTAGTTCTAGATCTAGATATTGCTATATTATATACAAATATATAGATTATATCTAGATCTAGATCTAGTAGTAGTAAGTAGTCTTTTTTTTTTTTTACTAGAGTCTTAGTCAGAATCTAGATCTATAGTTTAGATCGCCTAAAAAAGTTGTTTATCGAATTTTGACAACAAAAGAATGTGTTCAATGTCTTCAGTCTAGATCTAGTCTTAGAAGCTAGATTAATAGTTGGAAAGATAATCATTATGCCCACCTGACATAGATTTAGTAGGAAAAATTACAAATATTATAATACAGAAAGGGTTCTATTAATTACATAGGTTATGACTAAAAAAACAAGCTATAAATACTTTTACTTTTATACTGCTCATAACTGCTGTATAACTAAATTTATGTTTGCCCAAATTTTTCCAATAATAATTTGTTCTTCATCGGCCAGTCTAGATCTAGAGTATTTAAACGTTTGTAAACGCGCACGATTTGTGAACACCCATCGTACTTTTTTAATCACGGCGCTTTTATTGTAAAAGGAAAGGGAAAACTACTACATTGGTAATGCGCAGGCATCATTTCTGCTTAATTCCTGCACGTCTGCTATTTGCTGCTATCCAGACAATCAAAGTTACATGAGGTCAAAGACCATAGGTACGTGAACTTTTTTTCTTTCTGCTACGTAGGGAAAATGAAACCAGTTCAGGGATGATTGCTATTTTTAAGCATCCTGACGTATTAGCTATAGCAGACTTGTGTTTTAGGTTTGAAAAATGGTTGAAAAACACGCACTGAACAGCCCAGATTATTCACTGAACAGAATTAGAAATAAAAGGGGGGTGTTTACAATTATTGACAAATGTCATAGAGAAGAAAATGGAAACAGTAGTATCATATAATTATAAGAGTAGAGCTAACTATGACTAAGTTAGATCTAATTACTTTATTGATTTGATTTGTTTATAATACTTTTTTTTCTCTGTGACAGTCTAGATAGGGCCTACAAGTATACATCCAATACTTGATCATCTATGTCTATATGGCTTCAGAAAAGAAAGGAAAATATGGAGGGAAAATTTCAACAGGCATTGAAAAAGAAAGTAGAAGAAACTAATAGGAAGATGATTGTCACTAAACTACAAAAGGATGAGGTTAAAAGGAAAAAAAAGGAAATGCAACTAACAAAGTTGTGAAGGACAAGAAAAGTAGAAAAAAAAATGCACAAGCAAGTTAAAGAAAGGAAGAAACTAGAAGATAAGAAAATTAACAAACTGAGTACTTCAAAAGACATAGATGAAGACAGTGATGAGACTCCATTATTAAGAAGGGAGATGGAAAAAGAGCTATCTGCTGGTGTTGGTGGTGCAACACAACTAACAAATCAAACTACAAAAGATCATTGCTCAGTGGCAAAAAGGTGGAAATATTTAGATCCTGTGAAATATGTGATTGGTGGCTTCATGCCAAAAAATTTGACAAGTGAAGAACTTGAAGATCTTTCTTTTGTGTGTTAATCATGTTGCCCAGATCAATGATCTTGACATTGGGTTTAAGGTTTCCATAATTTATGTAAATATGCAAACTTTAATTGTATAAAATGAGTTAACATCTGGTGTATGTCTGTTTTAGTGAATGTAGTATGTGTATACAAATTTATATATGTAAATATCTAAATGTAAATATGTTTAAAAAAACAAACATTTCCTTAAGTTGCAGCTAAATAAATACTTAAAGGCTAAATATGTATATGAACATGTAGACATTTTTGTAAAATTGTTAAGATCAATTGTAACTATTGGCTGTATATTTGAATATATAAATGTGAATATGTTTATTGTAAAGATCAGTTGTAAATATTGGCTGTGTATTTCTATTTATAAATGTAAATATATTTTTAAAAAATTGTGTTGCTATTGTTTTATTTCTTTGAAATCAAATTAATAAAAATACAAAAATATTTAAAACAGAATCTAAATATTAATCAACTCCTGCATAAAGAAAAAAGAACATGTATTTTATATAAAAAGGGGGGGGGGTATTAATCATGATATCACCTAAAATACAAGTCTAGGCAACCATAATTATACTCCAAACTAAATAAAAAGAAAGAATAGATGATGGATTAAATGTTAAAAATAACTTTAGATAGGAATCTTAAATGACAATTATTTTTAAAAGCATTTTAATTAACGTGTTTACAAATTTTTCTCAGTGTATACATTTGTTGCACCTCGGGAAAAGGGTGTTTGCAAATGTTGCCGACCCTACTGTAAGTTTACATGAATTTCAATATGAAAAATGTAATGCAGAGACTAAAAATAGACCTATAAATAAAGATTAAAATTTGAAGATTTTTTGGGTACTTTCTTTTTTTTTCTAGGTATTGCCATTACTGAACTATAAATAAAAAACAAAAGATCGTGCCAAAGTGTTTACAAACGTTTAAATACTCTATATAGATCTATATATGTCTATGATCTAGAACTAATACAATCGGTTTAAGTTTCCAAAACATAATCTCTAAATTTCTAGTGCATTAAAACAAAATGTCTAGCTACTGTTGAATAAAAGGGTGCTCAGATACTTCAGTAAACAACAAGATTACAAAGAAAGTTTGTATGATACACAAACCCAGAGGAGGCCCCCGTCGGAGTCGGATCCATGTTAAATCCGCCTATTCGCAATATGTTTCGGATGTTCCTTCTAAGTTGAAAATAATTAACTTCTCGCTGGACGACGGAGAATGGCGAGCAGGGTATAAACCTGCCTTATCTTGATGTTTGCGCACTAGACTTTAGTTCGGATTTATCGTTGGTCCCTGACTCAATTCCTGTATGCTCCCATCCTTAAACTATCGCAATATTTCTGAAAAAACAGTAAAGGTTAAATCATATTTTCAAAAGCCTTTAGTGTTGTTTTTTTTTATCTAACCGTGACGGACAGACCAACCAACAGACAAAACGCACACAAATATGCTTCTTTCATTCTAATGGGGGCACTAAACAATTTTTTTTTAATCTGATTTTTTTTTAAAAATTAAGAGATTAGTTTAGAATTATGTCATTACCGGGCTTTACGCTAGTACACGAAAGTCGCTGCTAAAGTTCATTTAAAAAAATGTGCGTGATATCTATATGGTAAGAGCATTTCTTATAGTAACATTTCCTCCCTTACATTTACGTAATTGTTTTAGAATTGATGTTTTGTTATTAAAAATCGCTTGCATAATTAATTGTATAAATTAAACGGTTTGCTTTTAGAAAATTAAAAGTAGCCGTTGCACCTAAACTTTTCAAGCCGCATTTAATGGTGAAATAATATTTTTCGTATCTCTTCTAGTTTTGGCGCTCTGAGTCTGACAGACGGACAGACAGAAATTCATTTTAAAAAATGTGCGTGATATCTACATGTCATTGGCATTTCTTATAGTAACATTTCCTCCCTTACATATATATTTACGTAATTGTTTCAGAATTGGTGTTTTGTTATTAAAAACACCGTTGCACCTAAACTTTTCAAGCCGCATTTAATGGTGAAAAAATATTTTTCATATCTCTTCTAGTTTTGGCGCTACTATGAGTATGATACGAGTATTAGTATTATGTGTGTAGATCTGGTAGCCTATGTAAACTATGTATATTATGTCGAATTTATATCCAATGTATTGACTCAAGCTGAATAAAAGGGTACTCAGATACTTCAGTAAACAAAAAAAGGAATGAGATTTTTTAGCATTTTTACAAGGCTCTAGTCTAGTTGTCACAGATGCTATTATAGATTTAATTATATTTATAAGCTTGTGTGTAAATTAGTATCAGAAAACCCTAACTGAGCCTCAAGAATTACACAAAAGGTCTAGCCCCTTAACAGAGCCGCAAGTTTAACTCAATGACGTCACAATGATTGTCGCAAGTCTATTGGTTGATTGGAAAATAAATATTCTTTTTAAAAGAGTTAAGTCAGCTGACATAGTACGCGCAAAAGAGGAGTCTAAGTTTTGCTTTGGAAGCGAGAGGTTCATGTCTCTAGTGTGTTCTATAATAGTATTGAAGAAAGAGCCTTAGTATTATATTTTCATTTTTTATATGCATCTTGTACATAAGCTGTACTTAAGTTGTATTTGAATAAAAGTTTCTAGTGTTTTTATTTCTATGAGGAAGTTATTCAATTTAATTCCTAGATCGTCTGTGTTCATATTTGTATCTAATTCAAATTAGATTCCCCGGCACCACACTCATTGTTCAACATAGAAGGATACAAGTTGTGACATCCAGAACGAATGAGTGTGACATCTGACACCTCCGACAAATGAAATTATGGCACTCTGACTAATAAAAGTTTGTGGACAACTTCTAACGGAATCATTCAAGATCTAGGAACAATTTTCAAACACTTCAAAGGAACTTTATTCTAATTTAACGAAGGACAGTATTTCTGTGTTTAAACAGGTCAGTTGGTTATCGATAATTATTTTTACTAAGATTTTCGTTAGAGTTACGTCTAACTCACGAAATCTATTATATGTAATTGGCAAAGGCAATAAGACCAATATACATAATTACTGGCATTATTATTAAAAGACCAGTCAAGCAATTAACTGGCAGTATTCAAAAGACCAGTAAAGCAAATAACTGGCATTATTACAAAGACCAGTTCAGCAAATAACTGGCAATATTAAAAAGACCAGTAAAATAAATAACTGGCATTATAAGGAAGACCAGTAAATAATCATTTGTCTGGCACAAAGTAAACGGAAGACCAGATTTAACCAACTGTTAAACCAGAACAAAAGTACTCGGCTCAAGAGATTCGTAGATCAAGACTTAGACTCCAGTAAAGTACAATTTTACTGTCAAGCATTATTAAAAGACTAAGGCTTCAAGAACTCTATTAATATATTATAAGTAAATCTGAGATAAAACAAAATCCAGATATTGAACATTCTGCTCCAATCAAAGAAGAATACATAAAAATACAAAATGGATTCCAGCTCCAGCTCTAGAACACAACGACTCCTCGGACTCATTAAATTAGCCAAAGAGAAACAAATCTCAGAACCAGATAAATGGGCTGAACGAATGTTAATAAAAGAAGAAGCATACGAACAATTGCAAAACAAAATAGAAGAAGCAGAAAAACAAAGGCAAGAAGAAAGACAAAAAGCTGAAAAACAAAGACAAGAAGCCGAAAAAGAAAGACAAAAAGCCGCTAAACATGAAAGTAGAAAGCGACAGAAAATAATACAAGAATTAGAAGGCTATAATTCTCGAATAGACTCAATTCGAAGCAACATAAAAGACTATGATCAAAGAATGAGACTATGGAATATTATAGAAGATTCTCACAAAGCAAGAATACAATTCATAGAATCACAAGACTTAAATGAATTTGCAAGTGATGCAGAAGATGAAGAAATTAAAAAGTCAAATACTCAAGTCATACAGAATGTAACAGAACCAGTTACCAGTTCACTAGTCAACAGAAATCAAGAGTTCGAACATCCAACATGGACACCCCCAGTTACACCAAGCCCATCCCTACCGGTCATACGTCCACCTCCAATTCCCGAATGTCCATTGTTGAACTTTGAAAAGAAAGATTGTATGTCCAGAGTCTCCAACCACAACATAAGAACTCTTACTACCCAAGATAAAATAAGTCAAGACAACTCATACTACAGAGATGATGAATTCAAGGAAGATAACTGTAACATAAAACAGGAAGAAATAAAAGAAGATACAAATCAGACAGATCTACAAGAAAATAAAAAAGAATCCATTGAACAAAAGAATATTATCACTGAGACAAATATTGAACCAGATCACAAAAACAGAATTGAGTACATTGAACCTATGAATTATGACTCAAACAAGTCAACATGTCCAGACCAAACCACTACAAGTTCATCCCCACCTACCAGTACATGCCCATCCCTATCTGAGACTACATGCCCAACCATATCCATTACTTGCTTATCCCCAACCACCAATGATGAATTCATGCCTCAAGAATTAAACAAGATGACATCAGCTTCTATACCTACAACTACTATGATATGCCATAACAATTCTTGCTACACTCAAGACAAGTCTCATCAATCAGAATCAGAACTTATCAAAGAAACTTATCTTCAATCAAGTTCAAGCATAGACAATTTATCTCACAATCAAAACAAGTCTCATCAACTAGAACCAGTAACAAATATCAATGACTCAGATACAGCAGAAAGAAAGAAAACAGTACAACATGACTTTGTTACTGATACAAGTATAGCCCAATGTAAGCCAACTAAAGAAAATTCAATCATGAACATTGGCAGCCTGAGTGAACTCAAACAATTTGCCACAGGAGACAAAGTCAAATTACTGTTACCTAACTTGAGTAACAAAATCTACACATGGCAAGGACCGTTTGATGTTACCAGAAAAATATCAGACCTGTTTTATGAATTCAACATTAACAATTCTCCCAAAGTACTTCCAGTTCATATGCTTGAACTTTATCATGAAACAGAAGATAGCACAGCAGACCATGAAAATAGTTCAAGCACAGCAACTGTTCCAGCCACTATTCCTAAAGAAGGAAAATCAACAACCATTCAAGAGATAGATGGTTCATTACCCACATCAATTCAACTTGACAACCAAAAGGTCATCACACAGGATGACATAACACAAACATTGACAGATATTGTCATATCCAGAGACCAAGCTGAACTCTTTATCAGTGTTCCTGACATGTTCCCAGTCCTGAACATTGACTGTTATTCAAGAAACAGCATGAACTTTCAAAGCAAATCAGAAAACAGCAACATGAACCATGAGGTCAACTCCAGAAGCCACATGAACATTGACATTGACTCTGAAAACAGCAACAACTCTGAATGCATCAACATGGACACTCAGAGCAACTCAGAAGCCAGCGACATTGACAACTTGTATCATCACCCCCCATTCACTCAATGGACAGACATTCTTCAGAAAGAAACAAATGAACTTAGCCAACTTTGCTGTATTAACAGATTGAACTTCGACATGTTCAGTCATTGCTCTATCGGACATTCTTATACAGAGCATTCTATTAACTTTACCATACAGCTTCAAGGCTCCTCAAACAGAAAATTGAGTTTTGGTATCGGACAGTTCATATTTTTGCAAAACTCAAACGCGGTTCAGTCAGACATTATTTGTGTGCTCAACACAAGACGGAAAAAAAAACGTCGTAAACTGAAGAACCTTTTCTTCAAGTTCAGACAACACGCACACACAATCATGATGGCAACTCAGAAGAACTCTGAACTTTCTATGTACATGTACCATAGTTTATTGTGTGTTACTTAATAATTCATACTCGTCAAGGAAGAAGTTGTGTCTAATTAATTAATAATTTTTGTCTTTACATTATTTTCTTTCCACAGGTGTAGTGTATCAGTTTTGTTAGCATATGTAATAGTATATCAGTTTTGTTTGAATATGTATTATTTCAGAATCAAGTACCATAAAGAGAAGTAACTCATTCAAAATTTAATTCATATTTCAATGCATGTTATGCCTTGTAAATTTTTCAGGTTGTTCATGAAAACCACTGTCTCATATTATAATATTTTTCTATTTATACATTCAACTTTAAGTTTCATATGCACCTACTTAGTTACAAATTTTTTTTAACAAGTTTTCAATAATTTTGTTCACATGTTTATGGCACTATATTTGAATTTTATTGTCAACAAGTGTCACATTTTCATATCAAGTTTTCCAAAGCATTGTAATGTATTGCCTTTACCATCCTCTAAGTTTTTTATGTATGGTATTTTCTATGTACAATTTTATGTTAATTCTAAACATTTTTCACTACCATGTAAGCATTTATATTACCATACAAATGCTTAAAATGGAGGAGGGGGTAATATGTCACAGATGCTATTATAGATTTAATTATATTTATAAGCTTGTGTGTAAATTAGTATCAGAAAACCCTAACTGAGCCTCAAGAATTACACAAAAGGTCTAGCCCCTTAACAGAGCCGCAAGTTTAACTCAATGACGTCACAATGATTGTCGCAAGTCTATTGGTTGATTTGAAAATAAATATTCTTTTTAAAAGAGTTAAGTCAGCTGACATAGTACGCGCAAAAGAGGAGTCTAAGTTTTGCTTTGGAAGCGAGAGGTTCATGTCTCTAGTGTGTTCTATAATAGTATTGAAGAAAGAGCCTTAGTATTATATTTTCATTTTTTATATGCATCTTGTACATAAGCTGTACTTAAGTTGTATTTGAATAAAAGTTTCTAGTGTTTTTATTTCTATGAGGAAGTTATTCAATTTAATTCCTAGATCGTCTGTGTTCATATTTGTATCTAATTCAAATTAGATTCCCCGGCACCACACTCATTGTTCAACATAGAAGGATACAAGTTGTGACATCCAGAACTAATGAGCGTGACACTAGTCTACTAGGGCTAGGCCTAGGCTAGCGTTGAAGCGATTACTCCCAAAAGACTTCTCAATCAACAGAAAATAATTTAATTTACACCAAAATATGTTAAAGGGAAACCTTGGCCTTGGCTTTAAGTTTGGGGAAATCATTTTTAAAAAGTTAAATCTAATCTATAGATTCTTGTCAATCTAGAGCTCGAGTCTGTCACGTCCATCATACACTACACTATGAATATGATACGAGTATTAGTAGGCCTATTATGTGTGTACAGGGCCGGTCCTAGCAATTGCGGGGCCCTATGCAAAACTGATTGCGCGGGACCTAGTCTGGGTTGAAATAAGGATAAGTGAAAATTAAGATTTTATATTACAAAATAAATTCGGCTCTGCATTACTTTATAAACCTTGCAACATATGGTATATTTATATGCAGTGCCTATAAAAGTAAATAAGGTATTGGAACTTCCTGCTAAGGGGAAAATTCGTCTGATTATTTTATTTCACTAGATGAAAACTTATAATGCCTGTCACGGATGTGTGTGTGTGAGTGTTATTAATTAGCTTTATAACTATTATCAAGGCTCACTGATAGACTTGACAGAGACCAGACAAAGGTTAGGGCAATGTTTGTCTGATACGGGGGTCTCGACAGACAGACAATAATTAATGTTAGTTAGGCGGGAAGCTAGATACTTAGCCTATATATAGAGAAGTTTGGGACAGACCGGGACAGCGCCCTGTAGTTTAGCAGGGGCGTATGTCAGGCGTTTTCTGGTGAATGACCCATACAGACTTTGGGAGCAAGTCGCCGAGGTTGGCTCGCGATCTTGGCTCCAAGAGGTGCGAGTTGTTTGCCATAGAAACATGTAGGAATTAGTTCTATAGGACCAGGGTAAGAAAATGTTTCTATTATTTATTTATCTAGTTTCAGATGTTAGGTGATTATGAGGTAATAGAATGGCGCTTTAGCTAGATGTTAGCGATATTTCGATTATTTATTTATTTAGAGTGACAGTCTTTGTGATGACAGTCTTTGTGATGACAGTCTTGGGGATGGCAGTCGTGGTGATGACAGTCTTGGTAACAGAGTGACAGGAAGTCTTAGTTGAGAGTTGCAGCCATAGTCAGAGACAGAGACGGTACTTATACATGTGGTGTTACATTGGTCTACTACGCAAGTAAATATCACTCTAGTGTTGAGCGGACTGTGACGTTGGGCTACAGGTTCCGTGCAGAGACTATAGAGAGAGCGAGAGAGTTCGTCGTGACCTACAGCCAAGTATCTATGTCTATGTGATTATTAAATGAGTTAAACTATATAGTAGTATTTTAATAAGAACTTCTTTTGTTATGTATTAATACTGTCTTATTATATCAAACTGTAGCTGTTAATTAAATATTAATTTTTAGAATGCAAATTTGTGCTCAGAGATCATAATTTATATCATTATTGAATATTGTGGTCTTTAATGTTATCGTAATCTTTAAGGTGTGTTTTATCAGTTAAATTACATCAGTGAGAATCATCCTAGACGAATAACCATCAAGAGCCAATAAGATAATGAGGGGTTCTTGACAATGCCTTTTTTTATCGCGCGTTTCCGTAATGAATGACACCTACAAATGACAATTTTGTCTATTTTTCGGGAGATATTTTTTGAGTTTCAGGAGATTTTAATAAGTGCATTACAATCTCAGGATTTTCGTTCGTATATATTTTGCTATTAATAATTACACATAGAATTAACGCGGGGCCTAAGAAAGCGCGGGGCCCACTGCGACCGCATAGGTTGCAGTGGCCTAAGACCGGCCCTGTGTGTGTAGATCTGGTAGCCAAAAAAATAATATTGTAGACCATAACTAGGCTAAATATTAGGCTATAAAAAATAATTGTGGCATTTGTACTTTCACCCTTCTTTTTTACTACCATTGTGTATGGCATCTGCAATCCAGGACCTTTCTTTAATGCTCGCTCTTCATGTGGTTCTTGTTACATTTATATGTGTATTTATGTTTATGTATGTTGTGTGTGTGTTTGTTTTGTTTTTCTTGTAGTCTCCCTTGTTCTGTGTCCAGTAAGTTCACGTGTTCACGGTTTATTGTTAAGTGTGTCAGTAGTGTGTAGTAGACTGATGATTGTAGTTTTTGTTCATGTTAATAAAATTAAATTATAGATAGAGCTGTATATAGATATAGATCTATTGTCTAGTAGATGCCTACAGTCCAGTACCCAGATATTTGCCCAGTGTTCAGCGCCTACTGCCTAGTACATAAACTGCCCAGTCATAGGCTCCAGCTGCTCATTGCACAATATCTACTGCCCTCTACCTACGGTCCTGATGTTAGCTGGTCAGGAGGCGCTTAGGGCCATTTTTATTCAGCTAAACATTTAATTATTTCAGTAGGCAGATGGTCGCTCTA
Organism: Biomphalaria straminea; assembly: GCA_021533235.1. NCBI lineage: Eukaryota > Metazoa > Mollusca > Gastropoda > Planorbidae > Biomphalaria > Biomphalaria straminea. The sequence goes on from JADKLZ010003886.1 coordinate 26,952,722, forward strand.
CTGTGTGAGTCCATTCTGTGCACTTTGGTGCAATACCAAAGGGTGGACTTCACCTGAGTGACCAGACTGACACTTACCAGACTAGAATACTACTGAACTAGACTTACTAACTAAGATAAACTAAACTTCTAAGATAAAAACAACAACCATAAAAATAACCAAACTAAATTTATAAACAACTATATATAGGCCTACTTTTATTTACAACGAAGAATGCATTAATAAATCAAAATAAAATAAACTTCACCACAACTAAATACGGTAATAATAAAAATATAGGACAACTAATTAAAGTCAACCCTACCTTATCACAAACTAAAACAAACAAACTGAATAAATCTACTAACTATATCAAAATAATGCCCTAAACCTAAACTATAACTAACAACAAAACAGGCATAATGGCAGACTTATAGGCAAGCAAGCCTTATGGGCGAGTAAGGCCGGCATTGTTGGCGAGCAAGCCCTAATGGCAAGGCGAGCAAGCCTCGTTGGCGAGGAATGATAGCCTATAATAAAAAAAAACAAACACTAGTAAATACAAAAATTAAAAATAAAAGAATGACAGTTTAGGCCTGGATTTAGGCCACACCCAACAAAATTAGTTGGGCTAGACTGCAATAAAATAATACTTTAGATCTAGCTCATAAAAGCCACATACTTCTAACTAGGTCTACCCCACAACCCACACAGGCTGGGTAGACAACAAACATTAGATCTAGATTATATAATACACACCCAAAAGCATGAGGAAAATACATTTAGCCTCATGTTGCTAATTTAAGCCATAAACAAGCCCAAGCCACAACACTAGTTGGGCTAGACAATGAAATAAACATTAGACTTAGATCTAGGTAAATGTCGAGGGCCGCCATATTGATACTAAAAACATGAAATCCAAAACATCCTTCTACCTAATTATTAAATATATATATATATATATATATATATATATATATATATATATATATATATAT
>JADKLZ010003886.1:26953798-26986786 GCA_021533235.1 Biomphalaria straminea
AAAAACAATTACAAAAAATCATTCTAAATAATTATTATATATATATATATATATATATATATATATATATATATATATATATATATATATATATATTAATAAAATACTATACGGGAAACAATAAATGAATAAATCAGTATTTACAAAAGAAATAATATGGAATAAACGTAGATCGGATCAGGGGATTATTAAGGATTGAATTTGCCAAGCATGGGGCTATTCAAATAAAAGCCAAACATGGACCTTCCGGGTACACACCGGAATGGCTACTCAATTAGGCCGAGATTGGACACAGAACCAATCGGCCTAAATCTAAACTAATAAAACTAGATCTATGATCCATTAAGATTAATTTAAACTAATTACCGTACATAAAAATAAAAATAAATAAGACATTATATTACTCACAGGCGGCCCCAGCATGAAGCTAATACAGAAAAACTTTACTCTATTATCTGCTCTAATTCAACTGACCACTTTCAAACAAAAGAAAAGAAACATTCAACAACATCCGCCCAATTTATAAGGGTCACTTCCTGCCTCCCCTGGCCAGGTAAACTAAACAAATTACAAGCCAAAAATAAATAAACAACCGCCAGGTCACACTGAGAACACCTTTTTTTTAAAAAAAAAAAATTTATATACCGTATTAAACATATTCTCTGTTTATTTGTTCTCATTGTTAGCTCGTAGTGTGCCTGTTCAAAATTTACTCTGGCACGACATGGCCTATACTGTGCCGATGTGCCTAAAACTAAACTAAACTAAATCAAAATTTACTTATGTGAGCGGGGAAAAACTCAAAAGACGCTATTAGTTTTGTGTGGCCTGCCTGTCCGTCCGCCCCGTTTAGATCTCAGAAAGTAGAAGAGAAAATGAAAATCGGACATCACAATATTTTAGATCATTTGAAGTTCTGATGCAACGGCTACTTTTTTTGTTCTTAAAGCTCAAAATCTAATTTTTAAAAATCATTTATGCAAGCAGTTTTTTAATGAGAAAAAAAATTAGTATGCATTATAAATCTGACCTAATTTAAGACAATTAAAAATATTATAAATTTCTTATTTTATCACAATTATTTTTGTTCTAACTTATGAGTATTTACTATCTAAGTAACCAACCCAAAAAGAGGCATAATTCCCAAGGATTGCTATGATAAAGCTAAAATTTTATATTGTAAATTCTGAGGTTTCCTTTTTTTAAAACTCCTGTGACTTTTTAAAGGGGAGACGATCATTTACCATATGTTTAACACATTATGCAAAGGGTTGCACATTTTTTTGCCAAAAATTTATTTTTTCATATTTTAATTGTTTATTTATGTAACTTATGTTCTTTAAAGTAGCCTACTATATTTACACACAAACAATGTTTACTAGTTTTTAAATAGAAAAAAATATATTTAGTATGCAATATAAGTTCAACCTAATTTAAGACAATTAATAATGTCATAAGTTTAATTTTCTCACTGTCACATTTGTAATTGCAACATTACAGGAAAGGAAAATTCTGATTAGTGGAAAAAAAGAATTAGCCTTCACAAAATAATTGGATTATAAGACGTCAGTTGGTCCAGATTCACATCTAACTTTACATTCACTTGATCCGCTGGGACATCTGTCCACCTTCCATCTATTATACCCGACGACATAATATCCAAGCTGCAACGTATTCAGAACAACGCCGCACGAATAGTTCTTAAAAAAACAAGACGAGATTCTGCTACTGCGCTCTTGCGCACGCTCCATTGGCTTCCCGTGAAAGCAAGAATCGAGTACAAGGTCGCCACACTTTGTCATCAGTGTATATACAACAATGAGATGCCCTTGTACCTTAGCGAACTGATTACTCCATATGTTCCACAGAGAGCCCTACGCTCGATGGACTCAACTCTTTTAGTGGTGCCACGTTTCTCCCTAAAAAGCTACGTTCTGCGGGCTTTTTCAGTTCACGGACCAAAGGTTTGGAACTCACTCCCAATCGATCAGACAACATGCTTCACCACTTTTAAGAACATTAAGACCTATTTGTTTAGAATTTATTTAGATTAGTTTGTCATGCCATATGTTTATGTTTGTAATGTTTTTACAGCGCCTTGAGCCTACATTTTTGTTTGTTAACAGCGCTTTATAAATAAAATTATTATTATTACCGGTATTAAATTATTATTATTCTTATCTGCCATTTGTCTTGATATAATTTCATTCGGATGTTCTTTCTGAAAATATTGAAACCTGCCTGGGTGGACCATTTCGGGGACCGATTTAAAGTTTATGTTTCTACACAAACTGTCTTTGTAACCTTGTTTAAAATTACAGTTGTATTGTTATGAAGTTCTGTCAAATCAACCACTACATTTACCAAAAAAAAAAATTAAGAGAAAAAATTTATTTAGTACCCGGTATGCATATAATTTAGTTTTTCATATCATCGCGTAAACTGCAGTGCTGCACTACTACTTTTCGGCGAGGCACCACACAAGATCTGCCAACATTCTTTATCCTGTCATGTCTTTGATAGAATTTCATTCTGATGTTCTTTATGAACACTGTAACCTGCCTGGGTGGACCACTTCGAAGCAGATTTTTAGTTTGTAACTTCCTTATGTTTTACTTCTCAGCAGAATTTCAGTTGGCAATGGGAGAAGATTGAAAAAAAAAAATGTGTTTGTGCCAGATTGCAACATTATGATTATTTGAATAGTTGTTTAGAAATTTAGTTTAATTTTTTTTTTTAAATATTGTTTATCTTAAATCATCACGCACTATCGGCATGTGCTAGGATGAATGTTACCCCTGGTGTATTTTGCTTACTTGATGGCCACTATGTGGTGCCCATTTACAAATATTAACATGAACAAAACAAAATATACAAAACAAAATATTCAGAAATAAAAATAAACAACATAAAAAAAATTGTAAGAAACATCTTTTAATTATAACATTATTTTTTCTTTGATGCTTCTTGTGCCTTGAGAACTCGGGCCACTATCTTTTGTTCCTCGATCAAAAATGCACGAACTATTCTGCAAAATACAATGAACACACATGAATAAACATAGAATAAAGTTAAAATAACATTTCAGGGCATATATTAAGACCAGCCAGGCCAAAATTTTATGATTATAAGTGAAATTTGCTCATACAAGCAAGAAACAGGACTCAAAATAACAAAACGCTTAATGAAAGTTGCCAACAAAAACATCTAGCTTAATTTTATATGAACCAATATAAGAGATACCTATGAAGTGCATTGCACCCAAAAAGGAGATTTACTGTACTTTAAGACTGATTCAAATCAGTCTCAATCTAGATTTTAGCTCTAGATCTAGGGTTTAAGGAACAAGAGATTAAAAAAAAACCCTTTAACTTTTACCATAGACCGATATCGCATGTGCTGTGTGCGCATGCTCAAAACAAATTTGTCTTACAATTTTTTTTGCATTCTTCCGAAATGGAAAAATAATAAAAAAAAATCTTGATTTAACCATTTGGCCTCTACTGATAAACAACTAGAGTCACTGGCATTTGCCCATTTTGTTTACGTACGCACTGCTAGTTTTTAAATAACTATTTATACCTTTACTAACTCTGACCTAGAAGCAGAGGCGTCACTAGGCAGGTGCGGGGGATGCGGTCCGCACCGGGTGACACCCGTTAGGGGGTGACACCCGAGTGGAAAAAAATGCACTTTTCAAAAAAGAAAATAAAAAAATAAATAAATACCAACTTAGAAAAGTGAAAGAAGCAAGATCATAAAACACAGGAATGGTTAAATAAATTATTCTTAATGGGGAAAAATCAGTAGCAAGAATTAATTCTTTGATAAATGGTGGACATGTCCACAATGAGAAACTCGTGTGTAGAAGTGAAGAACATATATCAGGTTTTAAAATTTGGAACAATTAGTCAGCCGGACTTAGGCTACATAAAAATTTTTTTCTTGGGATTATGGAAACGTCATCCAAATATAACCCAGTGCTGCAATAATAACGTATAAGATTGCAACGGAGCGGTGCAAAAATAATAAAAGTTACTTTCAATATTGTACCAATATTGTATTGTGTTTATACATGTTTTAGCAAACCACTTAAGGGATATACTTTTCTGAGACATAAATGTTGCAAGGTACTCTGGTATCCTAAAGTACAGCACACCTAACATAGTTGTAGAATATATTAACAGTAGCAATGGCAATGTTCAAATGACTGAAACATTTAAGTGGACCAAAAGCTGATGGTAGCAGTTCTGATAATTTAGAAACGCCTGGAAAGAGATTGATATGAGCTCATGAACATGAGCAGCTCTTGGTAATGCAGCTACAACGTCAAAAATTCAGGAAGGAATGCAGGCAGTATTAATGAAGAACAGAAAAGTAACTTGAATCGATGTGCACACCATTAATTTTAGCTATTTGGTCAAAATTTTTAATCAGAACATGCTTCTAACACATTTATCTCGGTTATCGAGAACAAAAAGTTTTCTTCTTTCTTTGCCTCTTTTACCTGTTGAGCGGATATTTTAATTAATGATAGAGTGTCTGTTACGTGCGCATCTTAGTGTAAATGTGAAATAGTGCGAATGCGTGCTGAAAGGAGAGAGATCGAAATGGAGGCATAGAAACTAATGGTGTTTATATTGTTATGAAGATTAAACTAATTATAAACTATGATGCTAACGTTTGAAGTTGATGTATTAACAAACGTAACAAGTGGCAAGAGATTAGCTATGAAAGAAAAGAAAGAAAACGAAAAGATTGCCATTGAAAGGGAAAAGAAAAACGAACTAGTAGCCATTGAAAGAGAGAGATTTGCGTTCGAAAAGGAGCGGCGGAGAAAAGGTTAAAAACAGACCAAGAAAAGGACAGCGATAAAAGAAAAGGGGAAACTACAGGGAATAAATTAGCTAAGTATAAAGGTGCGATATTCGAAGAAGCTAAAATGGACATAGACATTTTTTTGAAGAAATTCAAAATTGAAATGAGAGAACTTGAATATCCAGAAGACAAATGGTCATTCCTATTATCGAGGTCCTTTGTAGAAGAGGTTCCATCAAAGATCTGTATGAACCAAGGCAGCTATAGCGTGGTGAAAGAACTACTACGAACGTAAGGTAAAACCGTGAACAATTTGTTAACTGTGAGATAGAAACAAATGATGACCCACAGACTTTCTTGGACAGAATGAACAGTCATTTTGAAAACTGGACTGAAACCGCTAAAATAGAAAAGACTTTTGATAGTCTGAAGACATTTCTAATGATAGACAAGGTGATTTACGAGTGCCAGGAAGAATTGAAAATATTTTTGTTGGAGAGGAAACCTAAGTCCATAGAAGACCTAGTAAAACTGATAAGGGTCTATAAGGTGGCACATCCCGATAAGAAACTATCCAGAGGCAGCGACATAGAAGAAATAGTTGCCTTTAACAGAACATACGAGACACAGAATGACTTTCACAGAACAAGGGAGACACATGATAGTCATAATAGACGTGGTCCATATGAAAGACAATATAACTACAATGGACGATATCCAAGAAACGGACAAGATAGAAAAGACTGTGAGAACGGTAGCGTAGATGTGAAGATTTTGTACAATGTATTTTATTTTGTTTTGATTTGTTTGATTGTAATTAGTATATTAAATTCCATCCGTCAAGAATGGAATCATTATGATGATATTAAGAAGTGAACTATTCTATTGTGACATTTGGACACGAAGTGTAGTAGATATAGAATTGCCAAATTGTGAGTGTACACAACAATGATTAGGGAGCAGATATAGATTTGAATTATATGCGGGGAGTGGTGTTAACGAAATCTGCATGATTATATATAGATATGTATAGAAATATGGATGTGTTAGTTTCATTATAACAATTATTATTATGATTGATACTGTCACAATTGATGAATATAAATGTCAAATGTTTAGCATGATTTTGTTGCGTATTACATAATGGTTTTCTATGTTACAGAGAATTTTGATTATTTTAAACTTGGAATAGTCTGAGGATATATGTGGTGATTTGTATTTTGGACGTTCGATGTACATCGAACTTGTTAAACAAGGGGGTGTTACGTGCGCATCTTAGTGTAAATGTGAAATGGTGCGAATACGTGCTGAAAGGAGAGAGATCGAAATGGAGGCATAGAAACTAATGGTGTTTATATTGTTATGAAGATTAAATTAATTATAAATTATGATGCTAACGTTTGAAGTTGATGTATTAACAAACGTAACAGTGTCATATGAACAACTCGCTGGTGTGCTCATCGTGTTGCTGTTAGACCCATAAAAGAACGATTTTATAAAAGTGTGAGGGGCGAAAATCTTTGCTGTCGCTCTGAAAATACAAACATTAGAGACACAGCGCAAAGACAGCCTGCCTGTGAATACATATATACCTTTCATTGTTTGACTTTCTTGTTGGCAGATGTCCTGAGGGACAAGGCAACAAAATACAAAAGTACCTTCAAAAAAAGGTGTTAATTATTGGCAAAGTGATGGCTAAGCTAGAGCAATACATTTACTCAACGAAATTTGTGACAAGTAATCTCGAAATGTTATTGTGATAACTTTAGTCAAACCAAACTAGCATGTTATTGCAACAGAAAAATAAGTTTTAACGATAAGAAAATATCAGGAAAGTATTAAGATGCCGGATTCACTGTTCACATAAAGAGCAAGAGGTTAATGCTGAGTGCATCAATCTCTTTTATACTGAGACAGACGATAAGATATGTGAACTAGAAAGACATCTACAGGCGGCAAAGTTTTGAAGGACGAAACGAATCTCTACCAACCTTAGATTTAAGCTTTCACTGCTTCTTGCCAAATTAATGCCTATACGTGATAAATGGCATTCCTACGTGGCGGAATGTGAAAAACTAAACCAAAAACTAAAGTTAATTAACAACTTTTAATACCCTTTGAAAGACGAATTTCAAATCAAGCAATTCAGTCCGTTGAAAACGAAATCGCAAAACATATTGAGTTTAAAGTTATTTATAAGTTTTCAAATTTGAAATCCTGAAAAGGACTTTTAAATGTTACGATAAAAAAAAATTCTTTCATGTTTTTGTACCGATCTATATACCTTTCATAACGTTCCTTTTTTTTTTAAAGTAGTCGTCATCAGGAAACTAGAACTATAATGTTCATAAGTTTCCATTAGGTGCTTATTAAGTCTACTAAGGAAAGTTTGTTCAGCTGATGTTTAATTTGTTTCTAATTTAAAATATTAGATGTTTATCTATGTAATAATTAACGATATAATGTCAGCGACAAAAGAAAATAAATAAAAACATTAAGATGGTATTGACTTTTAACTTTGTGTAACAGCAATCAACGAACTGTATTATTGCGCAAAAAAAGAACAAACCAACAAAAGTTTTAATTGGTAAAAAATAGTGGAACGCTGGTGTGTGTGGAGGGTGACACCCTGATCTTACCGCACCGGGTGACACCCATCCTAGTGACGCCACTGCCTAGAAGAGCGATAAGATAACGCTATTTTTTGGTGTTATTGAATATGTTAGATCTAGTCAAACGGGAGATTGGAAGGCAACTAAATCTGACATGATATTTTAATGATTTTGTGCTCAGTAGGCCTATTTATGACTTAAAACATGATGCTTAATCCTAAGTCTATTTTTCTCTATTATAAGAAGAAGGTTTTAGTTAGGTTTCATTAGTTTTTTCTGTGAAATTAGTCAAAAAAATATTTTTTAAAATATCTGATACTGAGTTATATCCTGTATCTTAGGGATGGGGTAGATAGTTTCTGGCAACTGCTTAGTGCTGAAAGGATAAAAACCATTTATACATTTACTAACTCTGACCTGGAAGAGCGATAGTGATGCTATTTTAAGGTGTTTATTTTGTATCTGCAGCATGTTAGAAGGGATTTTTATGATTTTTTTATTAAGTTTTAAATAAAATAAGATTTTAATCAGAATATTGATGTTTTAGCTAAATATGACATGATATTTTAATGCTTTTGAGCTCTGCAGGCCTATTTATGACTTCATTTAGTTTAGTTTTAGGCACATCGGCACAGTATAGGCCATGTCGTGCCTACAGTCCCTTAAGAACTACTCTCCCTCTATAAAAAGGTCAAAGTCCATACAATTAACTCATTAAAATCAAGGTCTATTTACAGTTAAAATAGTACATGTAAAAATTTAAATATTTGATAAAAATTTAGTGTAAATAGTACGTGTCTACAGACTCATATCAGATCCTTGCAGACTGACCCACCTCCCGGATAAAGCCCAGTATGTTCCCAGGGTCAACAGTATCAAACAGTATTTGTAAGTCAGTGGCTATAAAAAAACTTCTCCCTGACATCCTGGTATCTGGGGCAGTCAATAAGGATATGTTCCACAGAGAGGCGAGAGTCACAACACTCACAAAGTGGGGGCTGCTCTCATTTTTATGACTTCAAACATGATGCTTAACCATAGGTCTATTTTTTCTATCACAAAAAGAATTTTTTTTTTTTTATGTTAGCTTTATTAGCTTTTTTTCTGTGAATGTAGTAATAAAAAAGTTTTTTTCTTTAAATAACTGATACAGGGTTATGTCCCTTCCCTTAGGGATGGGGTAGATCAGTGATGCCCAACCTTATATGGCATGTGGGCCATTTTGTTTCTTACAACTGCTTAGTGGTGAAAGGGTGAAGAAAACTAACCTTTCTCTGACAGCTTTGTGACATCTTGACCCACCATAGGCACGTGTAACAGTCTTTTGTCTTTTACTCATAGCAGCAAGTTTATGTGGCCTAACAGCTTTCACCTAAGAATACATCAAGATGCAAAACTTACACAAGATTAACAAGCTAATTTTATTCTGTAAATAAAAAAAAAAAGATCTGGATCCTAGCACTAGATCAAAAAATATCTAAAGTAGAATATAATAAAAAACTAAGAAAAAGAAAACAAATGTCAAGTCTCAGTTAAACTCTCAACACTCATGAAATATTTCCCTAGGTAGGCGAGTAGATCTAGAACAAATCTAAGATTTCAGATCTAAAATATAGATCTTACAAATGGACATCTGCAGTTTAGATCAGATCAATTTCTAGATATGATCTAATAAAGGCATGTTCTGTGTAGAATGTTTTAGATACCGGTACTAAAAAAAAGTCCAGATAGGTGCATATGCATAGTGAAAGTTTTGCAATGTTGTCAGTTATGAACAAGGTCAAATTTGATTCAAAAAGGTGGCTCACACAATCACATCTAGCAAACTAAGATAAGTGGCAAGATGGAAAGAAATTTATACCAAAGTCTAAATCTACCAGTACTGAAAAAAAAAAAAAAAAAAAAAAAAAGACATCCATCATTAAACTTCAAATATAATAAAATAACTATTTTAAAAAATTTTGATTTAAATTCGGTTATCCATCCCACAACACAGTCAGCTGCTTGATTGCCTTAAAGTTGACTCTGCATTTTCAGTACCAGTATCAGCCAGCGGGGAAGATATACTGATTGAATAATGTATTGGTATGTTTATTATTTGGACATCTAGGTCAAACACTTTAAGTTCTGATTTAGAATTCTTAACATCTAGTGTGCATCTACTTCTAGGTCAATATTAGATTTACGTAAAAATATAAGCAAGGATTATAAAATAAAATTGAAGCAACTGTAAATTTACTGGTATGTAGGTGGCCCCCCCCTCATCAATAGGACAAATGTAGTGTGTGAAAAAACTATTGTTTGTTTGTTTCAGATGTTCCTTCGGAGTTAAGATAGTTTACTTCCTAGCCCAAACCTCTTGCAGGACAATGGGGGATGGGAGTTTGAAACCAGGACCATCGATAAATCCAAATGACAGTGTAGCTTTTTTAAATAAATAGGCTAATTATGTTATTTGATTCAGTTAAGACTCCAGCTAGTAGTTGTGACATTAAAGTCAATGTTTGTGCAATTTCATAACAGCATTGAAAGACTATTCATGGGCGTAGCCAGGGAGGGGTCGGAGATTAGCGACAGATTTTTTGCTTTGATTTTGTTTATTTTAAGTTGAGATTTTAATACTAAACCATCATTTGCTCAGCACAGCCAAGGGGGTTTTGAGTTAAAAACCCTCCACCAGAAATCCCCTCTCCTATACAAAAAATAATAATGCAAACAACTATCTCCTAATTCATCTCCACCAGAAATCCCCTCTCCTATACAAAAAATAATAATGCAAACAACTATCTCCTAATTCATAATGAAGATTTAAATTATTAAACCCCTCCAAAATTTATGATAAACCTCCTCTTCAAAATGAAAAAAGCAAATTACACACTCAAAATTCTATGAGCGTAGCAGGATTGGAAGCTAAAATATACCACTTTTATATATATATATATATAATAAGAAAAATTGCGCACTCAAAATGTTACGAGTATTTTTTTATTTTACCCCCCCCCCCCATTTTTCAGCTGATTTTGAAGCTAAAAAAAATACCTCTTTAATATTAAAAACAAAGCAAACTATAAACTCAAAATTCTAGTCAAGGGAGAGTTTAAACCCCTGCAGTGGGGTTTGAAGCTAAAAAATAACTCAATATATATATAAAAAAGCAAATTACACTAAAATCTATGAGCGTAACCAAGAGGGGTTTTGAGTTTAAACTCATTTTGTTTTTTTTAACAAACTACAGGAGAAAGCTATTCTTGTGAAAGAATTAAAGGTCAGAATGTAAAGAAGATTAATTATGGACACACACACATTTTTTTTTATATGCATTTAAATTTCAAGAAAAACAATCCTGGCTATTCCCATGCGACTATTAGTAGATAGGTTTGGTTTGGTTTTAGGCACATCGGCACAGTATAGGCCATGTCGTGCCCATATTAGTAGATAAAATAAGGTCTGCAAAGATGGTCAGTTAAACACTGAAGCTTACCCCTCTAAGTCTTGTTTTGTAATCACCACATATTGGTGTCTTGGCCAATTTCTTCTGGTAAAGATAAACCAGTTTGCCACCAGGTGTTTTTGAGCTAAAGTAACAAGATATGAATGCATTGTGAAAATAAAAATATTCAAATAATTTTCATAATATGATATAATTTTAAACATTTTTTTTTCATCTCAAGTGAGATTTTCATCAAGTTAGCAAAGTAGTAAGGTTAAGAATAATGTACACTTATAGTTTAATTTGGGTTTGGTCCAACACCGTCATCAGGGTTTGGTCCAACACCGTCATCAGGGTTTGGCCGCCCTCGCCGCATGTATGATTTTCCTTATGTTTAAAGTTTGCCATTTCTGTAGCAGTAGTGTTTTTTACAGGGTGGGGTCACTAGCCCCACGCCAAACCCTCCTCCTTTTTCACCCGGGCTTGGGACCAGCAAAGATGGCGGAGTCTCAGATCGGGTCTCAAACAAGGAAATCCTATGCCGAACTGGGAGTCGAACACTCAGTGAGGTTGTGACAGAACGTCGCATGAGGTTTGCGGGACATGTTCTACGACAAAATGAACTACGCATACCAAGAATTGCTCTGACATGGAGTCCAATACGAGGAAAACGCAAACAGGGACGTCCTCGTATAACTTGGCGTCATAGCTTCATGGAGGACCTCAGAACAGTGGACACCAGATGGGAGGAGGCTTCAGACATTGCCAATGACATATTTATGGAGACAGCTTGCTGCCCAATGTGCCGAACGGCGAGGGAGGACCTAAGTCCTAAGTCCCTATAGTTTAATTTGTATATTTATAACTATAACACTTTCACTGTTATACTTAGAAGTTAATACATTTTTAGCATAATTTTTATGCACACCAACACTGATCAACTTACGAACTAGCCCTAAAATACCATCTACCCAATAATTGAATAAAGAAAAAAAATTACCAGATTCCCAAACATAAATCCTGGACTCAAATATAAACAATATAAACAAAACACTTTAACAAAAGAATCAAATCCACTGGAGCTCAAAGTAGGCACACCATCCATATAACAGACATGCCTACCCCCAATACTCAGATTGTGGAACACTCAGGTTGAAAATGTGGGATTTTGGGCCCCATTGTGGAACATAAGCGCGTAAACTTACATTTCGCAGCAGTACTGCAGGCAATAAATAAAACTACAATTATTACTTAAATAACCATGCTTGGTTTGCTTCTTATACATGTAAATAGTAAGAAAACAATTAAACATGTAATCCGGTCAATTGTTCTATCTAGCTCTATATGATGAATTCAATTTGAAATGTATTCTATAGTCTATAGTTTCTATTTTGTATTTGTTAGTACTAGAACTAGATCTAGTTAAATCTAGTAAATAGACTACATTATTCTAGATCAAGATCTTCTTGTAATTGTATGACTTGATTATCTAGCCTTTTCTAGACTCTATTTTACCTCTACTCTAAATTTTGTCTCTAGTTCTAGAATAATTTTAGACCTAACAGTCCTCTAAGTCTAAAAGGACACAGATTATAATAATTATATTATAGATCTAGATCTACAGACTAAAATATTACATCTAGCCAATCTAGCTCTATCATCTTCTAATTTTACTATATTACTATATTAAAGGCCAATGGTATATTGGACTATTGGTATTGCAATTAGTAGTATTAGATCTAGACTAGTCACTAGTCCTACTTCTGGATTCTAGATCTAGAAAGTAATTTATACGTTGTTTTTTTTTAAATCCTTTTCTTAAAAACCAGTAGATTCTAGATCTATTAAAAAATTTATAAGTAAATAAAATTAATAACCCGGGCAGTTCAACTTCAGAGTTCAAGCCAGTTGAAGTAGATCTACTAGATCTGGGTCCATTGTCAAGAAAGGAATGCAATGAATGGAGCATTTGGCTACATATATACTAATATAGATCTACATCTAGACTCTAGATCTAGTCTAGCTCAACCATATCTTGTGTAAATTTGGACACACCGGGTCCGGGAGGAGATGAAATGTAAACAATAAACACAGACCTATATATTTATTTTTTTTTACAGTCAGTATTTTCATTTCGCAATATTAATAAATAATGAAAAAAACGTTGATTTTTTTTTTTGTCGGAATTCAGACTTGGCGGAACAAAAATTGCGGATGCAGAACGGCAGGACATGTGAGCTTTTTTTGATGATTTTGCGGGACGGTAGGCATGTCTGATATAAATATATACACAGACAGATCAGCCTTCAAAGCCACCATTGATGCTGGATAATTTGATCCCAATTTTTTAATATTTTTTTATTTTCTGACATCACAACACCGCAATTTATACTCGCCTCTCTGACATTTCTTGTAGATCTAGACCCGATAATTTGTTTATTTCATCCATATTTAGATTTTAAACAAGCAAAATTAATAAATATAAATTAGATCTAATAGGTAGCCTAGAAAACCCAGAAATGCGGAAGTAAAAAATGACAGATAAAGTTGAGATCGTGTGTTTGACATTTTTTTTTTTTTTTTTACGTTGGCCGTACTTGGAAATTTATTACACTTTTGAATGAAATGCGAGAAGTCTAAGAGAGTGTAGATATAGATTTCAGAATCTAAGTAGATCTCTATTAAATCTAGAATTTCAGAAATATAATATATATATATATATATACCTCAGGCCTCAACCCTAAACTACAGACAGTACAGTAGACCCAATTCTAAGCCTCTAGATTAGAAGTAATAGTCCAAAACTCAATCTATAGAGTTGAGAGTACTCAGATGTACAAGTTTAGCTAGACAAAAAGCTCTTTATTATCTTAGAATAAAAATCTAAATTGATTTATTCTAATATTAATACTATTAATTATAAAATAAAATTCTGTGGTCCTCAAGTTAGATCTGGCGGAAAACATTTTCCATTTAAAATGCATTTTTGTAGTTCAACATTCATTTTCTACATAAAATAGATCATCCATGAAAAATTTGCTTTACTGGTGGATAGATCTATGTTTGTGTAAGCTTCAAAAGCAAAATTTTTTTGAAATGTTTTTATAATGAATTTGTGCGTTTGTGAATACCGGCAAGTTTGCAAAAACGATGGATAAGATTTACTTTTGGATTTATGTGCTCCCGTTTCAAACATACTGTTTCTATATTATCTATGTATAAAATACATACTACCGGTATTTAAAAATGGTTGCTACATGCGTTTAAGAAAAAAAAAGTGAAGGAAATGGTTTGTTTGTCTTAAATTTGGAAAAAACTAGTCTCGACGTCAGGTTTTATTTTTATCCATCGCCAAATACCATGTACATCAGGCATGTCAAACGTGGCATTCGGCCCACTTGGCTTCCTAAAAAATTATCAAAATAATGTTAAGCTATTACGCTGGAAAATAACATGACAATCTACTTGAATTTATTTGTTAAACTGAACGAGAGTGAGTCTGCAGTGAAAGCAAGCTACATTTTGTCAAACTTAATTGCAGGCCATAGCGAATCATTTAGTGAAGGTGATTTTATGGTGTGCCCTTAAAGCCGTGGAAGTACTTTGTCCAGAAAAGGTGAAAGCATTAAAGAAATAGTGTTAACTAGGAACACCGTGGCACATAGAATAATTTACATGTCAGTCAGATTGTGTGAACGAAATAATTGATTTTGAATTATTCTCAATGGCTCTCGATGAGTCAACTCATGTTACGGGTGTATCGCAGTTGATTATATTCATAAGGATCTGTGAAAGGAATTTGGAGATACACGAGAAGCTACTTGATCTCTATTTTATGCATAACACCACAACAAGAGTGGATGTTTTTTTTAGAAATAACAGAAGTTTTATATTGCAGTACAATTTATCTTTGGTAAAGCTAGCTAGTGTAACAATGGATGGCGCACCAACCATGAAATGAAATGGTTTTGACGCAAAGCTTCTAGCAAAAATAGAGACTTGTGCTAATTTTACATTTCCTCATTTTCATTGCAGTGCATTCTTCAAGAAACATTCTGCGCTAAGCAATTACATTTCCAACATGTCATAGACCGGTTTCAGTTGCTCTCAATTTTATTCTGCCGGTGGTTTAAATCATCACCAATTTTCAATGTTTCTGGATGACATTGGACATTAATTTGATTGTCTTTTTTTGCACTGCGTGAGGAAATTGTATTGTTTCTGAACATGAAAGGTGAACCTGTTGAACATTTCCAAACTGATCTCACTGGTCACCTGTAAGACTTAAATTTGAAACTTCAAAGTAAAGACAAAATTGTCACAACTGCGTGTAATCATGTGAAGTGCTTTCAAGCAAAATTACGAATGTGGATAAACCAAATATTAAGAAAAAATCTTGTTCACTTCTCAACGTGTGAGGAACTAAAAAGATTAAATAGCCTACGGCTACAACATTTGGTAAATATTTCTTACACCTGGAGTCGTTAGAGGATGCTTTCAATGACCATTTTCGTGACTGTTTCATACGAGCAAGAATATTCGTTGTTTGTATATCCATTCTTATTTGATTCTGAAAATGCTGCTGATAGAATAGCAGTAAGATTCTTTGTTGAAATCGAAGTATATAGAATTGGCTGTACCGGTACCAAAATTTTACAATTAATTACCCTGAACATTACGTTGAATTGCGGAAATTTGCAGCCATAATTCTAGCTATGTTTGCATGCACTGGTCTATGTAAGCAGTTCTTTTCCATAATGAAAGCTACAAAAACACCTAACCTTTTAAGATTATCTGATCAAATTTGTCATCACCTGACATTAATAAACATGTATCCCAGAAAAGATGTCAAGCACCAATACAAAGAAAATAATGCGTAATCATAGTCATTTTTAATTACCAAATAGTACTACACATTTAGCTAAGGGACAGACAAGATATTAATTATTATATTCTATTGTATTGTTTCTAATTTATACAAGACTAGTTACACTAGTAGGCTGTTTTGTAACTGATTTTTTGCAGCGGCCCGTCAGGTCATAGAGTCATAGTAAGATTTGTATGCGGCCCATACACCTTAATGAGTTTGACATGCCTGATGTACATTATTTTTAAAATAACATTTTAAAAAGTCTAAAAAGATAAATTTTAGTTTTAAACTACATCTTTTTTTATTACAGTAAATGAGTAATAATAATGCATTATTATTATTTTTTTATTATTTAAAAAAATATTTTTTTTTAAATCTCTTTTTTTTTTAAACCAATCAGATTTTCTCTCGCCATTCACTCTAATCACTCTTTTTCAAAGAAATTTTTTTTTTTATTTCACCTCCTTAAATCTAGATTAATCTAGATCTAGTTACTAGTGTCTATGGTAATTTATGTCTTCCGAACAAATTAAGCTCTGCCACAGCAATTTTTGCATTTGAATTTTTATAGCTCCATAATGGTTAGTCCTAGGAAAAAAACACAAACATCTATAAACTCGTCATCCATTTGCCCGTAAAAATAGCTATATTGTTTTATTACGCTACGCAGAGTTCAAATAAAATATGTTGAAGAGGGTCAGGTAATGAGGTCCAGAGCTAACGTAACGAACACCATACTCCGCTCTGTACACTAACGAACACCTTTGTTTATTGTATTTAAAAATAATAATATCTTCATTTTTTTTTAATTTTTATATTAATTTCTTTTTAAACCAATTCAAGACTGATTAGTGTTACTTTTCCCTCTTAATTGGTCCTTTCTCTGCTAAACCCTCAAGGACCATACCTAGATCATCTAGTTTTAAATCTAGTAGATCTAGAATCTAGTTGACCCAAAAAACAAAATCTGCAACTCTGCATGTTTAGCCCGCTCACTCCAGTCTGAGATTGTGACCTAATTTAGTACCAGATTGATCAATAATTGTCCCTCCTGCTTTTTTTCCTTTCTGGTTTAGTTTTAGGCACATCGGCTCAAATAGGCCATGTCGTTTCCTTTCTGGTACTTTGTTGATGATAGCTTGCTAGGTCAGACATGCCTACCCCCAATACCCAGAATGTGGAACACTCAGGTTGAAAATGTGGAATTTTGGAGTCCAATGTGGAACAAAAGCGCGTAAACTTATGTCTGGCAGCCGTATTGCGCGCAATAATTAAAACTTCAATCATTACTTTAATAAAGATTCTGGTTTGCTTCTAATACATAAATGTAAATATATATAATATTATAATTCAAACTAAGAAAATAAATGTATTCTAATGTTTCTATCTATTTTGTATTTGTGTTACTACTAGAATTAGAACTATATCTAATTAAATCTAGTAACTAGACTAGATTATTCTAGATCTACTTGCTTTGAATAGCTAGACCTCTCCTCAAGTCACTCTAAATTTTGTCTAGTTCTAGAATAATTTAGATATAACAAGTCCTCTAAGATCTTAATATTTATCTCTAGATATAGATCTACAGACTTCTTGAGAACTAAAAAAAAAATAGTGAAATCTAAGTCTAAATCTATCAACTTCTAATTCTACTATTACTATTAGATCTTATTACTATTAGACTTATCTTATTGAGAACTAAATACTTTTAAATAGTGAATTTATTACATCTCTAGAAATCTAGTTCTATCATCTAATTCTACTAACTATTACTCACTAGAATCTATTAGATCTAAATTCTAAGTCTATTTCTAGATCTAGAGTTATATCTGGATTCCTAGATCTAGATCTTAATTACGTTTTTGTTATGTTTTTTAAAATCCTTTCCTTTTCTTAAGTACTAAAGTAGACTACACTACATATAAAATAACCAGCTCTAGTCTCTAGTCAACTCAGATAACTCTAGTTCAATAGTTCAGTCTAGATCTGGTTTCATTGTCAGGAAAGGGATTTGAATGGAGCATTTGGCTTATTAGCGCTTACTAGATTCTAAAAATGGATTTAGAATCTAGATCTAGACTACCAGATCAAGATCTATGTACTAACACTAAGACTAAGTGACTACATAGTCTAGATCTAAAATTTAGACACACCGGGTCAGGGAGTTGATGAAATGTAAACAATAAACACAGACCTATATATATTTTGCATTAAGTATTTTCATTTCGCACTATTAATAAATAATGAAAAAACGGCAATTTTTTTTGTCGGAGTTCGGACTTGGCGGAACAAAAACTCGCGAGTGCGGGACGGCGGAACATGTGAGCTTTTTTTATGATTTTGCGGGACGGTTCCGCATAATGCGGGACGGTAGGCATGTCTGCTAGGTGCTTAATTAAGAGAGAGTGAGAGAAGTAGGATTGTGCACTCATAAAAACATTTTTTTTTTCATTCACATTATATCCAAGTCATTAGCACTTTGTTTAACGATATTCACTTTCTTTTTACTCATTCACATCACACTTGGTTTAACACCTAAGAGAAATCAACATTAAGTAAGAAAATGTTAGACCTATGACCTATACCAGATCTAAAAAATCTTAATCCCGGACCTACCCTCCTTCTGTCCTAGAAGAAAAAAAAAACAACCTACCAGTGCCCTTTGAACCAGTGTAAAACTACCCTTATTTTTCAGCAGAGTAAATGAAACTGTCTGAACTATAAAGAAATGTAGTATAAATAAAAACAATAGACCGGTTTCAGCTTAGGCTTAGCTATTAAAATACTCATTTTAACAAAGATTGTGGGCTGTTCGTTAATATCACGAAATGGGGGATGCTTCTGACTTGTTAGAACTATTTAGAAGTAGAAGTGAATAACTATAGTTAAATCACAAACTGAGTCAAATTTTTAGATCTAGAATCTTGTCTAATTTAAAATTTACTTACACCTTTCTGCGGTTTGAATTGGTATTATATGAAAGACGACGTCTAAATGTAAGACGCTGTGCCATCTGAAAATACATCAACTTGCAGATTAGTATAGATATAGAAATCTACTACATACTTTACATAGGTCTCGAGAATACATACAACGATTCATAAAGAAATTACTGGTTTGGTAAAAAAAAATACAATTATATCTTACTCACTGAAAAGTTAAAGTCATAATCTTTGTATAATGTTACATAGTTATTTGCAATAATGAAAGATTTGATAGGATTTAAATATATAATAATAAGTCTACAACTATACCTTCTTACTTTTAGTTGGTTTGTTTAGAAAAGGAAGCGGAAACAGATTTATTAAAAGTTTTTTTTTTTTTTTTTTGACGAAATAGTGGACCGGATTATATATCTATATATAGATCTATCTATCTATCTATCTATATAATATATATATATATATATATATATATATATATATATATATATATATATTAAATTGCTATTTCAAATTTCGGACTATTCTACAATTTGCTTTGGCTTATTTTTTCCCAATAATTTTGTATCTTGAATATTGACAAAATAACTTTGATATCGGGGGAGATTTTTATGCTTTGGCTCGTTTGCACGGGCACCCTGACATAATGACAAGTGGATAGTGACTGTAACATAATAGTAGGCCTATTACTATTATATGTACATTTGCACACTAGCGCGTAAGTGCAGCACCGCTAGTGTTTTACGTAATAAATGAGTTCCTAATATGTCTTCCCTCTTAAACACTAGTTTGTTAATTGTGTAATACAAATATTCTACAGTGACTGAATATCTAATCTTATATATTACAGTCGTTATTTCAAAAAAGGAGATAATTACGTCCCACGCATTTCATATGTAGGCTAAATCGAATCATGTAAGTAAGTTAATCAATGACTTAAAATCTTATAGGTCGTTGGTTTTCCTGGCTGACTCAGGCAACTTTTTGTTGCACCTGCTTTGAGTACCACTACGAACCGGACTGATCAAGATAATTTTGGGCCTGCATCCGAGCGGTACCTACAATATGATGTCACGGTCCGAGCCTGTCGCCATAAGCGTTGAAACCCCCTCCCCCCTCCCCCGAAATGAATCCCCCCCCCCTTTCGGGAGGGGGGAGTCGAATTTAGTGACTGATTTTTCGCTTTGATTTTTTTTTTTAGGTTAGATTTTAATAGGCCTACTAAACCATTACTTGCCGAACACAGCCAAGTGGGTTTTGAGTTCAAAATCCCATACCAGGAGATTTTGAGTTTAAAACCCCTACCAGTGGGGTTTGAATTTAAACCCCCTACCAGGAGTTTTGAGTTTAAAACCCCTTGCAGTTAAATACCCCTCTTCTATAAAATAAAAAAAAATGCAAACGATAGGCCTGATATTCCAATTTCGGCTTGGAAGTTTCAGCAGTAGTCGCCACAGGATGCACTTATTTCAAAGTGTAATTTTCGGGAAAGACCAGTAAGGTACCAAGACCAGCATTGATGGTGGCTTTGAAGGCTGAACCGTTGGTGTATATATGGATAGCTGTTTTTGGATAGCTTTCAATAGTTTCAAGCGTGCCTACTTTGAGCTCCAGTGGATTTGATTCTTTAGTTATGGTATTGTTTATTAAATGTGTTTTAATAGTTGGTTGTTTATAATTGAATCCAGGACTTATGTTTGGAAATCTTGTGATTTTTTCTCTGTTATTGGGTAGATGGTGTTTTAGGACTAGTTCTTCAGTAAGTTGGATCAGTGTTCTTTGCTTTTTTTTTTTTTTCCTATATCTCTGTGTTATTAGTTTATTTGGATGGTCGTCCTCCAATCTTCTGTATCTCTCAATAGCTTCTAATGCTGCTCTGTTGCGCCTTAAATTAAGAGGTTCAATATTGGAGTCTATTTCACAGGCTGCTGTGGGAGTAGTTCTCATACCTCCACTAATTAGACGCAGGGCTTGGTTTTGGATTGTGTCAAGTTATAATTGATAGTTGTTGTTGGCAGCTACTTGTATGGAGAGACAGTTATCCATTACAGATCTGACATATCCATTGTATAACTGTCTTATAAGGTTTTCTTTTCAGCTCCCCAGGATGTTCCTGCAAGGTGTTTTATTATGTTTAATCTTTGTGATGCCTTTGCTTTTAAATCTGCCATAAAGTGTTTTAGAGACAGTCTTTGGTCTAATTTTACGCCAAGTTATGTTGGATTTTCTTCTTTATTTATTGGCTGTGAGTCTATTTTTAGGATGTAGTTTATGTTTACTGTTTTGTTGCTGTGGATAATTATAGAATAAACCGACTTTTCTTTGTTTATTTCCATTTGAAGGGCCAGAATGTAATAAAGATTAATTATGTACACACACATAGGCCTACATATTTTTTTTTCGCGGGGGGGGGGGATCCCCCACCCCCGAAAAAAAACCTTGCTTCGCCCATGTCTGTCGCTATGGACCTTAAAGACCAGGGCCGGTCCTAGCAATTGCGGGGCCCTATGTGAAACTGATTGCGCGGGGCCTATAGTGTGGGTGGGAATAAGGATAGTAAGTGAAAATTAAGATTTTGTATTACAAAATAAATTCGGCTTTCCTTTGTTTTCATTCTTTTCTAAGTACAAAATTGCGATCAAGTTAGTTTTACTTTATGAACCTAGCAACCTATGGCATATTTATATGCTAGTGACTATAAAAGTAAATAAGGTATGGAAACTTCCTGTTAAGGTGAAAATTTTCCCGATTATTCCATTTTATAAAATGAAAGCTGACAATGCCTTTTTTCTTTTATCGCGCGTAGGCATAGCGTTTTCGGCAATAAATGACACCCACAAATGACAATGCTGTCTATTTTTCATGAGATTTTTATGAGTTTTCAGATTTTAATAAGTGCAGGACATTTCCAGGAATTTTTCGTATATATTTTGCAATTAATAATTACACATAGAATTAGCGCGGGGCCTATGAAAGCGCTGGGCCCACTTCGACCGCATAGGTTGCAGTGGCCTAAGACCGGCCCCGTTAAAGACCTTTCTCTATCAGCTATTGCTTACGTGGGGAACTCGAATTTCGATTACTGCATTCAAGTGTCAAACAAGAACTGTACACGCGACGCTTCACGAAGAGAATGTTAATGTCTAGAAACCCTATAACATGGTCTGAAACCGGTGGACTTCTATATTTCTCTTTTTACCGAAACTATTATAACAAACACAGACTACATTGAACAAATTAATTCTTTCTTACCCTAGCAAGGGGGAAAAAAACCCAAAGACAAGTTGAAACAATAAAAGACCAAGAAGTTCCCACGCCTTAAGAGGCCTACAGTGTCATTTAGCAAGAAGAACAACGAGAAATTATATTTTGCAAAAAAAAAAAATTACAGTGCAGGGCATATAATGCAGGGGCGTAGCTAAGGATTTGGAGGCCAGAGGGGATTGATCTCTTTGGGGGGCTCTTGCATTTTGACATTCGACATCATGACATGAGATAAAGTACTTAATAAATATGTAAGCCTACATTCTAATTGGTACAGAATATCAGTAAAATTAAATAGAAAAAAAATCACTAAGAATCTTTTAATGAATAATACCTTTGTTTATTGGCGAAATAATGCACAAGTAACAAATCTCAATTCATATCGCTTCACGTCGTGCTTTCTGTGCAGCAAAGGCATCTATAACATCATCTAAATCAATAGTGTCTGGTATTTGTGACTTCACTGACATTAAAGCCATGCTAAAGTTTCTTTTTTTTTGTCATTGTGATCCTGAGATAGTTTTTTATTAAAACTTGAGCTTTGAGAATGATCTTTTACGTGACGCATTGGAAGTGGCCTGAGTTAGCAGCATTCGAATGGAGATTGCAAGGTTTGAGCACACATCATTATCATATGAATACAGCTTCCTCAAAATGACGATTGGTGTATTGCCTGTATTTCATCAAACATGAAAAAGTAACAGTTTTTTTATACCAGCTTGTCATCATCCATAGACTCCAAGAGGTCTTGATTCAAGAAGAAACCCAAATGTGTTCACGTGATTTTCAAGCCTTTGAAATTTGTCCTTTATCTCCATATGTCCAGCAATTCTGTCGCAACACGTTTGAATAGCAGTTCTATTGACATTCTCCTGAATGGGTTATCTCAATGGTTGATGCGTTTAGGAATGACAGAGTGAAAATATGTATTGATCCAAAAGATCTCAATAAAGCAATCAGACGGGAACATCACCTGATGAAGATTGAAGATGTGATCACTAACATTCCAGGTTCGTATATATTCTCAGTTCTCGATGCCAAGTCAGGGTTTATGCAGATAAAGCTTGAAAGAGAATCTTATAGATGAAATGTTTCAAAGTTGAAGGAGCATATGTCATCATAGACGACATTCTAATAGCTGGTAGAGATGTTGAGCATCATGATTGTCGGTGCGTAGATTTGATTTCTAGCACCAATGGTTATTAAAGTGCACGAATGTGGAACGCACTTCCCTTTTTAGTGCACGATTGTGGAACGCACTTCCCTTTTGTCGTCTTGCTTGGGAGTTATGGAGTTGTTTTGGTCTTTGAAGGAGTATTGGTTGAGGTTCTTTTGTGTGGTTGAAGATTTTTCTTTGTTCCCCTGTTTAGGGTGAGTATGAGTATATAAGGCACGACTGCATCTCACAGTAGTTCGATGCCATAGTATACTAGACTCGATCTTTGAGTTGTTTTTAATTTGATCTATGTATCTACAGGGAGTTAGTATGGAATTGAAGTCTACGCTTGATATATTCTACTAGTTTGTTGTGGTGTGATTGTGGGCTTGAAGCGTTACTTGGTTGGAAAGCAAGGTGTGAAATGATTAATTAACTCATAGACAATTGTATTATACATTCTGTAATTACATGGTTATTTCTTCATTAATATGTCATCTTCAACTAATTCACCTTTTTAAACATTTAAATTGTTCATATTTCGTTGCTTAGTTTTTGTAAGCACGAAGGTGCATGTTGAATGTCAGGGGCCCGGGCAAACGAGCTAAGGTCTATAACATAACCCTGACAATGATCACATATTGAAATAAGTTATACAAAGAGTGACGGAGTACAATTTAAAGCTGAACTATAACAATTGCAGGATAAGGTAAAACAGAGTACCTTATATGGGACATACCTTGTCAGAGAATGGTTTAGAACCAGATCCAGCAAAGATAAAGGTTATTATAGACATGCCAGCTCCTCTAGACAAAGATGGAATCAGAAGATTTTATGTTTAATTCAGTACCTAGCAAAGTTCATTCCTAATCTAAGTAAAGCAGATGCTCCAATAAGAAAGCTTCTAAAATATGATGCAGACTTTTAATGGAATCATGAGCAAAACAATAGTTTCGAAGAGTTGAAACATCTTTGTATAAACCCTCCAGTTTTGGCATATTATGGTGTGAACAAGAACGTAGAGATAGAATGTAATGCAAGTAACGATGGACTGGGAGCAATATTACTCCAGGAAGGTCGTATAATTGCATACGCATCAAGAGCTCTCACAGACAATGAAACAAGATAAACTCAAATTGAGAAGGAAATAATCTCAATTGTATATAGCACAAGCTAATTTCACTGCTACATATTTGGTAAGGAAGTAACAGTTTATAATGATCAAAAACCTCTGGAGCAAATCTTCAAGAAACCGTTATTGTCCACACCAATGAGAATTCAGAAGATGCTAATGAGACTGCAGTGGTATGATCTGAAGGTCTGTCACAGAAAAGGCAAAGAAATGTTTATCTCCGATACGCTTTCTCGTGCACATCTACCTATTACTGATACACAGACTGTCACAGACATGTGAATTTACAGATGATTAAGTGCATATGATCTCTGTATGTGATTCAAAATACAGTGACATTCAAGACTGTACAAGCAAAGAACTTTCACTGTTTCGGGAAATAATTATGACTGGTTGGCCAGACACAAGAAGCAAGACTCCAATTGAAGTCATGCCCTATTGGGATTCAAGAGACGAGTTATTAACTTTAGATGGTATTATATACAAAGGTCTGATAATAGTCATGCCACCGAGCTCACGTAAATACGTGTTAAATCTGATTCACAAGACTCACTTAGGAATAGTGAAGTGTAAGCAGCGAGCCAGAGAAGTCATGTTTTGGCCAGGCATGAAAGCAGACATTGAAGTGATAGGGTTTGTAGCAGGTGTGCTGAACATCAGAATAAAAATGTGTCAGAACCGCTAATACCTACAAAGACACCAGACCTTCCATACAGCATGGTTGGTTGTGATCTGTTTTAACTTTGAGAGGAAAAAGTAGCCAATTTGCTTCTAGTTGACTACTTCTCAAAGTTTATTGATGTTAAAGAACTGTCACAGGAAACTACATCAGATATCATCGAAGCAATGAAAAGTATATTCGCGTGCCATGGAATATCTAGGAGACTAATGTCTGTGACGAAATACGTCCCCTCAATACAGAACTGACCAGTGAAGTGTATACCCCCTTTGCCGCGCCGGGGCTGGGGCCCCCGCGGGGCCCCCACTACACCAGATCTACCTGTGTTTACCCCCCCCCCCTTGACCAGTAGCCGTCTTCGCGCTGAAATAGTTCCGACCACCCGCTGCTGACCACACACACTCAACACTAAATGACATTCCATGCATTCCATTCTTATCATTCGTGACGCAACAATGGTCTTGGGCGAGCAACTGCATAAGACTAACCCCCCCTCTTACGTCAAACTGGCCTTCCATGCGTTTCAAGCCACGCGCGAAACGTTCAAATTCATCATGCCCGATTACGGCATCGGACAAAGGTCAGATCATGCAATCGCAACGTGGTTATCTCCTTCCACCCCCCTTCCTTTACTCACTCACCAGTCATGTGAATGCACACCTATGTATTCTATTGGTCAAAGTCAGATGATTGAGCAATCTAATTGAAAACTTAATGACCATTGGTCTAGCCACAACTCAACGCGTGGCCCTCGACCCTATAAAAGCCCGAGACAAGAGTCGCACGATAATGCCTCTCTGCCTCACATTAGCGAGTAGTCAGAAGTACTCTCGACTTAGTTAAATTCATTTAGGAAACGTGCCAGAATCATAGGGTGAGTCTAAATAACTTTATTATTAAAACTTAGTGTGTCTTCGCCTGTGACATTTTGTCCATGCATCATTGCTATGTTAGCACTTGTTTACTTCTAAATATTACTTGTGTAAACTCCTGTAAATATGATTTTCTTTTATTTGCTTCTCAATGTTGCATGCGTGAATTTCTATGAATATTTCTCTTTTATTGATTGATGTTAACTATACTTTTAACAGTGGACATCCATCCTTCATTTTGTCCACTTACTTATTTGATTGTTTTACTTACTTAGACTTAGGTCTTGGTCACTTATTCATGTTTATATTTATCTGGACTTCTGAGGTCATCAGGGGTTACAACCCCTTGAAATGTTCCCCCTGTTCCCTTCCTCAGTTATGCCCCCACCTGTATACTTATATGTACATGCTGAATTATTATTATTGTCATATTGCTTACTTCCTCGGTTATGCCCCGCTTATACACTTGTATTGCACCTTGTATTGCTATTATTATATTTGTATAACAAATGTTACTAGACTTAGCAAGATATCATTGTCGTGTATCTTAGCTAGTCTGAGGGAGACGCTCCTACCAAGGAGGCGCCTCTCGCCAATCAGCCTGTATGGTTTAGTAATTTAGGCTCCTCTCGCATCTCTTCTCACAGCCTCCTATACCAGGGTTGGCGTGTCTTGTTGTCTGACGACAAACCCAGCAACTCCTCATGCATCCCAGTCGAGGGTGAACCATCCATCACCCTAGACCAGAACAGAAGGCATTCCAGACGGAAGCACCAATCCTGTCTGCAACTACCAGAGGGATCAGTCCACCACGTGGCATCCTCTTCTCCATCACCTCAGCACCTGTCAACCTGCAGGACGTCTACTGACTAATAATCAGTATATCCGAGAGACAACTCATCCCGAGTTCACAGTCACATTACAGATAAGTGAGATCAGCCAATCTAGCAAACCATACTTGAGCCACACGAGCAATCATCCCAGTGATGATACCATACTAGAACTCTCCATAAAGTTTTAGATTTATTTGTACATTCCCCTTTTTGCTTATACTTGTAATTCTTAATATTATTTCCTATATTAAATATTTGTTTGTTATTTCATACGCCTTTGGTTCTTGCTTGTGCCTGTCAATGTGCCTGTAAATACCATAGCAACAATATAATATTTACCACGTTGTGGTTCTATGACTTAACCCCTAGAAGTCGCAGGCCATATCCCCATCGGAAAGTGCAAACAATCCGATTGGCGGACATATTCCACCACAATGTCAGACAGCGGAACACAGTTCGCTTCTATAGAATTCCTGAATTTCTGTAAATCATACGGAATAGAGCATAAAATGTCGAGTCCTATTCAGACAATGAAGAAACTGTGGAAGAATAGCGAAAACAAATTTCTGTCGCTATTAGACTACAGAACTACTCCACTGACTAATATTACTTCCCTGTCGCCAGCACAATTACTTATTGGGCGCCGACCAAGAAATCTGTTACCTTCGAGCGAGGAAATACTCACCCCTAAGACACCAGATCTTAAGGTGGGGAAGAAACACTTTGACTCAGAGAAACAATCTAAGAAACATTATTATGACAAGAGGAAAGGTGTTAAGAGTCACAATCCATTACAAGACGGAACGGCAGTCAGAATGCAACTTAATTCTAAGTGGAAACCATGAACAATAATTTCGAAACATCCTAAGCCTAGATCATGTAATGACAAAAGTGGAAATCAGGTTTACAGAAGAAACAGGAAACATATCCGAAAGTCTTCAGAGAAAGCAAATAGATTTGACAATAATTATGACTTTCCGATGACATCTCACAACAACCAGAACAACAATATATAGAGAGTCCAAGATTACAAACTACGCTAGATATGGAGCCGCCATTACACACTGATTCTTCTAACACCTCTAGACCACATGAACCTTAAGTAACAAGCTCAGACAGAATATTTAACAAATCTAAAAGACTTGATTTGTGAACTTGATTTGTGAATTAAGTTTTTAGTTTAGTAGTTTAGTTTGTTAGTTATTCTGATACATAGATTTTCTGAATTAAAGAGGAGAGATGTAACATAATGGTATTATATGTACATTTGCATGTACATTTGCATACTAGCGCGTCAGTGCAACACCGCTAGTATTTACATAATAAATGGAGTTCCTAATATGTCTTCCCTCTTAAACACTAGTTTGTTATTTGTGTAATACAAATATTCTACAGATAGATAGATAGATAGATAGATAGATAGATAGATAGATAGATAGATAGATAGATAGATGTGTGTGTATATATAATTAATCTTCATTACATTCTAACCCTTCGTTCTTTCGGAAGATGTTTATTGTACTCGAGAATAGGATCTTCCTGGAGTTTGTGGGAAAATTGTAGAATTTCCCTTGTCAGTATAATAAGAGGGTCTGGGGAAAGCGCTGTGAGCTCCCCCCAACGTGGGGCAAAGCCTCGCCGCCAATCACTATTTTCGGTATTGAAAGACAACAAAATGCATATTCTGAGGTAGGCCTATCTACAGCGCATTATCCCTCCAAAATATATATATGTGTGCATACAAACACATAATAAATCTTTATTACATACTTACCCTTCATTCTGTGCTAATCTATCTATATATATAATCCTCAAAGTAAAAGGTCAAACGAGCAACAAGTAAATGGGAAGATCCCATGGCGCAGCACGGTGTGAAAGGAAAATGGTGCATCCCAATTCGCACTATTTTCATTCACAAAAATAGCATAGACATAAATAAATATAGACTGGAAAAAAGGAAGTAACTTCATGTAACTTGAAAACATGTATATATATCTATTATTGAATTCGGATTTCCAAATTATGAAAAATTAAAAAATTGCATGATCTTCAGTCTTAGAGATTAAACAAAATTTATAAACATAAAATTAAGTACACACAATTGCAATGCACAAATTTCTGTTTCATAAAACTCTCTTATGAATTTGTGTAGTGAATGGAAGAGAGGTTAAAAAAGTGGAAGCCGGAAGAGATTATATTGTGTCGTAAGACTCTTGAAACTAGAACGACAATACACAGATAGATACTATTCTCAGGTTTGACCTTAGAAGTACTTTAATTAATATCACAAATTTCTTTACTTTTACTTTACAAAAAATTTCAATAATTTCCGGACATTTCCAGGACTTTTTCGTTGGCCTATATTAAATAACATTTCAGGAGATATCCAGGGGCTCCTGGTAAATCTGTTATATCATGTTATAATATGGTTCAATTTAATAATTTATACACCTAAAAATTAGCACGGGTCCAAAGAAAGTTCGGGACCCACTGCGGTCGCATATGTTGCAGTGCCTAAGGCCTGCCCTGAAAAATAGCGGCGTATGGTATGCCGCCAGCAGGGGCATAGCTGGGGTTCGGGGGCCCGGGGGGGATTGACCTCTTTGGGGGCCCCTTGCATTTTCACATTATTAAGACTCTTTTAATGATTAATGCCGTTGTTTATTAGCTAAATAATGCACTAGTGACAAATCTCAATTCATTATTCATATCGCTTAACTTCGTGCATTCTATGCAGCAATGTGCGGGTGGTGCGGGCCACCAGTGTGTATTAATTTCCTATTTCCCTGAGCTTTTCAGTAAAAACGACTAAGTGTATGGACACGAACAAACATAAACTATTGTCTTTTAAACATGCGAGCTAACGATTTATAAACTAGAATATCGCTATTTTGTTTAATCTCCTTGACGGATATCATTGAATCAAGAAAAAATGATGAGGCCGACATCACAAATGATGAAAAAGAAGGTTATAAAGACTAAAGGACAGCACACAAGCATGTCTTTAGTACACTCCTCAAAATTTCATACTGAAGAAGCTGAACCATCAGACAGTGTAAACAATACAGGATAATAACTCTAGAATGAAAAACATTGGAGATTAGCCTGATGTCATCACAGATAATATTCGCATACACCTTGTCAGTCAACTCAGAGAGGTGTATAGACATCAAGAATCAGCAAAAGGAAAGGCTAGAAAGTTTTCAAAGGTTTGGTTTTTCCGGCAAATGTCAAACGGCGAGAAAGTTCTTAGAAAGTGGATGTGTTATTCACGAAAAAAAATCATTATTTTGCTTCCCCTACATAGGCCTACTCTTCTCAACAAGCTCAAGTACCAAATCTTCATTTAAATCAAAAGATGAATTTAATGAGTTGTGGAGGTTATCCCCTTATATAGAAAAACATGAGACCAGCAGAGCTCACATTCAGTCATCGCTTGCTTGGAGGGAACTTGAAGTTCGCCTGAGAGTAGGGAACAGTATTGACAACAAGGCCCAAGATTTGATTATACAAGAGACGAAATCCTGGGGAGACTACCTGAAGAGAATCTTGGACATCATTCTTTTTCTCAAAACAAAATCTGGTACTTTGTGGGCATCGCGAGCGAGCGGAAGAAGTGTTGGAAGGGCAAAATCAAGGCAATTTCTTGGAGTGAGAAAAATTACGATAGGCCTACACTCTTGAGAGAGCTTCGAACTAAGCTTTGTTCCAGAACGAATACATACATGTCTCCACAAATACAAAATGAATTTATTACAATATTGGGGGATCACGTTAAAAAACAAATCATACAGCAAGTATAACAAGCCAAATATCTCTCTATTATTTTTGACAGTGCACCTGACATCTCAAAGCTGGATCAAACTTTCCAAATTTTCTGGTACGTTGTCATGGATAATGACGGGGTGTAGGTTTGTGAGTCTTTTATTGACTTCATCGACACAAAAGACAAGCATGCTGCTGGAATCGCTGATATGATTCTAGAGAAACTGCGTTTGGATGGCTTAGGCATAATGAACTGCAGGGGTCAAGGTTGTGATAATGCTGCGGTCATAAAACGTCAAAACTACGGTGTCCAAAAACATATTCTAGAAGTCAGTCCCAAAGCACTATTCATTACCTGCTCAAACTATTCTCTTAATTTAGCAGGAATTCGAGCTGCTGAATCCAATTCGGTAACACTTTTTAATACACTGGACCGTTTACATGTCTTTTTTTCAACTTCAACACACCGCTGGGATATCCTTATCAACATAACCGGAACTAGCCTTAAACGTTTAGTTGAGACCCGCTGAGGCGCCAGAGGAGAAGCCGTTAAGATGGTTAGGGATACATTTTCTAAAATTATAGAAACTGGAGACATTAACTAGCAGAGATGAAAATTCATAGACTAGATCTTAAGCAGGTGAATTATTAGTTGCTATTTAGTCTTTTAATTTTCTCAACTATCTTGGATTTTGGGCTTCTATATTAATTGAAATTTATGATGTGCAAGTCTACCTTCAAAAACAAGGATTATCTATTTAAGACTGCTCACTTAAACTAAAAACAGAGACATTTTTAAGTACTAATCGAGAGGATATCGCTGAAGCCAGCATTGCCTTTGCCGAAAGCGTGTGCTAAGATCTGAGAATCAGTACAGAACCTAAAGATGCCTGGTGAGAAAAGTGACACTTTGTACTTACACACAAAGAAAAGCAACGAAGGGGATTTTTTTTTACCTTGGACAGGATTGTTCAAGAAATAATCACCCGATTCGAACATGATGTAGTAGATGATATGAATTTGTGTCGCCTTCCCAGCTATTAAATCCGGTACCCCGTCAAAATAGCGCGGACAAAATAGCGCCGACAAAATAGCGCGGTCAAAATAGCGCGGACAAAATAGCGCCGACAAAATAGCGCGGACAAAATAGCGCCGACAAAATAGCGCAGAAAATATATATTCTGCTCATTTTGAAAGAAATACTTTAGATTTCGTAAAATAAGAATAGAGCCATTTTTTTTTTTGTTTAATTTAATAGTAATTTTTCAGTCATTTTGCAGGAAACACTTTAGATAAACATAAAAAAATCATAAAAGGATTAATTTCAAATTGTAGTATTTAGGCCTACACTATAAAAATGTACTTTGAAAACACGCAAAGATACTTATCAAATTTACACACACACAAACTTTCACAAAGTTAATTGTTGGAAATGTCACGTAGATATTCCATACACCGGCAATATAGCATCAAGTCGTCTGTTTAGTTGGAGGTACTTTGTTTTGCTTGCTGGTTGACTTCTTTCTCCAGCATTGTACCTCTTTGAGGAAGTGAGAGATTAACTTGTACACATTAGGGTGATGACCGTCAATAGACAGTTGAAATGCATGGTGCTATCCCTCCACTGAATTGTTTGTTCGTATTAGATCCTGTACACGATCTCTAACATTCCATAACGCTATAGTCCCTACAACATCTGGCCAAGCTTCATTTAATTCTTCAAAGGCAGTATTTACATCGGTAGGTGGAACAAATGAAAGGGCTAACAGCATCTTGACAAACATGCGTCCATTTTTATATTCCCGGTATGTAGCTGTAAGATGTTCATCTTGTACTTTACGTCAGAGACTTTGTCCAAAATGGAATAGACAACTGACAAGTCTGGTCGCAGGGAATACTGTGCTAACTGCATTTTGACTTGCCTTCTCAAAATCTAACATTACACTCTGCGCAGCCCTGTTTAGATCAAAGAAACATGCCGCTGATTTCATATTATAGTATAACATACTTTCGTTTTTTCCTATCCTATTTTGTCGGGTCACCATATTTCAAGATCCTGTTTTTAGCAAGTTATGCATTTAAATTAAAGGTGAAAAAGGGGAATAATATAAAATTTAAAGTACTCTCGTTCTCTGCCAATCTGGCATAATTTCAGATATGTTAATATTGAAAAAATAGTGACATCAACAAAATGCTGCCCAGGACATTAAATTACTAATAATAAGGTAATTTTATACACATCATATATGAGTCTGCGCTATTTTGTCTTGCGCTATTTTGTCGGGAAATTTCGCGCTATTTTGTCGGCGCTATTTTGTCGGCGCTATTTTGTCCGCGCTATTTTGACGGGTCACCTTTTTTTATTCCTAAAAATATCCTAATTTCGGTTTCAGATTAAGCAGAGTTTGGTACTTATCAGGCGCTATTAATCCATAGATATATTGCACGTTAAATTCTTATCTTAGAAATTACGGACGTTAATCCCTAAAAGATAATTACGTCCTACGCGAATCCACGAGTTAATCTAGTTGTTTATGTCAGCTTGAGTCTTGTAATCTGCTAAGCCACTTGTTTTCCTGGCTGATTCAGGCAACCCGTTCCATTCAGTGATAAAT
>JADKLZ010003886.1:26986886-27002998 GCA_021533235.1 Biomphalaria straminea
GAAACTGCTTAGTGAACTTGATCTAAAAGAACTTAGACAAGAGCTTCGTGAAAGAGGTCTACAGCTTAATGGGAACAAAGAAACACTAACAACACGTCTCAGAGAAGCACTGCTGGAAGAAGATGAAGAACCAGACTCGTATCTATTTGAAATCAAACCAGATGTCAGAGTGCTCATGTGTGCCGTGAGTGAACAGATGAGCTCTCTCCAGATACAGTTATGTGCGACGCTGAAAAATGTCAACAAAACGTTTGGTACCATGATTAAGCAGATAGATACCAGTACTGTGCAGAACAAGACTGAGGAAACGTTTGGTACCACGCCAAACAAGAAACTAGAACAAACAGATAATTTCGACAGAGATGCTGATGATGGTTGTGCTGTCTGTGACTGTGATAGCAAACCAAACGAATGTGAGCCACAAGAGAAGATCAACGGGAAGCAGAATGAGACAGCTGAAGAAACAAGACAAGAGACATATAGTTTGACTGAAGCTTTTGTTGCAGATAAACTTGATACGAGTACCTCAACCAGCCAGACAGATCAAGACAACGTTGGGTCTGAGTCCAAGCCTGTTGCTGTGGACCTTAAAGACTTCTGTCAATCTGCCTGTGTCTACGAGAGAAACTCGAAGCATGGTTACTGTACCGAGGTGTTTGACAAGAACTGTGATGACAGGCCCGCCTTGCAGGAAGAGTGCGAGCGCCCTAAGACTTATCAACAAAGTCTTGATCAAACTGACGTTTGTCCTGATACCAGTCTCAGCATGAGAAGCGCTGATGGTGGTGTAGTGGATGGACTTGTGAACAAAGAACGTTGCCCATGTGCCCCACAGACATTTCTGTCAAACACGCTTGAGGATTATGACGTGTTTGACAACCAAGCCTTCTGGAGGCCTACGGTTCATCGAGAAAGCCTGTTGGTGCAACCTGTAAGAACAACGGTCTTAATGAGCACTGCCATGACATCAAGTGCTCAACTACTAGCCACGAAGCTGCGGTCGACGGCGACTGAGAGAAAGGCTAAGAAACGTACACTTTCTCTCAACCAAAGAAAGACCAACTGGTGCAGGAGAAAGAGACATTCACAGGTTGCAACGCAGATGGCTTCATCGAGATGGCAGTATAAGCCCACTGCCCCTCCCACAGATAGACCCCCACCTGCAACGATGAACCTTCACAGCCCATGTTGTGAGTTAGATTTTGTCCGGGACGGACAAATCTAAGAAGGGGGCAATGTTACATCTCCAGTGGCGAACTGAAATGTATATATGTGTGAGACCCACTGATACAGGCTTGGGCGGCGAAGGCGGGTCACAGGTCAACGCTTGGCCCTGGTGTGACTGTACCTGTGCTCTACGCATGACCCAAGCTTGTAAAGTGTGTGTGTTTTGTGACAGTTAGAGAGATGTAGTCCAGTCCAGGAGAGAACAGTCCAGCGGAGAGAAAGACAGTGATAGTTAGGACTGTGTTTGTGAATAAGAAGGCTTTAAAAATGTAGCTTATTCGAGCTAGAGACTTGTGTTAGTTAGACAGTTCTATTCCTGTTAAGCATGTGAAGTTAGTGTAGACAAATATTGTGAACTGGCTGTGTTGATGTATTTGTGTTATTAAACCGCCACTGTTGTTATTGAAGCTCTTTTCGTTAAGTTCTTGTATTAGATGTGCTGTGTTTATGTTAAGCAGTGTTTGCAGAAGGCCTGATTAGTGAAGTTCGTTACAATATATATATTGCTTTTTCCCCTCTTATGTACATTTTATTATTACTAGCAGCCCTCTAGTTATTTTTCCAAATACCATTTGTCATCATTATCTCCCCAATGTGCACTAAAGCAATTTCACCAATCTGACGAATGCACCTCAGTCGAGGGCATCGACAAGATGCATGAGAGACATGTCCTAACTTGTCTTTATTTATCCGCAGCCTCCCTCAGGTGTCTGCCTATTTGCTACCTACCAGGATCAGCCTACCTGCCTATGTGTATTGACACATCTGCCTATTTGCATTCAGTCCCATCTACCTACTTGGCGCTAGCCTATACTACACTCGCCTATTTGGTACTAATCAGTATCGCTTGCTCACTTGGATCCACTACGAGTATCACGTACTATTAAGTGCTTTTCAGCGCTGAAAGTCACTACTCATCGTCCACTTGGCGCTATCGGCTCAAGCCTGCCTATTTGACAGTCCGCCTGTCAGCCTCTTAGGTACGACGTCCCTATAGATCCGTTCTGTGCGAGACGTCATAGCTTCGCCAATTCACTGGACTTATCCTGCCCGACGCTGCCCACGGCAGATCCGCTCTGCCCGCAGTACACTTGTGCCCACGGTAGCCGGCCAACCGCCCTACTGTGCCCACTACAGATATTGGAACTTCTGGACTGAAACTCCACAAGGACTATATCATCGGCGTCCCTCTACCCGCTAGACACGCCACTTCAAGCCAGGATACAGACAACTACGATTCATCCAAGACAGAAAGAGCTAAGTACCAAGGACAAATTGACATATTCTCTCATTACGTGCATAAGTGATGATCAAATATAGCATAGTTCAGAGTTAAATACAAATCCTCCCCTTTTTATTCTTTTATGTAAATATTTATGTAAATAAATATTCTTTATATTTTTATCAATTTGTATCTCTCTTAATTGCTTGTCTAGTTGCGTGTCTGCTCCCGAATTGTCTGCTGATGGGTCAGTGTGTGATATACTCAAAAATAATCATCCCCTAGACACCAAACAAGCTAAATTCACATTACACGCGGCGACCCGTCACAGAGGCAACATATGACAATGCTCTGAAAGAATTTAAAATGTAACAACTTGTATACAAGAAAAAAAAAATCAAATGTAGTGTCATGAACATGTGAACAAAATTATTGAAGACTTGTTATCAAATATTCCAACTAAGTACATGCATATTAAACTCAAGATTGAATGCTTGAATAGGAAAAATACTATAATATGAGACAATGTTTGTCATGAACAACCTGAAAAATTTACAAGGCATAATATGTATTGGAATATAAAGTAGTTGGTAATTAAATCTGGAATGAGTGACTTCTCTCTATGGTGCTTGATACAAAACTGATATACTACACCTGTGGATGAAAAATATATACAAATTTATGTAAATTATTAAATACATCTGGAAAGTGTGTCAGCGAAGACATTCTCACGTCCAGGAATTGTCTTGACCTTGAACTGGTAGTCTGTAAGTTGTAGACTCCAACGAGTTAAACGAATGTTCGCTAACTTATTTGAGTTCCGAAATGCTAGTGGTGCATGATCAGTTAGGAGTGTGAAATGAGCACCTAGTAGATATCTGGAGAACTTGGCTATGGCCCATACAATGGCTAGACATTCACGTTCTATAGTTGAGTATCTGGTTTCAGCTGATGACAACTTCCTGCTGATGAAAAATACTGGATGCAAGGTCTCTTGGTATTTCTGCATTAGGCATGCTCCTATAGCTGAAGATGAAGCATCTGTGGCGAGGTAAAATTGCATTTTTGGATTCGGAAGTTTGAGTATAGTGTCTCTAGAAAATGCAGCTTTGGTGTTCTCAATCGTATTATGTAACTCTGTAGACCATGGAATCTTCGTTGGCTGTCATTTCTTAGTGAGTTCAATCAATGGAGATATGAGTGCTGTGTAACCTGGTAT
The DNA here is from genome assembly GCA_021533235.1 of Biomphalaria straminea. Lineage (NCBI taxonomy): Eukaryota > Metazoa > Mollusca > Gastropoda > Planorbidae > Biomphalaria > Biomphalaria straminea. The sequence goes on from JADKLZ010003886.1 coordinate 26,990,555, forward strand.
GAAATGTCTGTAAAAATTACACAGACCCAAAATGCTTCTTACTTGCTTTTTACTGGTGGGGACTTTGATGTCTAGTATGCGTTGAATAATGTTATCTTGTGGTCTGAGAGAATTGTAGCTGACTCTATAACCCAGGAAGGATACTTCTGACATGGCTAGTTCTACCTTACTATTCTTTATGGTAAAACCATGTTGTTTCAGTATTCTGAAAACTTCTTGTAGGCCTTTGATGTGTTCATTTCATGTTTTATGGAATATGCATATGTCATCTATGTATGATACTGTGTCAGCACGATGGCCTAGTATACTGTGAATGGCTCTATTAAAGGTGCTGCTGGCGTTGACTAGAGCGAATGGCATGAAATTGAAGTGGAATATTCCGAAACCTGTGGTGAATGCTGTATATTGTTTGCATTCTTGTTTGACTGGTATCTGGTAATAACCTCTGGACAGGTCTATTTTAGTGAAGAATCTTGCCTCTGAAAATTTGGTCATAAGATCTTCAGGATTTGGCATGGGATATGAGTCGAGTTGAGTTATTTTATTCAACTGTCTGAAGTCGACACACATTCTTGGAGTTGTCATTTGCTTCCGTTTGACGAGAACTATTGGTGCAGCATATGGAGAGTTTGAATGTTCTATGATTCCTTGTTCTAAGAGCTGCTTAATTTCTTGTTTAAGAAAGTCTCTGTAGTGTACTGGTAACGGATAAGGTCTTGCTTTTGTAGGCTTGGAATCAGTAAGTGTTCCGAAATTGAAGTTTTGCCTGGAATATCTGTAAATATTTCTGAATGTTCTTTGAGGATGGTAGTTAGTTCTTTTTGTCTTTGCGGTGGCATTGAATTGAGTTTGATGTCTTGCCAAAATTCATTTTGTTTATTAGTTGTCTGTGGCAATTGATATCATCAAATTCAGACGTGTCATTTTCATCTTCTTCTGGTATGACTGCAAGACATGATATGGCTCTTTCATTTTGTTCTGGACTTGTGGTATCCTCTGTTGTCGTGTTGTATTTTTGTAACATGTTGACATGATATATTTTCTTTTTGTTGTGGATGTCTATCTCATAGTCAACATCTGTTATCTTTCTGAATATGGAGAATGGACCTTGCCATTTTATGAATAGTCTGTTGCTTTTGTCTGGTAGTAACAGATATACTTGATCTCCTGGTTCAAATTGTTTGTTTGCTTGAGCCTTCTGATAAAGTATTTGCAATGTTGGATCTCGTTTCTGTTCTTCTTTGAATTCATCATGTAGGAAATATGACTTGTCTTGATGGATTTCAGTTTTATCAGTTAGAGTTCTTTTATCATTGTTAGAGACTCTGGGCATATAGTCTTGCTCTTCAAAGTTCAACGATGGACATTCGGGAATAGGAGGTGGACTTATGACGGGTAGGGATGGGCTTGTTGTGAATGGGGGTGTCCATGTTGGATGTTCGAACTCTTGATTGTTGCTGGCTAGTGAACTGGTAACTGGTTCTGTTACATTCTGCAACTTGAGTGTCTGTGGTAGCCATGTGATTATTTTGGCTAACTTGTTCAGGTACTGACTGTACTTGTAAGGACATAGATCTGGGAATCACTGCTTTGCATTTTTGACTTTGGTCTATGGCATTTGTCCAATCTATGATTTCTTGAGGAGTGCATTCTTTAATTCCTTTCATGTTTCCGATGATTAGGCCAACTGGTAAGTTGCGTGCTACTAAGGCTTTTGTTTGACCATTAAAGGATGTTGTAATTATGTATATTATGGTTTCAGGTAGGCTGCTGACAGTTCCATCGAATGCAGTGACTCGTACATGGTTGCCTGTGAGTCGGTTTGTGTGGGCAAAACGTTCATGCACTTTTGTGTATGTGCTTCCGGTGTCGTGTAGCACTCGAACCTGTTTATCATCTATAAAGCCTGGATAAAATTTGATGCTTCTTGACTTTGTATACTGCTTTATATTTTCTTCATCTTTTGTATCACTTGCGAGGTCATGTAAGTCTTGTGATTCAATTATCTCCTTACGTACTTTGTGATACTTGTGATATGTCCTTAGTCTCAATCTTCCATCATAATCACATATGTTGCGTTGAACTTCGTTTATTTGAGAAATATAACGTTTTTCTTCTTCTTCTAACTTTTGTAGCTTTCTCTTTTCACATAATTTTAGTTTTTCTTCTTCTTGTCTTTGCTCTTCTGTTAAATGACTCTGTCTTTCTGCTTCTGCTATGGCTTCTTTGCGCCGCTGCTCTTCTATTTTTTTCCAGTATTTTTGGTATTCGCTTTCTACTTTTTGTTGAGCCCATTTATTATATTTAGGGATTCCTTTTGCTTTACCGTACTCACTTAATTCTTCAAATCGTTGCATTCTATCAAAGAAAGCCATTGTGTTGATTCTATTTTTATCTTTGAGCAAAATGTTCAATAACCTGATTGTAGATCTATAGATTGAATGGTAACAAAGTTCTTGATGCCTCAACTTGCTAGTTATATTTGACAGTAAAATTGTATTTACTGGAGTCGTATGCTTTAATGTAGATATAGATCAATTGAGCCGAGTACTTTCTACTGGTTAGGCAGTTGGTTAAATCTGGTCTTATATTTACTTTTTGCCAGACGAATGATTTGTTTACTGGTCTTCTTTAAAATGCCAGTTATTTGATTTACTGGTCTTTTTTTATTTTGCAAGTTATAATAATACTTCATAGGTCTTACTATTGCTGCCCATGTAAGTAATAATTATGTATATTGGTCTTACTCCTTTTGCCAATTACATATAATAATAGATTTCGTGAGTTAGACGGTAACTCTAACGAAAATCTTTTGTAAAAAAAATTTGCGATAACCAAACTGACCTTTTAAACAGTAGATCTGTCCTTTGTTGAATAAAAATGAAGTTCCTTTTGAAGTGTTTAGAAATTGGTCCTAGATCTTGAATAAATTTTGTTGGAGGTTGCCAATATACTTTCTATTCGTCGGATGTAGCCAGATGTCACAATTGATGGAGAGTGATGCCGGGGATTCTATCTTGAATTATATAATACTAGTCGACCGGCGGCATAGCATACGCCGCTATTTTCCAGGGCAGGCCTTAGGCACTGCAACATATGCGACCACTGCAGTGGGTCCCTAACTTTCTTTGGACCCGTGCTAATTTTTTAGGTATATAAATGATTAAATTGAACCATTTTATAAAACATAACAGATTTCCCGCGGCCTCTTGATTTACCGGGAGCACCCTGGAAATCTCCTGAAATGTTATTAAATGCTATGCCGCCGGTCGAAAAAGTTCTGGAAATTTCCGGACATTATTAAAATCTTTTTAAATTAAAAAAAAAATATGCTATGCTATTTTGTGAATGAAAATAGTGCGGCTTTGGATATATTATTTCCCATTCACACCGTGGTGCGTACGCCATGGGATCTTCCCATTTGCTTGTTATAAGTAAAAATGCGTGAATTCATGAATGAAAAATACTATGAATGGAGATTTTAAAAAAATAGCTAATTGACCTTAATTTACGCGATATTAAGAATATAGCTGCACTCATGTAACAATGCTATAGAAAAACAAATTTGAATGTTAATTTGATTAAATGGACTATATATAATTAGTATGTTCATGTGCTAAAGCATAAAACTATACTTGCGAAGAGAAGTTCCATAATCTTCTTAGAGTTGAATTCGAGTTTTAGATCTAGATCTATATAGATCTAGGAACAGATTTTAGATGTATAAATTATTATATTAAACCATTTTATAACATATAACAGATTTCCCGCTGCCTCTTGATTTACCAGGAGCCCCTGCGATATCTCCTGAAATGTTATTAAATATAGACCTACGAAAAAGTCCTGGAAATCTCCGGAAATTATTGAAATCTTTTGTAATTCAATAGTAGATATAGATATATATACATGTGTTTTCACGAAGTTACTTCCTTTTCCCGGTCTATTGATTTCTTTATGTCTATGCTATTTTGTGAATGAAATAGTGCGGTGCGGATTGGGTCCATGCACACCGTGGTGCGTGCGCCATGGGATCTTCCCTATTTACTCGTTGTTGTCTGACCTAATTCATTGAGAAATAATATATAGATTTTGAACAAAGACGATCTAGGATTCAAATAGAGTAATGCTTCGTTAAATTAATAACACAGGAACTTTATTTAAACTTAACATAAGTACAGCTATGTACAGAATATATTTCAATAAAACAGAATGCAGAACAAAGGCTTCTTTCTTAAATTGTATAACTATTAAAAAACACGTCTGCTCTCTAGAATGATTTCACATCGACTGACTTGGCGCACCTTTTTGCCCGCTATTTTAAAATGTCTTTATATTCAAACTAACCAATAGATTTGAAACATGATGTCTGATGACAAGCTATAAATAGGTACCGGGTAAATCCGAGGTACAGTTAAAAACCCAGATTTATATTTGCACACATGTTCTTATTAAATATGAAATATACAGATAAACCTAGAATGGCATATGTGACACCAGAAAAGAAAAAAAGCTCATTTCGTGGGACAACAGTCAATTTTCGATGGAGATACTTGACAGATTTGACTCTACATGTTAGGGCTCACGACCAGTACCTCTGATATAGGATTGAAAACGAGCTTATAGACCTGATGGCATATTTTCCGTCATCCGTGACTGCATGCTTGATGTCAGACACACACACACACACAAAACAGATGTCTTGTACATATTTTTTGTTGACGTATGAGTTGAGGTTCAGAACACTTCAAGTTTATGTAAATTAAAGGCCAATAGTACAGTACTTACGTAAGGTACCGGTAGTATTTTAATAACAAAAATCAGCGTTAGAGGCGGACGACCCATTAGCGTGACGTACGGCTCAGGGTTGTCGCATATTAGGCCTACATTTACCCAGAGCCCGCACAATGCTAAAGGCCGCCTCTGCAACTAATACTGTAATATTGCCAAGCAGCCATCACTTAACATTGACTGTACAAATATTTCACAGTATATACCAGTACCACCGTATCAATTCTTGTACCGCTGTATCAAAGTACACGACTGGCCTGTTGGCTTCATCCCAGACTTACACTATAGGTTCCACTGTTCAAGACTGACGTCAGACTGTTGTGTCGGTCTTGATCTCAGATCAAGATATCGCCTCATACTGTGACATTCGTGACCCCATATCGAAGATGCCGCTCATACTCGCGACGTATCTTGACTACGCTCTGCAACTAACCGTCGTAATGCGCTGTACAGAATTGAACCAAGCCAAGCCGTGTAGTGAACCGTCTTCTTTTACAAGTTCCCCGCTGGTCTCCCAGAAACTGACGGTGATACGTCTAGCGCTGGCCTGGGCGATCTTGTCGGCTCACTACATACCCATATCCGCACCACCACCAAAGTTTTAACACTACGAAATATGAAGTGCTTACTGCAAAATGACGGGGAAATATTGATACATTCCAAATGTTTGATCTGCACTTTTTTGTCTGGTCACCAGTGCGAATACAGTGACCTGATCTATCGGGCTTAAGCCTGCCCTAAAGCAGGCCCGCTCTGGCTCCAGGAAACCGGCACTTTGAAAACACCAAACAAGTCGCTCGTTAAACATCAGTTTGACAATTTTGCCTTATGTAGAGTTTAGTTTTCATCGTTCTCTCTTCTTCCTCATTCTCATGCAGAACATGATAATTGAATATGGGAGCTGGTAAGGTTTTAACCCGGGAACAACAATAAATATGAACATGCAAAACACACGACCGGGCAGTCATCCCGCTATAGATTGTTGCAATTTTTGAAGAGACGAATGTGAACACTACATTGATGTATACGGACTTTCAGAAATTGGCGGCATAGACCATAATTGATGAAACGAAATACTCTCACTGGAAATTTAAGAAGGTCACTAGGTGTTTGGAGTGTTGTGTGTTGAAACACTTTCCAGAAAATCTTTTGTTGTTGAGTTCTGTATAGTACTGCAGCAACTTTAGCACAAGCTATACAACACAATACATTTTGCCTAGAACGCACATAGTATAATAAGTATTGCTGGCTGCTTATGCTAAAGTAGGAAATATAAATGAGGTACTTTACATTCTGTATTAAAACATCAAGACAACTTCGTAAACCAAACGACAGCGACAGACACATAAAACATTCATGGATGAGAAATTAATTAACATGCATGGCTAGATGACACAACGTTATTGTTTATTTTTCTGGATTCAATTTAATCTATATATTTCGTACATTGACTGTCATTCTATAAGTCTATCTTATATAATTCACTTCAAGCATAGCTTTTCATGATTAATTTGATTGCTGTAATTTAATAGTTTATATTTTAATTTTTTGAATAATACGGGGGTGTGGAATAACAAAACTTAGGTAATTATATTGATAGGACTACCTAATACATCTGGAAATAGATATAGATCTAAAACGATTACTCTGTATATGAAAAATTTAAGCCTAAATATATATATATATCTAGGTAGAACTAAAACAGTTAATCTGCATATGAAAAGTTTAGCCCTGAAAATATTTTTTTAACTGCATAAAAATTGTTTTCTTTTAAAATAATATATAGAACTGGATCTAGCTACATTTGTAAAAAAAAATGTATTTGTAGTTGGCAGCTTTTGAAATGACCCCCCCCCTACTTCCGGGCCAAAAAATCTAGCTAAGTTGTTGATCAAGTCTTGACAACAAAAGAATGTCGTGAGACCGACCCGGACCGCTCATCTACAGGATTACCCAATGGATGATGGCTTACCTAATGCTTTACTACTAAAAAAAAATAATAATATACGTTAAAATACAAGAAAAGTATTTTTTCCCCCACACATAAAAAAATGCACTGATTGAGAGACATTCGATGTAGTAATTTCCCCCGCACCCCCTAGTGACGCTACTGAGTCTTAATAATTTTTTTTTAATTCCCTTCTCTACTATACATAAATATAGATTTTATATATAAAATTAAATGTGTACAAATGACCATACTTAAAAGGTTGGTCACCCCTGATCTACATAGATCTACATCTGGTATGATCTAGTGATAACACCAACCACCAACTTAATCTCGGGTCACGCATGGTCACGTAGGTGAGAGTAATAAAAAACAGGTCACATGATTTTAACCATGTCACATGACAACTTATGATTAAAATTGTTTTCTTGTTCATTTTAAATTTTTTAATCTATCTAAAGATCTATATATATAGATGAAGATCTAGAATCTCTTATGAAAATCTACTCTATAGTCTATAGTCTATAGTATAGAGTCTAGCAGCTACCTTCTACTAGTAATAGTAACTTTATCTAGATGATCTACTTAACTAGCAGGTCATGAGAAATATTTAAATTTCTTTTAGAAATAACAGGAAAATAAAGCCAAAGTGCCCAAAGGATGCCGATATTAATATATAGAGATTCTAGATCTAAACATTCTAGATCTATTATATGCAAATTATTATTTACACAATTATTCATAACATATGCCTGCTGCAGAATTATTAAAGCTGCAGATAACTGTGGATATGAGGTAATAATAATTAAAATGTAACTTTAATATAGGTCTATAAATAAAATAGTTAACTATATTATATATTAATATAATTATTATATATGTATCAAATCCACCTATAATAAATATCTAGTTATACTAGATTCTAAGTAATATACTTAAGCAGGGTTTCCCAAACATTAATCCAGACTTGGTGCCACAAACTTCTGTAATAATTAACACATGAATTAATCTCTAAATAAATGCGAAAAAAATTTTTATTACTTCTTCATGTTAAATAATAAATTGAAGGTTTGAGAGGCTTAAATCTTCTCTTTGCTAAAGCCCTGGACAGAAACCCTGCTGTTTTCATAGTGCACATATGTCACTACTATACAGGTTGAGAATTTGTGATTTTCTAGACATGTCGAGACTGAGACTGAGATCAGCAAGTCTCAGGCAGTGAAATAGAATATGTGACACACTTTTCTCTTCTTCCCTGCAGCGGGGTCACCATGACTGACCATGAGTCAAAGTTTGGCCATTGCCATGTGAAATATGAGCCAACTGGACAGTGGCCTGTCCTGCACTTAGCTATAATAACTTGCTCTGGCCTGCAGGGCCGGTCTTAGACCACTGCAACCTATGCGGTTGCAGTGGGCCCTGCGCTTTCATAGGCCCCGCGCTAATTCTAGGTGCAATTATTAAATTGAAAAATATATACGAAAAATTCCTGGAAATCTCCTGAAATGATTAAAATCTCTTGAAAACTCTTAAAAAAATCTCCTGAAAAATATACAAACTTGTCATTTGTGGCTGTCATTCATTACGGAAAACACCAATCCTACGCGCAAAAAAAAAGGCATGTCAGCTTTCATGTAATAAAATCTAATAATCTGACAAATTTTCAACTTAATCGGAAGTTGCAATACCTTATTTATTTTTTATAGTCACTGGCTCATGAATATGCACTAGGTTGCAAGGCAAGTAAAGTAAAAGTTAATTTGATCACAATTTTGTACTAAGTAATGTATAGTATAGCTAAAATTAAAAGACAAATTTTTTTCCAAAACGAAATCTTAATTTTTATTTATTATTCTTATTTCCTCCCAGACTATGCCCCGCGCAGTCAGTTCCGCATAGGGCCCCCAATTGTTAGGACCGGCCCTGCAGACCTGGACAGCTTCTATGTGGTCAGAGTGCCTCATGTGCTTCCAGACTATGTGGTCTTTTTGGGACTTGTTCCAGCACTCAAAAATTTTTTCCATTTTCATTTTTTGGATTGTTTGGAAACTTCGCAGCCTGCTTGGTATTTGGTGTTAGCCCTCCCTGATGAGCCAAAGAGTTTGCAATGTCTGCCAGTCACACCTATGTGACTCGATACACACTGCATTATTACAAGGGTGCTATTACATTGATTTATATTGTGTGAATCTATGATGACAGTATTGATATTGGGGGTGGGGGGCATGGTCCAGGGCTTTGCAAAGCCTGTAGTACAGGTTTTGAGTCAATGACCACAAAAATATGTTGTCCTCAAATGTCTTACTGAGTTGAGAGTTAATGACTTTTAAGGCTTCACAGATCGCCATGGCTTAGGATCAAAACAGCAAGCATTACATGGTTCAAAGATTTTGAGTCAGAGCCAAGAAAGTCAGTGTAGGTTTCAAGGCCTGGTATTCCAGAGTTTATTGATGCTGACCCCAAATGGCACTGGTTTGAAAGCATTGATGGTATCCAGAGCTAGTATTTAAAGGTCTTTAGATGAATGCTTTAACTTAGTGGCATTAAGATAGCACAATGCATAAAGGACTGCATCTGGATAGGTATTCATCCAGCCTTTTGTACAGCTCAAAGCAAGTTAGTATTTACTGTTCCTTCCTATGTTTAGTGTACCTACATTAGCTGCATAAATCTTGTTGTTGGGACTGTATCTTATCAAGCTGTTCATGAGCTATCCTAGTGCCATAGATTTGCACAAGTAAACTTTATTGTTTTTGACCTGTAATCCTAGATACAGTGATCAAAGCATGTCTGCTCAGGCTCCCCACTTCTTGAATGTTGGTTTCAGCACAATGCAAAGTATCCCTGAGGCCTTTCTGTAACTTCCTGGATGTGCTCACACATTTTTAGTTAGTGATTTAAAGCTACATCTAAGTACTAATGTGCAAAGTGTTCTGTTAAGGAAAAAGTTTGACTTGGGGAAACACTGATATATATATATATATATATATATATATCTTCTCCTTTGTGATTGAGGATGAGCACATTTCTTTTATCCCATGGACTCGAAGATGACTGCAATCCTTGCTTAAAAAAGCTGGCTGCATACATGGCATGGGTATGTTTGGTCAGTTGCAGATAGGCCTGTTTCTTCTATCAGCTTTTTGTTGGTTTAGCGCCCTTTCACCCTGGCCACTTTTCTTTCTTCAAATCTTAAGACTCTTCACCGCCATAAGGAGCGATTTAGAGCTAGTGCTTCCCAGCCGTGGATGTTGATATCGCACTACTTGAAGGAGCTCTTAAGAGTGTCTTTATAGCCCTTGTATTGACCTCCCTGGCAGCGCTTTCCTGCACACAACTTCCTGTATAGAAGTCGTTTTGGGAGAGTAAATGTCTGGCATTTGGACTACATGCCCAACCCATCAAATTCAAAGTTGGGATCTTTTACTGTTGCATTATCACTGTTCATGTTGGACAGCTTAAAGATTTCTGTGACTGGTATTTGGTTGGACCCAACGCACGTTATGGATACTCCTTAAACAGCTCTAGGTAGAGGTATAGATATATTAGTTATAGCCAGGCTAGATATCCATCTCAATTTCTAGATCTAATTGACTAAATCTAATTATACTCTAGTTTCTACTGTAAACTATGCAAGGTTAAAATTCTTTAATTGCATCTTTTGATACCTTGCAAATTTTACAATTATTATCACAGAATTGTAAAGGATTAACCTTAAAAAAAATAATGCTTACTTTATAACATACATGTAAATGTTTTTAAAGAGTTGTAATCTGGAAAAACCTGGAATGATTAATGTTCATTTGGTGCCTCATACACATGATGATGTTGGCTGGTTAATGACAGTGGACCAATATTACTACAAAGGTAACATTTTACATTTGAAAATTTTACATTTTATTTTATTATTGAGCGATATGTCGTGTGAACAAATAGTCATGAACAATTTGTTGGTGAACAAAATGTCAGTGAACAATTTATGTCCCCTGTTGTAACAAGAACTCTGCTGGCTTCTCCACACCTTGTTGAACTCTGTCGTACCCTGAATTAACTCCTATTGAAAAATCAGAGCAGGAAGGACTCAATCCTCCCATAGCGCTCTGGCAAGAAAACTGGGCCGTCCGGCTTAGTGCCTCAGCGTCCCTGAGACATGACGTTAAACTGCGCTCCTCTTTCCTTAGCACTTTTGGAGCTCAAAAGTGCCCTACTTCTTTTCTATCATTTTGTCTGCCTCCTCTTACTCTCAGTCTGCCTTCATTAACCATCACTCTGTCTCCTTATCTTCAAAAACCTCACAATGTCCTGGACCAGTCCGTTTGCCGTGGACTGCGACGGGTAAGAGGGGATAAAGAGATCCTGGTGTTTGAGTGGGTGACTATCTGAGGATGAACCACCGCAACACAATACTTTGGCTCCGAGTTCCCCTAGACCTGAGGCCCAGAAGGCCCGGCCCGCTCTGGGTCAACCGGCTGGTCATGCCAAGCTACCAGCATAGGTATTTGACCTATGCTGGAGGGCGGTGGCTAGAGGGTCAATCAGCCAGCTACTGTATCGGACACATGTCCGATGCAGCAGCTGACTGAGTATAGCACCTGTGTAGCCCTGGCGGGCTCATTCTGGACATCCGAATGGCCCGTCCCCTTGTTGGACTCGATGGCGGGTGGGGAGCACAGGTGCCGAACTATTTTATTTCCGTCCCTGAGACATGACGTTAAACTGCGCTCCTCTTTCCTTAGCACTTTTGGAGCTCAAAAGTGCCCTACTTCTTTTCTATCATTTTGTCTGCCTCCTCTTACTCTCAGTCTGCCTTCATTAACAATCACCCTGTCTCCTTATCTTCTAAAACCTCACAATGTCCTGGACCAGTCCGTTTGCCGTGGACTGCGACGGGTAAGGGGGGATAAAGAGATCCTGGTGTTTGAGTGGGTGACTATCTGAGGATGGACCACCGCAACACAATACTTTGGCTCCAAGTTCCCCTAGACCTGAGGCCCAGAAGGCCCGCTCTGGGTCAACCGGCTGGTCATGTCGAGCTACCAGCATAGGTCCTCGACCTATGCTGGAGGGCGGTGGCTAGAGGGTCAATCAGCCAGCTGCTGTATCGGACACATGTCCGATGCAGCGGCTGACTGAGTATAACACCTGTGTAGCCCTGGCGGGCTCATTCTGGACATCCGAGTGGCCCGTCCCCTTGTTGGGCTCGATGGCGGGTGGGGAGCACAGGTGCCGAAACATATACACTTTATTATGGATACAAAAAAAAACCAAAAATCACTTGCCACAGACCCATGTCTTGGCAAGAAACGTCGAATTGAGACGAGAAAGGAGGAGGCCACAAAAAGCTGTCCTACCTGGCCAACATTTCTGGTGGTCAGGTGCACAGAGGAGGGAAAAAGCCTGACGAAACTGAGCCCTTTTTTCATTTCCAAGGGACTCAAGTCGGTAGTGGGAGAGCCCAAGGGTGTATCTAAGCTACACAGATCCAATGAACTAGTTGTAGAATTAGATAGCAAGATACACTCTGATGGGCTTTTAAAATGCAGAAGACTCTGTGAGCTCCAAGTGGAAGTCATGCTGCTGGAATGTTCCGAGAAGGAAATAATGGAGGGTATTGAAGGAGTCACCCATGCCGGCGCATTACAAGGCGCAGGGATGGTGAGGAGGTCAAGACCGCCACTATTATCCTCACATTCGGAACTAGGACACCG
>JADKLZ010003886.1:27010955-27022302 GCA_021533235.1 Biomphalaria straminea
CTGTCGCTTGCACTTATGGCCGTTAAAGCATCAGAAAGGAGAAAATTTATAATCTGCTCCGACTCCAAATCTGCATTGCAAGCTTTGGGACGGATGAAGACTGACATTCCTTTGGTATATAAGTGCCTAAAGCTGTTAGGCCAAATAACAGCCAGCCATAGGGATGTCACCTTCATCTGGGTCCCCTCCCATGTAGGCATAGAGGGAAAAGAAGCCGCAGACAGAGAAGCAAAGAGAGCCCTAAATCAAACAGTGTCAGGAACCCAAATTCCCTACTCGGACCTGAGACAAAGTATTGCCACTGCCACCTATCAAGAGTGGCAGTACCGATGGGAGGCTGAGAATCACAACAAACTCAGGCAGATCGTGGCGGATGTCCAGTGGCGGCCCATATCTAAGGGTCTGACAAGGCGTGGTAGCACAACCATGTCTAGACTTAGGATTGGCCACACCTACATCACACACTCTTTCGTGCTGAAGAGAGAGGAGCCCCCACTTTGTGAGTATTGTAATTCTCGCCTCTCAGTGGAACACATCCTCATTAACTGCCCCAGATATCAGGATGTCAGGGAGAAGTTTTTTACAGCCACTGACTTAAAAATACTGTTCAATACTGTCGACCCTGGGAAGATACTGGGCTTTGTCCGGGAGGTGGGGTTGTCTGCGAGGATCTGATTTGTGAGTCTGTAGACACATACTATTTACACTAGATTTTATCAAATATTTAAATTTTTACCTGTACTATTTTAACTGTAAATAGACCCTGATTTTAATGAGTTAATTGTATGTACTTTGACCTTTTTATAGAGGGAGAGTAGTCCTTAAGGGACTGCAGGCACGACATGGCCTACACTGTGCCGATGTGCCTAAAAACTAAAACTAAAAAAAAAACAAAAAAACTGAAACCTGCACTTGTGAAGCATCACCAGAGAATGCTGACCTTGTCCTTCAAAGCTGCATATTATATCAAGAGGCCTGAACAAGATTATGGCCCCAAAATTCTCCTAAAGAAGAAAAACTGTATGGAGACTGTCTGAGCTGGAAACCACTGCATTGTTCATCTCAGATATAGGATTGCTGATCTGAACCCTCCAACATATATAATGAGAGTGTAGAAGAAAATGAAATGATGATCAAGTAATCTCAATGATTTTATGAAATTATTAATACATTTCTCAATGTTTGAACTTTTTTTTTGACAAATGATAAATTACTGCCTGAGGACATCAATGTTTATGCTACTCTCACTTAACAATGCTCAATGAAGAAATGACACCAAAGGCTTCTAGGATGTAATAAAATAAAAAAGTGCAACATGGATGAAATTTTTAAACATCTGTTACGGTTGTTCAATTTGAGTTGCATGAAAAAATAGTTTTCAAAATGATGTCATCAGTAAAAAGTATTTTAACAGCTTAAGTTCATTTTTAGTGAATTCAAAAAAATATGAGCTATACTAAATATAACTTACTTACTTACTTAGACTTAGGTCCTCCCGCGCCGTTCGGCGCATTGGGCGGCAAGCTGTCTCCATAATGATCTGTCATTGGCAATGTCTGAAGCCTCCTCCCATCTGGTGTCCACTGTTTTGAGGTCCTCCATGAAGGTATGACGCCAAGTTATACGAGGACGTCCCTGTTTGCGTTTTCCTCGTATTGGCCTCCATGTCATCGCAATTCTTGGTATGCGTAGTTCATTTTGTCGTAGAACATGTCCCGCAAACCTCATGCGACGTTCTGTCACAACCTCACTGAGTGTTCGACTCCCAGTTCGGCATAGGAACTAAATATAACATTTAATTTAAATTAAATCTAAAAATAGTCATGTTCAATACTATTACTAGGAACTATTAAACAACCTGAAAAAATTGCATGACAATGAGAGTAATTTTTTTTTTTCATTTCAAATTATTTTACATAATTATTTATAGTAGTTTAAAAATTAACCATTAGTGACAGCATGAAAATCAACATATAAATGATATATTATTTTAATTTACCTTTTGAATAATATTTGTCCAGGTGGGGTGCACTATTCTTTAACATTTTTTAAAGGATTAACACTGATTCAATTCATTTACAGTTTGGGTTTGATGGCTACTTTTTTGGTCGCTTGGACTATCAAGATAAAGAGAAAAGACAGAAAGATAAAACAATGGAGTTTGTTTGGAGAGCTAGCCCTAACAATTTAGGTAAATATTTGAGTGCATGAAAAGATGTTTCCCAGTTGTTAAAAAATAAATGCTAGTAAAGGTTATAGAGTTTAAACAATTTTTTTTTATCATTTTTTATACATTTTTCTCTTAACACTTTTTAATAAAAGGAAAAGAAAAATGTAAATGTTTGTCCATAAGGGAGTCCTAATGCAGCTTTTACAGGGTTTACTGCTTCATAATGTAATAAGGGACAGCTTCAGAACATGTAGTGTTAATGAAATACATTTTTAAAGCAAGTAAAGAAATTTGTATTATTAAAATACTGAGTGGATGCAGGATGTCTTTCAGTGTTTCACATAACCTACTTAATTGAATGTTTCAAGTCACTCAGAGTAAACATGATGCCTTTAAAGACTGCTATATGAAATGTCCCAGCAATGCTGGACAGGGACAGGAGTGACTGATCAGAGTGAAAATCTGCATGTGTGGCATTGAACTGGCTATTGCTTACTTAAGCAAGGTGTGTTTGGTAGACGGAAAGCTAAGCTAGATAGTCTTTATTGGTCTGGAAGAGGCCCTGAGGAGAACAAGTTTTATGTTTTGACCAATCTTTTGCCTGAAATCCTTAGAACATACCTTTTGGCCACTTGGACCATTTAAATCTTGTCTTCCACTAGATTAATCAAAATCCCTTACAATCATCAGTACCTATGTTCCCAAACTACTCATCTCATCTCTGCATGTGGTCCCTTCTGGGTCATAGGCCACCAACCAGCTTCCTCCTGGCATGCCAGTTATGGGAAAATCTCTCCAACTGTCCCCATGTCTTGTCCATCTGCTAGGCATCTGCTTCCAAATCATGGCCCCAAACTACTTGCAGAACTGAATTGAGACATTCTATGGTGACTGGAGGCTACTCCCTAACCAAGGTAGATTGTGGACAAGATTGAAGTCTGTGTTCAGATGGGGAGTAAATTCAGCACCTGACCAGGTTTCCTGAGCATAAATGGTATTGCCATTTTAATGACTATTGTTGGAAGTCATTGAGACACCTGTAAAATGTTTGTTTTGTAAAATGTTTTACATGTTTCGGATGTTCCTTCAGAGTTGAAGATAGTTACTTCCTAGTCCAAACCTCCCGCAGGAAGACGGGGGATGGGAGCGGGCAGGGTTTGAACCCTGGATCTTCTATAAATCTGAATGACAGTCCAGCGCTAAAACCTCACGACCAGGCAGCCATCCATGCTGAAAACACTGGCATCTTCTTGACTTCATATAGGGGCAGTGATGTATTATACACCATAGTTATGCTAAGGGCCTACTGCTACACAGATCAGGCTAAGGTCAACTTAACCAGCAAGGTGCTAAAGAAAAAAGACAGGAAGGCTCAATGTAGACTATTTGGTGGATGTACAGGACAGATTCAGAGCATAACTGATCAACCCAAAGACAGTGTTCCAGACAATGCAACAAGCTGAAAAAGACACTTCACAGGGTGCAACAGTCAAGGTTGTGAGATGTTGCAGTAAACTTGCCACTGCTCTGTGCTTGCAAACTCTAACTACATTGCATAATGTCTCTGTACAAAACAATGTAGGCCAAAGTCTACTAATTAAAATGTCTTGTCACTGAAGAGACTCAGTCATAAATTGGTTAAAGTGGATCTTGATGAAGTTGAGTCTGCAATAAGGAAACTCAAAAGACAAAAAGTATTGGGTCTGATGATTTTCTTTCAGCAGTCAGCTGGGTTATGCTGCTCTCACAAAAAAGGATAATAACAGACCTTTTCAGTTTATGCTGGAACAAATGCACTATTTTGCATGACTGATATCAAATCTTTTGACTATTGGTCCCCATGATTTGTGGAGGATTCTATATTGGTTTGGATTTTCTGCAAGTTTTTTTAAAATTCAAAAGCAACTGCATGATGATTTAAAGGTCGAATCAGGCACAAAGATAACCTATTAGCTCATTTCTTTATAGAGAATGATGTAAGATGGGGTGGGTACATGCTCCAACACTCTTTGACAATATCCTTAGAGTAATGTTGAATCAAAACAGGTGTTGTCTGTATGATGGCGTATACATCAAATTCTGTATTGACAGCAATGTATTTAACTTATTGATTACTCTCCTTTACTAAAATTAAAGAAATGATTATTAACAGAGCTTCTATCTAGGGATGACTGCACCCTTACAGGAGCTTCAAGTTGCTGTCAAAAAGTTTTTCTGAGGCTGCTGCCTCATCAGTCTATTAAAACTCAGAAGACAAAAATCATTTCTAAAAGTTTCCCAACTTACTCATGAATAGAAATAGCAAGTTCCTAACCTCACAATCCTAGGTTTATTAGTAAGAACTTTGAGTGTAACACATGCCCTAGTTCCTCATGTTTCTTTAGAGAAGAAACAGCTTCTGGAGAAGGCATTTGATGATGTAAGACTTTGTGCCGCTGCATTACCCGTTAAGTGACTATACTAAACTAAACAGGGCGATTTATGTGCCTTGTCGCTAAAATGGTATTTCTTGTGGCATCGCTAAATTTTCACTTTATAATATGCTTACATGGAGCTATGATTTGAGACACCTGGTTATTGCTGTTTAGTGTAGAGCCACATCATGGCTATTATGCTTATGTGGCATGTTGGAGATATGTATGTTTGCATGTATGAGCCAAATGCTGTAATTAACTGTTTGTAGAGGTGCATTTATACTTAAGATATTAGTACATTTTATAATATTCTAATGCAATATGTAATAGCCATCATTTATATTTGTAATTTTTTTGTAATTATTAAATGCTTAGTGTTAAGATTGTCTTGAGCAGTGATTTGACATAAGAAGTTGATATTTAGTTGTTCTGTTGATACTGCTGTTCCTTATTGCATTATCTAGCTTGTCAGGTGGGTAATCCAATACATTAAATTCATCCGCTAGTTAAATTTTTGCTGAAACCCAACATGACAAGGAAAACACTATTTATTGATAAATATAACTGTCTAGAGATAACAATTTCTACAACTGTCTGGCCAATGCCAACAGCACTTTGTCACCTCAAGGTGAGATTTTGGGAGAATAGGGTTCTCTATGGCTCTGAGACCGGGGTGCTCTATAGAAAAGTCCATCAATTGTGCCCGTGCTTCATAATGGATATAATCTGGCAATAATAGCTATGTGTATGCTGTACCACTTACTGTTCAACAGCTATGCTGAGTAAGACACCTATCCATAATGAAGGAAGACTGCATACCACGGGTCATCTTTTTTGGAAAGCTTAAGGGAGGATAAGAAAAGAGGTACTTTGAAACACAGTAAAGATTAACTCAGATGTTAGTTGCCCTCACAAACATACAGGAAAACACCTTCACCTATTCCTTAGTCTGTTGGACCATTCAGGCACCACACAAGATTTGTTGATTCTTCTCCATAGGAAAATAACTGGCACCAAATAACTTTTTGAAAGAGACAACTGGAGAACTCTCACAAAGGTCACAGGACACACATTTGTAACACTAACAAAAATCCTTGGTAAAGACATGAGCAGACATTGAAAAGAGAATAGACCCCTTACAGACAATGACTATGTCTGCATCAGATGTTGGAAAATATGCAGGTTGCTAATGAGTGGTGTCATCTGAAATACTACATTCCCTTTAATCTTCTGACTAGAAGATACTGCCTTATTATTTACAAGTTTATATTAACATTGAAATAAGGAACATGATACAGTTGATAAGAGAATCATTTACAATACAATTTATTAAATTACACAAGTTTCAAATCATTTTGTATCATTCCGATTTTTGTGTGTAAAACATATGTTAAAATCAAATAAAAAGAACTTATTAATATTTAAGTTGTTTATAAATATTGTTAATTGCATGAAAAAGAAAGCACTGGATTAAAATTTCTGAGGCTTCTTTCTGTTGGTGACTATTCCATGCAGTCTTTATGTCTATATTCTGGATATGTTTACAGGCATTCAGGGAGAAATTTTTACAGGTGTTTTACCAAATGGTTACAACCCCCCTGGCAATTACTGCTTTGATATCACTTGTCTTGACTTTAACCCTCTTATACAGGTAATGTTAGAGCATGATTGTTGGTGAGAATTTATTAGTCCAAGTTGAGGACTACTAGTGCATTACAATTGTTTTTTAACAGTATGAATATTTTACTTTTATTGTAAAGTTTTTTTTTTCAATATCTACAAATAATATTATTTTAAAAGTAAATTTTTATGATTGGAAATCCTAGTCATCTTTAAAACATTCAGACATTATTATAACTCACACTGGCTGTCTGGTAAAAAAGTTTGCACTCATTATTTCTCCCACATCCAATTTTGCATCAAGCTGAAATTTTGCACAATAATTTCTTTTACTTGACAAAACAAGAATCATTAAAAAAAAATTAATCAATTAGTTTATTAACTATTGGAAATTAATTATTTTGTTTGGTATCTTGAGCAAAGAATTGATATTTTACTTGACTAATATGAGGGGGCGCGGTGGTCGAATGGTTAAGCGCTCGGCTTCCGAACCTGAGGTCCTGGGTTCGAATCCCAGTGAAGACTGGGATTTTTAATTTCAGGATTTTTAGGGCGCCCCTGAGTCCACCCAACTCTAATGGGTACCTGACTTCAGTTGGGGAAAGTAAAGGAGGTTGGTCGTTGTGCTGGCCACATAACACTCTGCTCATTAACCGTTGGCCAAAGAAACAGATGACCTTAACATCATCTGCCCCATAGATCGCAAGGTCTGAAGGGGAAACTTTACTTTTTTTTTTTTTTGACTAATATGGTGGTGTAAGTTGAATTAGCCCTCTTTATAGGTAGGTTGCTGCTTTAAAATTTGAAGCAAAAAATAATAGGTAACTTTTAAACCTTCTACTTTCACATGTGATTTGCTGGCAGTGCGGTTTATGTATTGACCTAATGAGGCCTTAGCCCTCGAGTTCGTATTCAGGTCGTTGCCTTTTTTTAAAAAATGCATTTAAAAAGCAATCACCTAGATACTTCTTCTTTCTCCTCCTGCCCTTTTCCAGGCAAGTGATAGGATCATAGCACATTGAGAAATCTATAAGCATGAAATTGCACTAAACAAAAATAATTGGTAAATGTATTTGTGATTGCACAGATTTATCATTGTTAGTCTAGATCTTTTACATATTTAATGTGTAGAACTTTTATGTTTTTCTTGTTTTTTTTTATTATTTTATAAACAAAAAATTGAATGGAAATTGAAATTTCTTGTTACACCAGATATATCATAACTCACTTGTTCTAAGAACTCTCTGTTAACTTTTATTTTTTTAATTTTTTTTACAAATAATACATTTCTATATCTATTTATAATTATTATTACAATTTAATATTTCTAATTTGTACATAAAGAGTATGATACCAGGCTCTGATTAAAAAAAAAATTGATCATGTTTGTATCATGAAGTTCACGACACTTAAGGATGTATGCCATGAATGAGGAGCAGATGTTGTTTCAGACCATCATCTTTTCATTGCCCATCTGAAACTGAAGCTGTAGAAGAATCGAACAGGGTCCAGATAACATCAGTATTGCCCAAGCTGAAATTCTACATGAAACAGGAAGATCACCCTATAAAATAAGTTCCAGGTCCAAGAAGAGCTAGAATGCTAGAAGAGGAGACAATGCAACAGATGTGGCAGAAAGGAAAAGTGATCTCAACAAGTGAAAGTGATCTCATCAAGTGAAAGCATCCCAAGTCGTACACCCACAAGGAGCAGATTTCAACAGAAATACTTCTACTAAAGATTGAGAAAAGAAGAGAGAAGAAAGCTGTCATGAACAACAGTAAAACAAAAAAGCAAAAGCATAGAAATATCAAATCTAATATCAGAACATACAAGCAGAACTACATAGAAACCACTGGCAACCAAAGCAAAATTGGCAGCCCTCAGCAGCACTAAGGATTTGTACTCTTATCATCAAGCAAATATCAGAAAAATCTGACAAACCAGAGAAACCAGTAAAGGACAAAAGTGAAGCGATAGATAAAAAAAAGGTCAGAGAGGTGAATTGAGCGATTCCTGGAGCTACTGAACATACCTATCCCTGCAAACTACCAGACATACCCAGATGAAAGAAGCCTGCCTAAAAAATGCAGTTCATCCACCAAGGAGGTGATTCACAGTGCCATCAAGTAATTGAAAAATAGCAAAACTGCAATACTGTCAAAATCCTAAAGGCCAGTGTGAAGCTACTCTACCTGCTTTTCTTCAAGATATAGTAAAAAGTGTGAAGGAGGGCTACCTCATCAAACTCCCCAAGAAAGGTGACCTTAATCCATAATCCAACTATTGATGGATATTACTGTTGTCCATCCCAGGAAAGGTGTTTAATGGCATCTTTCTGAACTGAATGAGACATGCTGTAGATCCGCATCTCTGTGACCAATAAGCCAACTTCTGAAAGTAGAGATCATGCATAAATCAAATTATGGCATTATACATCCTTCTGAACAGAATATGTAATGGAACACGCCTCTGTGTCAGTTTCATAGACTATGAGAAGGTGTTCAACAATGTTGACAGACATAATGGAATGCTAGAGAAATTACATCAACAGGAAATCATATGAAGTAATAAACTATAGAATTGTTCATAGAAAAGAACTGACTGACTCATTCAAAGTTTAAACAGGATCTCCCTTCCTGTTCCTGCTGGCCATAGATTGGACCATGTAGATATCAACAGACCAGAAGTGAAAAAATATACAATGGACATTTTGGAAACATTTCGATAACCTTGACTTTGCAGATGATCTATCTCTTCTGTCTTACAACCAACAGCAGATGCAGAAAAAAATAAGCACCATCGTGTAATACCATAAACAGAGGGAAAATGGTGTTCAAGATAGGTGTCCAACAATACACCAATCATAGTCCAAGTCAAGGTACAGAAAGAGATGGAAAACTTCACCTATTTTGGCAGTATCCTGGACAACCATCAAGGAACAGATGCAGATGTCAGAACCCATAATGGTAAAGCTTGAACAGCCTTCAATCAGCTGAAGTATACCAGCAAAATAAGCTCCACCACCAACGCCATTGTAAAACCAATATCACTCTTTGAAGTAGAAACCTGGAGAACCACCATCACCAATCCAGGTATTCATCATACCACTGCAAGCAGTTAAGTGTTTATCGGCCTTGATATCTTCATAGGCCTTTGTTATAGAAATAACTGATTGTTATCAGATACACTATCATATTTTTCATTTTAATACCCTTGGGCTATTTTAAATGGTCTTGATAAATGAAATTAATTTTAAAAGAAGCCCTACATTGGTTATCATTTATCTTACTTTGTTATCATCAGGTAGTGATGATTTTTGCTGAGAAACTTTTTATGAAACTTCTTAAGATAAAAGCTGATTAATAAAAGTACAGATGTTAACTAAACATTTTTTCCTTCATCTACTAAATATGTTTACAATGTCCTTTGAACAGTCTGTAGGCTCATGTTATGTTAAAAGATATTGCACAGTGATAAAATTATCTATAATAAAAAATCTGTCCACGTCAAAGAGAGTTATTAATACAATTAAAAATAACAGAAAACATGTATTCTTATTTGGAAATGTTAAATTTGACAATGCAATTTTTGTTCAATTATTGTAAAGTCCTTTGAACGCTCTGTATGTTTTATGTGTGGTTATATTTTAACTTTTTTATTTGCTCAGGTATAGAGTCCAATATTTTTACAGGCGTTTTACCCAATGGCTATGGTCCTCCAGGGGGATACTGTTTTGACATCCGTTGTGACCCTAATATGATACAGGTGCATTGATGCCCCTGAGTGTTATTTCTCTGGCTTTGATTTCCTTTTATTTTTCAATTTTAATTGAAAACATCCTAATGTGAAAATTTGTACAATTTCTAAATATTTCATGATTTTTTGTTCCACATCTTTTTGGGCTATTTAAGGCAATGATAATAATAATAATAATTAAGAGATTATTTTAAAAATTCATATGATTGTAGTTCACTCTCAGGTTATTAAAAATTATTCCCATTTTTATTTTCTTCATGGAAAATATATTGTCCTAACATAGTTCAAATCAAAACACATTGAATTATTTTCATAGTATAGAATAGAAAACAAAGTTCAGTTCAAATAGCAATATATTACAATAATCCCACAAGCTTATAATTCACCATGTTTAAAATGCCTTTTTTTTAATACCCAACAGCCACCAATATAGCCAAACATTCATCACTCTTGCCTACAACAACAGATACACCCACAAATACTAATGATACTTTACCAGACAGATTCAACTATGCCTTACAGCTACCACTACACATATCTATCAAACCCACTACTTTACCATTCACCATATTCTCAAATTAAGAAAACTTGAACAAATACAAAATAGAAAAGTGAGATTTATAACAAATGAATATTCCAATTTGATTAGAGTAACACCATTAGTAAAATCACTTAACATATAGAAAAGGAAAGAAGAACAAAAAGTAAAGTAGCTCTAATACATAAAACATGAAAAGACAATTTACAAATAGAAAAATAAAACCAAATGAAATACTCAGAAAAACCCAAAGATAGAGGCACATTTCTTATTCCATATACTGGAATAAATCAGTACATGTGCTCCTTCTTCCCCTAGTGCTATTAGAGAATGGAATGGATTGCCTGAATCAGCCAGGAAAACCAATGACTTAGCAGAATTTAAATCATTGATTAACACTCATGATCAGATTGACACATGAAATACACAGTATGTAATTATCTTCCCTTTTCAAATAACATCTCTAATATGTGAGATAAGACACCAAAACTGCTCCACAGCACGTCCCTGAGACATGACGTTAAACTGCGCTCCTCTTTCCTTAGCACTTTTGGAGCTCAAAAGTGCCCTACTTCTTTTCTATCATTTTGTCTGCCTCCTCTTACTCTCAGTCTGCCTTCATTAACCATCACCCTGTCTCCTTATCTTCTAAAACCTCACAATGTCCTGGACCAGTCCTTTTTTCATTTACAAGGGACTCAAGTCGGTAGTGGGAGAGCCCAAGGGTGTATCTTAGCTACACAGATCAAATGAACTACTCGTAGAGGTGGATAGCAAGGTACACTCTGATGGGCTTTTAAAATGCAGAAGACTCTGTGAGCTCCAAGTGGAAGTCATGCCACACAA
>JADKLZ010003886.1:27022402-27039249 GCA_021533235.1 Biomphalaria straminea
TTTTTTTTTTTTTTTTGTTAACTTTTTTAATATTGTGAAATATTGGTACTGCAATGTCAATAACAAGACAAGCTGATTTTTCTTTTTGTCATTATTTCCTCCTCATCATCATGTTATCATTATTATAATCATGATGAAACAATAATATCTAAAAATTTTAAAAAATTTCTGATTTGCAGGCAAAATCATTTAGAACAGACCATCTAATAATGACAATGGGATCAGATTTTAACTATATTCAGGCACACATGTTTTTCAAAGAAATGGATAAGCTCATTCAGTATGTTAATGCTAGAGTAAGTTGTTTTAAAGCTTGTTTTTCAATGTTAAGGATTTTAAAGCATCATAAAATGCTGAAAGATTATTTTTCAACTTTGTTTCCATACAGCAAGATGTAGGAAGTAAGATTAATCTTCTCTATTCAACGCCTTCATGTTACTTAAAACAACTTAACAATGATAATCTAACATGGACAAGCAAGGATGATGATTTTTTCCCTTACGCTGATAGAGAGCATGGTTTTTGGACGGGTTATTTTACAAGTCGACCAGCTTTAAAACGTTATGTTAATGTAGTCAACAGCTTTTTTCAGGTAAAACTAAGATTTTTTTTTCATTTTATTTTAAAAGAAACAACTACCATAACAATAACTGTCCACACAGGAAAATTTATCCTTCAAAAATTGCACTAACAAATGCATATACTTCTAATTTATTCTTGAAAACATTAATTGTGAGTAAAAAATGTTCTGGCATCTGTGTTTAGAAACAGTCTGATCTAATCGTCTAAGGCATTGTCTTCATTTCAATTTGAATTCTCTTTTCATTATCTGCATCTGTTTTCTCCAAGGGTTTTTCTTAGATAGTGCCCACAACTTTTGTAGTTCTCCAGATGTCCTCTTTCATATGGAATACATTTCCTACTGAACACAGTTGTTATGGAATGTTGTAGCTTGACAGCACAATATCCAATGATGCATTGGAGAAGACAAACAGATACTTTTGAGTGCATTTAAACAAGCTGCATTAAAACAGAAGAATGAACAACATAATTCATTAGCAGGTGTGAGTCATGGGTGTATCTTGTCTCCCTTCTCTTCTCCTAGCCATCAAGTTCATAATGAGTAGTGCATGTAATAAGACTGCCTTAGTTTTTGCCAGTCTCGTCTTTTTGCCAACAGAGATTTAAGAGATCTGTCATTCTGTCAAGGCACTGTGCCCCATGTTTTAGCCTTTCTGCTGACACCATGTCTAGCCCTAGTGCTTTGTTATTCTTTAGGACTGCAATGCCCATGATAACCTCCTCTGTTGTAATTGAGTTTGTTTAACCCAGCTTCACAAATCAATGCGAATGGTCACTTCCTTAATGTTATTGACTACTTTAACTACCTGGACAGCACAATATCCAATGATGTGTCACTGTCTGTGTCTCCAAAAAGCCAATTGAGAGAAGGTCTTTCACCTAACAACAAAAAGCAGTTTATAAAGCAGTGGTTCTTGTCATACTTTTGTATGGCTCCAAGACCTGGGTTCTCTATTCAAGGCATCTAATGCTTCTTTTACACACCATCACAGGTGTATTTGCTCAATAATGGGCATTCACTGGCAAGACTACATTACAAATAACCATGTGGTGTGGACAGAATAGAGCACTAATTATATTATTCGTCATTTCAAAGTTATTTTCTTTAGCAAGCTTAAAAGGTTCCCCCTCTCTATAAGTGTTATAAAGATCAACTTAGGCACCATTTTGCCCTCACTCATTAGCATAGAGAAAAGTGGTTGAAAGCAGATAGCTTCTGAAAGAGAAATAGAGCTCTCATAAAAACAGTGGGACATACTTTTGAGACCAAAAGAAACTCAGCTGCTGACCAATGCTGGACAACAGTTATGTCTGCACTAGATGTGCAAAATTAGTAAATTGTAGCTGAGACTGCATAGCCATGTAAAATACTGTCTCCTCATTAATCTATGGAATGGAGACGATGCCATTATTATAATTATTTTCAAAACTAAATTGGAAATATTTGTTTCTTTAGTCGGTCAAACAGATGGCAGCTCTAGCTAAGCTAGATAATACATATGGTAGTGGTGTACAGTTACAACATTTGGGTATGTCTCATTTTATTTTTTCAGTATTTTCAATAGACTTGTAAAAGTAAATGTTCAGATTACTTGAAAGTCATTCAAATTCTTTTATTATTTTTTGCATTAGCTCTGACTAATGAAAGCAAGATCAAGATAATTTCAATTTCATTTAACACTAAAAATAAAAATTTTTTTGCAAATCATCACTTCTTTCAGAATTTAAAAAAAAATGTATTTTGTTAAAGACCAAGTAAAGTTTCCTTAAAAACCAGTGAAGAAGAAAAATTTCCTGCTAATATGGCCAGCAGATAATTATGGTGTCATCTTGCTAGAAGATTGATTAACTGCTCTTGCGTATTTAATTTATTATTATATCAATTAATTGAAAAAAAAAGTATCCAATGGTATCTACTTAACTTAAAGTAGTAGGGAACATGGACTACCTTTGAATTACTGTATCCAAGTTCGATGGGCACGACATGGCCTTTACTGTGCCGATGTGCCTAAAACTAAACTAAACCAAGTTCGAATTGTACTTCAACAAGGGAAATAACCAATTAGACTAATATTTTATAAATTACTTCCCTTGTTGTTTATCAAATGTAAGGGTATTTAATATTTTAGTTTTAATTTTTTTTTAAATATTCGCCAAAATACCATGTTTCTTTGAAATAGCTTTCTTGTTTGTTCTTTTATATTACATTTTAGTTGTAAGGGATTTGTATTTTCTCTTCCAAAGGTTTTGAATTTAAGAAATGGACTAAACGATTCATTTTAGAACTCAGAAAATATGATATAGCAAATGATTAATATTACAACACAGAGTACATTGTGTGCATGACTGTGAGAGTGAGAAGATGGTAGATGTGTAATTTCTATGTCTTTGTCCTTCTAGTTCAATCACTAATTATACTAATTAGACTTACTATTATATATACCTTTCGTGAGTTTAATACCTTCAAACTTAAATTTGAAACAAATATGAATTGTAGTTACTGGAACAATATAAGAATGATGATTAAAAACTAACCGTCTCCAATAAGAAGTGGCCAACTAACTCACTTTCCTTTCTGCTAGTGACTATGCACCTTAAATATCACCACACTAGAAAACTTTTTTTTTCATCTCGTATTCTCTAACATTTTCTACCTTGAACTTTTCTCATACATATGCAAAGAACTGGTTTTCTAGAAGTGTCTGTTTGCATTTTTTTCCTGTGCTTTTGTGATGGCACCTGATATTATGGACACTTAACCTCCCACTGGTCATCTGATTGTGCTGTCAAGCATGTTGTTATACACACTTGCAACCAGCCTGCTATTACTCTTTTAGTTTACTAACTCGAGTGGGACACACATGCACTAATGATTTTCTAGAAATCGATCAATAGCAGAGTCTTGATGGATTTTTCAATACCTGCTGGCTTGAATTGGTGGGTGAAAAAACTTACAGTTGAGAAAGGCATACAATGCACACACATGACATTTATGTCTTAATTCAAGGCATAACAGACTTCAAATTAAAATATTTTTCTCAATAATGACAAAGGAGTGAAAAACAAAATTTGAGTGAAATTTTGATTTATACAAGTTTTATCCCTTGATTCTACTGTTGTTGGAATTGTGAAATTAATATTTAACCAATTGTTCTTTATATTGTTTCATTTCTTAAACATCACAGAAACTTTATCTTATATAAAAGACCCACATATGACCTTCTTCAGTTCCGAAGTGACTATGGATCATCTCATGTAAATTAGTTGAATGCCTGGGCATTAACTATCATCATAATGATGTCGCCCACACAGCAGTTTCACCCTCTCCACGCTGCTGAGGAATGGCACATACTGATACAGTTTGGGATCAGATCTGTCAGGGTATAGCACAGAGCTGAAACTACAGCTTCCAAAATACCCACTTTTGCCACTTAACTGTTTCCTTGATGCCATAGGACTTCAAAGACAGAGTTTTCAGATTACTGACTTACACAGACTTTTTTTTTAATGAATATAATTTGTATTTTTTTATTTCATTCAAGTACATATGGATATGGTGGAAGTCTTTCCTTTTCCAGATTATATAGATTATATGCATGTGACGGTTCCGTGTCATGCATATGCTTAAGTAATTCTTCATTCTGTTCTTCCCTTTGCCCATTATTATATTTCTACTTTCATCTTCCGCTACATTGGTTCATCATTATAGTTTTGTAGAGTAGCAATTATAAAGAATTCATATTTGTCTTGTTTTAGGAACTCAATCTTTGAACTCCTTGCTAAAGTCAAGTTTATTTTGGGTGTAGACCTGTGTGTATTGTTTCTTTGTATGGGTCATACCTGGTCATTGCTCTATGGGCTGTATTTGGTGAGCCCAGATCATATTTCTATCATTGTGCCCAAGGTGTGACTTCCTGTTACGCTAGTAATTGTTATTATTAATGTGTTGCACACTTGAAGAATACTGGAGATGTAATATTGATTTTTGGCCTCTATAAATTGCCACTCATAAACCATTACTTACTTCATATCATTAAATATTTGTTAAGCAATGCTTTTTGTTCAGTTCTGTATGCTACTTAATTTGCATTGCTTGTTGATTTAATTGATAGTCTGTGAGGGATTGTCCTTGTAGATAAGTGAAGGCATAAAATACAACCCAGACATCTTTTTTATGCTATTAAGCTAAGAATTATTTTTTTTAAGACTGTGTCAATAAGGGAGCAGAAATTAAATTAAAAATGATGTAAAGCAGATTAAAAATTAGTTGACTATGGAGAATAGAAAGAATATATGCTTTAAAAATATGACATATTTGTGCTATTTCTATTAATACTTAATATATAGAATGTGCCTTTTTGGAGACATAGCGAAAGTAAAATACCTTGTGTTTTTTGCAAATTGCAGCATTGGGGCTGCTAATCTGCCTTAGTAAGCACCTACAAGGTAAAAGGAACATTGGGGCAAAATTTTCTACAAATCCATATATCAGTTGATGCGATTTGTTGAAACATAAATCAATCAGTGGTATTTTGCATTTATAACTTAGATGTGCCAGCAGGACATATGCTTTTTATAATTAATCAAATTTTTATATATTATATATATTTTTGGTATTTCAACCAGTTTGTACTGCTTTAAAGCTTCAGATAAAGCTCACTTTTCAAGCCAGCCTCTGCATCAACTGTTCTAGGACCTCTAATTTTAATTCACCAGCATTTCTCAACATTTTTTTTTGAGAGATTTCAACATGCTGGTGTGTTTTGAGGGTTAACATTGGCCATGATTATTTTTTTTTATAGTAATGAGTTGTGCACTATAGACATCAAGAAAATATGTTTCTTCAGATCAGAATGCTTTGTACCCCAGACCCCAATTGAAGAGCTTTCACTTTCTCCCACATTCTCTAGCTTTCATAGTGAGCAGATGCCTAAATTTTTTGTTTTGGGGGCAATAGAAAGAGGATGTGATTACTACAGCTTTAATCATTAATAACCAAAAGTTTCAAATCAGAATTATTACTTTTGAGCTGTGAAATTTTCTTTGTTTGCACATAATACATAAACAAGTCCAAGAACAAAAAGAAAGAATATGTGTACATGAAGGATTAGTATTTGAAATATAGCATAACATATTTTTTAAAAAGTTGATTACTAAAGTGAGAATTCATTTAGTCCAAAAAAGTGCAACAATAATACTAATAAGTGTCTCAATAACTTGTTTAATTAATTATTAATATTTCAGCTGAAGTACTAGGTGTGGCTCAACATCATGACGCTGTTAGGTGAGGACACTCTGTATTTAAAAATAGTTTTTGATATATATATCGAATATATTTTTTTTTATGAGTCATGCCAAACTAATTTAGTAAATATTCAAGCAAGTAAAGTATAAATTTAAATATTCAAACAAGTAAAGTATAAGCAAGTAAAATTTTAAAAAGACAATTCCTCAATTTCAAAGCTGATTAGTTTTTATAAAAGCAATTACTTAGTTCTTAATAACTAATGAATGATAGTTTTTAATTATCTTGCCTCCTCATCCCACCCCTAAAAAAATCATTGTTATACACATATAAATCTACTCAGAGTATATAAAATTCTAGTTTGATGATACAAATTCAGAAATGGCATTATTAAAAGAGTTATTTAGGCTTGAATAATGGATCTAGATACTAGGTACCGTATACAAGATTCTAGTTTGATGATAGGCCTATAAATGCAGACTTAGAAGACTGTAAGTAAAATGTTCCTGAATATCTATTTTAGTCTAGATATGTGCTTCTGTGTGCTAAAGATATAGATTCTCTAGATATCCAGACCAGATTTAAATATTAGATTATTATATTTTGAAAACAGCTTTCCCTGTGTGGCCAGTTAGCTAGTAGTTTTTTTTTTCCAAAAAGATATACATAGACTGCAAAATTTCTAGAAAAATCAATAGAGCTCATTTCAAGATTCGTGTCCACCCAGCTATTTCTACCCATGAAGAATTTGCAAGCTCATAAGATGACTTGTAACAAGAAAAACATAAAAAATACTTCTTAAAAAAAAAACTTATATTAAGTGTAATTGTATCAATTAGTTCGGATCAGTCAAGTGTGATTGACATGGACATAATAAATCTGTGCAATTAGAAATATTTGTACCGATTGTTTTAGTTTGGCTTTTAGCTTTCTCAATGCGCTATGATCCTATCACTTGTCTGGGTCAGTTGGAGAGGGTTTGTGGAGAAGTATTTGGGTTATCATTTTTTAAATGTATTTATTACAACAAAAAAAAAGGTGAAAAACCTAATTTTAACTCATGGGCTAAAGCCTTGTCAGGCTACTCAAGCCAACATGGTAACCACTCTGCTAGCGAAGAGCTTATGAACATGGAAGATTGTATCTATTGTTTTTATACTCTTGTCCTATTTCATGTTTCTGTTCACTAAACCCACATGCCAGATAATAGCATCCCGAAAGATGTCTTATATGATAAGCTTGTGGAGGAAGTCAGACCCCAGGGCTGCCCAAGACTAACCTATAGAGATGTCTGCAAGTGAGACCTGAGAAACAGATATCAATTAAAGTGTTTGGGAGGAAATAGCCCAAGAGCAGATTGCTTGGAGACAGACTGTCCATGCTGGTTCAATCCTCGCCAAAAGCAAAAGAAATGTAGTCAAGAGAATGAAAAAGAAAACTGTCCTATCAGCTAGCCCTAAAACAGTTGCACATGCACAAAATGTTGCAAAATCTGCTGCCCCAGAATTGGCTTGCTTTGCCACACCAGATTCTGCCTCATGTAAAGACAAAACCAAAAACCAGTGGCTCATCTTGGTGCATCCATTATCTTCTGAGACAGAAAGAGTCATAGATTAGATTAGATAGAATGTGAAGGTAGAAGCTTAAGAAACTTTAAAAACATACTAACGATGAGGTAGATAGTATTGATTAGTATGATAAGGGATGTAGAGCTAGCTATTGGGGTCAATGTTTCAAGTCTTTTTTCAGTGTGATTAATCTGTTATCAGTATGTGTTGAGGCCAAGAGGCACTTGACACTTACAAACTCATGTATGTTATTTAAATCTGGGAGACTCTCTAAAACAAGTTCTGACAATATATATACACATGTTAACAGGAATATACATATTTTGAATGTAATGTAAATAGCAATAAACAAAATATGTACAACATTTGCAGTAATAGGAATATAAATATGGTCATCACTGCTTTTCAGAAACGAAATAGAGGAATGTATAGATTCTTTAAATGCACTTAAAAACACTTTAGGCATGCTACAACAGAGTTTTGATTGTGATCACAAAGACTGTATGAATTTTCATTTGAATTTCTACATTGGTGGCAGACTGCCTGTACCTAATGTTTTTGGACAGAAAATGAGCTAACCAAGAGATTAATTTTTTTTTTCAACTTACGGTAAAAATAAGGTTATACACGAATGGGTGATTCCATAACAGCAGGTTTGTATGGTGCCCGACTCTTACTGACATTTGGAATGTACCCTTTAGAGGTGTACTTTTATCAATTGTTTGTATCTCTATTTTCACCATTGAGATTTGCTCTACCTTCCATCACCATGTTTGCACAGTTGGTATTGTTATGACATGATTAGAATATAGATTTATTTCGGGAATAATTAAGGGGTAAGTTTTGCTAAGTGACGGATAGTGGAATTAAAAAATAAGAATGCTTTAAGTCGACTCAAGAGACAAAACGTTTTTTAGTAAGGCTACAGAAAGACAAAGACGGTTCCCTTCTTGAGTATTAAACATGATTTATCGTTGAAGCATTGTCGACTTACTGTATTACTTGTTCGGCCTTCGTTGGTGGTTTGATTCATTACAGTTTAAATTGCAACACTGCGAATAGGCACGCAACAGTATAAACATGCAATGGGTATTTAAAACTTTAAAAATTTCTCTTGAAAACTAATAATCCAATAACTAGAAACTTATCAACATTTTGAAACTCTATCTTCCAGTGGCACTGAAAAACAAGCTGTAACATTTGATTATGCTGAACGTCTAGCAGATGGTGTTAATTCAGGCCAGGTAAATTTTTAAAATCAACATAATAATTTTTTAATGGTATGACAAATCTGATATAGTTTTTTTTTTTATTTAAAAAAATATTTTTAAAAAGTGTGTAATTTTAAGAGTTCATGTCCTCCAATTTTTCTCAGAATGTCATGAAGTAGTCTTGTAGCAATGTTGCACGAACTAGTTTAAATTATTTAGTATTCATTAAAATGGCTTCAAGAATGTGACAATATTTGTTAATATTTGTCAAAAAATGTAAAAATTAATTAATTTTCTAGAAATTGTTTTATGCTCATTTTAGAGTGTAGTTCAAGACGTCTATAACAATTTGATGAGTTCTGGTATTAGCGATTCACCACTTCAAGTATTTTGTTTATCTTTAAATGTTAGTGTATGCAATGTATCTCAAAGCTCCAGCAATGTAAGTATTTATAAGTAATGAAGAATAAATTATATGAAGCATATGACAGGGTTGGAATACTGTTTGTTGTAAATTTTGTAATTTACCTTCAAAATGATGTCTTTGTTCTGACCTTACCTGGTTGAGAATAAATTTATATTTTAGCTGTTAGCATTGGGCATGCAGTCAAATTGTATATTAAGTATCTGCTAGGCTCCTCCATTGCAGTTAAAGATGAGCATTCTCATTCCCCATGTATTAAACGAATGGCTATGGAGTCTGATGTTCATTTTGAAAAGATAATTCCATTCATGCTGGCATGGGTAGGTTGAGCCTATGGTACCACTCCACAAGGAGCTAGTTTTTCTCAGACTTGGATGTTGATCCTTTATTTCTTGAGAATGTTGTGTTGAGTTTGCTTACTTTAAAATAATTAAGAAGTTCACTATCAGACATCTGAACTATTTGTCCAGCCCATCATAGTTGAGATCTTTTTGCCTTGACATGAGCAATGTCAATCTGTGACATTAGTACAATTACACACCTTGATCTATAAATCAAATCAATTCACCTAGTGAAATTTTCTTAGGTAGCATAGGTGGAAAAAATTCAGATGTTAGATATTTAAATATAAAAGCAAGAATGGGTATATTTTTATGAATTCATCGTCATCCGATTGTGACAAGTAGGTCAAAGATGGTGGCCGTTTAGGTGTCTAGGGGGTTTAGATAATTTGAGGACCTTGACTTGCACATAAACTAACAGGCACAGTGTTATGAATGCAGGCAACAAATACTTTTTATGTAAAATATATGTACAGTTTAATAATAAGAATCAAAATAAATAAAAGGTAAAATGCTGTACAGTGTTAGGGCGGGGCCTAATTATTTACATAAATGGGACTATCATCATAAGATATGAGAACCAAGTGGTCTAAGTGTCATTAGGCTGGTTGCTTAGCTTTAAGTCCTATGCTGCTCTGACGAGACTGGTGTGGCTGATGCTGAGCTGTCTGTGGGTGGGCTGGCGTGATCAATCCTAGCGCACGGAACAGTCCAACTATACGTAGCTGCAGGGACGGGTCTCTAGCTGCGATTGTTGATCGGACTCTTGCGTGTAATAAGTAAGGCTGGTATCCTCAGATCTGGTGTCAGCAGACTGGTAACAGCGTTACGAAGTTTGGGCTTCCAAGTGGATGTAGCCTGTAATAAAAGCACCAATCCAATAGTTAAGGAAAAGATATGAAATGAATATAGTAAGCGAAAGCTCGTAAAGCTCAGAACATAGAAGTATATCCTTTCTCTCTGCTCCTCAGAATGAGAATGGCAAGAAAATAGGAAACTATATCTCTCCTTCACACGTGGGCAAGGAGGCGTGGCATCCAAGGTGTTTAGGTTGTCTGACGTGCCTAGGAGAAGATTATCGCTTTACCTTGCCGCACGTTTCATGTATGGACATAGGGATGGGCCCTTATCGAATGACCATGAGACGATTTGTATCCCAATATGGTCAAATCGACAGAAACTATTTATCTTACGCGACAGGGATTAGCTGCGCGATAAAGTCCTTGTTGTCGATTTGAAGAGGGTCCATTTGAATTTACCCGTCCCCCGAAATGGAGGGGGGGGGTGCGGCAGGATGTTTGGTCAAGATATTTAGAGGCGTGTTTATTCTTGTCGATAAAGAATGTGCAAGACGTGTGTGTCAGATTAAGAAATTACATCGTGACACAGATGCCTAGA
Source organism: Biomphalaria straminea (assembly GCA_021533235.1). Lineage (NCBI taxonomy): Eukaryota > Metazoa > Mollusca > Gastropoda > Planorbidae > Biomphalaria > Biomphalaria straminea. Next base: position 27,033,172 of record JADKLZ010003886.1, read on the forward strand.
GAAAAGGGGGTGGTGGCAATAGTTTTAGATAGCCATAAGGGCTAAGCTGAGATGATAAAATAAGATACCAAAAATAAATTAGTTAAATGCCTAGACCGAGTGATACCTTAAGTGGGCGAAATTTATATTTGTCACACCGATACAGTAGAAGCCGTATATATATACTAGACAGATATTACCCGCTGCCCGCGGTCTTAACTTGCGTGTTGCTGATGTAGTTAGTGATATAGTGCATAAGAAACAATTAATGAAAATAATAATGTTGTAAGTAAAGCGAATGCATGAATTCATGTTTAAAAAAAAATATGAATGGAGCTAAAAATAACTAATTGACCTTAATTTACGCGATATTAGGATAATAGTTGTACTCATGTAAAAATGCTTTAGAAAACAAATTTCAATGTTAATTTGATTAAAATATGAAATGAATGGACTATAATTAGTATGTTCATGTGTTAAAGCTTAAAACTATCTTTGCGAAGAGAAGTTCTATCATCTTAGAGTTGAATTACAGTTTTAGACCTAGACCTAGATCTAGGAATAGAGAGATGTGTAACCTTTCAGTAATGTTAGGTACTTCGATAAACTGACCTAGATCCATTTTTTTTTCCTCCCAAAAAATGGCTGAAAAGTGTGTCAGCACATTTTAGCCTTTTTTAGGGGTGGTCATTTCCATCAAAGTTTTAGCACATTGTATTGGATTTCAGGACTAATTGTGATTACTTTTTGTAAACATAAGATATCAGAGATCATTTTTATTTGCTTTTGAAGCCAATCTGTTAAATTTTTCTTAACAAAAGTTTATGTGAAAGTGGACCATTTTACAACTTTTTTCCTATTATGGTTACAACAATGCTGTTTGCTACAATAATTTATCATATTATGAAATGTGTATATTTCAAATTTCATTAAAGTCTCTTGGCGCACTTTGAAGATATTTGATATTAAAATTAACAAAGACAAAGAAGGGTAAAATTTTCTTTTTTAAATAAAATAAAAGTGTTGATGGTTACATCAATCTCACTAATTTTATTCAATTTAGCATGTTAATATATATCTGTGTGCTAAGTTTGAACTTTGTAGCTTGGCGCACTCTTTAGATATTAATTTTCAAAGTTGATGGTTAAAATCTATTTTTAGTAACAACCAACACTGTGATTTACTGGAAATGATCAATTTCTGTCTATCCCGACCTATTTTTAGAAGCACACATAGGAATTTTTCATTTAGATTCATTTATATAATGTTTAAATGCTACATAATGGAGAGGAAATGTGTCTTTATTATAATGACTTTGTAATGTGCAAATTTTAAAGTAAAAATAAATATTTTAATTTATAAATAAATATTTTAAAATAATAATATTAAATTTGTATTTTCATATTTTAAGCTCTGCGAACTATCAATTTTTTTTTTCCTTGTGTTTTTTTCTATTATTATACATTTAAATTAATACTTATATTTTTAAAATGATGAGCTATTACTGTACAAAAATTGAAGAAAAAAATCTTTTAATGACTTCTAAAAAAAATCGCAAGGTTTCTTTTTTATTTTATTGTCTGATGCAAGAAATTTTCCATTTACAATCTAATTTTAAAGCATTTAAATCTGAATTCAGGCATTTTAAAATGATTAATTGCCAGTGCTCTACAAAAAGGTTTAAATTGTTTTTTATGAATTTTTTTAACTTATGCTCATTAAATTTTAGCTAATATTTTTTCTGCGCAGTACTATTTTCATTTATAATTTCTACAAATTATCTATCTGATGCATATAAATAGCTATTTAAATATAGCAGAATTATAATTAAACAAAATAAACCACACTACAGATCTCTGATTTGTTTTTTTGTGTGATTTTTGGGCATATATGATGACATAATCACATATATTTTATTTTTTTGTCGAAGGCTTTTTTTATGTACAAATTCAATTTTTTTCATAGATTTTACTGTTTGGTCTTATTTTTTTAATTTATTTTGACAGAATACAGGTTAATGAAAAAGACTGTGAAGTTTCAACCCCATATCTTTAAGACTTTTTATAATACAGTTAATTAAAGTTCAACTGTCTGTTGTTTCGGTCACAGTTTTTTTTTCGATTTACAAAGGCTAAAGAAGGCTAATTTTTGGCCACTAAAAATTTAATAACTTCCCTCATAATTAACTCAGCAATATAAAATTGGTATCATTGGAAAGCATTTCTCAAGCTCTATCTAACTAAATAGGTTCCATTGCATTGTGATCATTTTGAAATTTTTATCGAAGTACCTAGTAATGTCTAATGAAAGTATGTTCAACAGGATATTTATATTCGCAGATGCAAAGAACGAATTTATGTAAAAATCCTTTTGAAACACAAATTGGAAGTTTAATTTTGTTAAATAATAAAATCATTAGACTATATTTTGTATTTTCATGAGTGTAAAGTGTATTTCTTAAAATTAGATCTAGATCTAAATCCTTTTGATCTTTTCTCATGTCAACATTGAAAACAAAGCCTAGATTCATAAATACTATAGCTGTAATAGAGTTGGTCAACTTTATTTTTTTTTTGAGGGTCTTAAGTTTGCTTTAGGGCTACAATGCATACATTTAGGTCTAAGTTATTACCCAAGGAACATTTCTGCCAAGTTTTATCAAGATCGGTGTAACCGTTTTGATTGCTATATGGGGATATACATACATTCATACATACGCCTTACTTTGTACTTTATAGATAAGATATATATATATATATATATATATTAGGGACCCAAAACCGATTTTTCAAAATGGTCACGCAGCTTATTTTTTTTATTTATTTGGATAGAACTCGTGATTCTAAGACCGAGGATATCAAATTTATACCTGTAGCTCAAATATTAAGAAAGTTACAAATTTTTAAAAACTCGTTTTTTTTAAATACTTTTTTGGCCTTCCAAACCCGTGTTTTTGAAGGACATTTAAAAAGAAACTATAATGCCCCCAGAGATGAAACTTAGTAAAAACATCCATGTGCAAACAGAGAACACGCTCAATTTTTTTCAAACTTGTCAAAAAATTATTTAAGTTAATTTACTTCTGCCGAATGTCGCATTTTATCATTTTTGGCATGTTTCAAAAAGGGAGGTAAAAAACACAAAAAATGTGCATTTTCAAAATTTTGTAACAAAAAAAATATAAATGCTACATGCATGTAATATATGTCAAAATGCGGGGAATTTATAGATCTACAAGAATAAATTACTATAATTAATATTTTAATTCAATATTTTGCTGTACATATACATTAATATGCAATGGTTTACAAAAACTCTAAAATAAGCTAAACTTTAATGAGTTGAAAATATGACACCAGTATAGCAATAAGAATAAACTTTGGACCATATTTTAGGTAACTCTCTCCTCTTCCATAATAATATTAAATAATATATATTTATTTATAGAAACCTCTGTAAGTATATTGCAAACCAATGATAGTAAAAAAAGACATACAGTCCATACATTTGTATAGAAAATACAAAGAACATGCATAAATGTACCCTGCGGGACCAAGTAAAACAAAGGACGTTTGGGCCACGAGGCCTTCATCAGCTACAAAACAAACAAAAAGTAACAAACAATTAACACAAAAGAGTCTTAAGGTAACTTATCTGTCCGATGTTGTTCTCTATCGAGGCAGAAAAGAAATGAGCTATGCTGGGTGTAAAAGTGCGGGAGAACGGAAGGGGGCGGAGAGGTCACGAAAAGATGGATGGGGAGAGGGGGAGTAGGGTGACCGTCGCATATTAAACAAAGGTGTGTTGGTTGTTGATCCCGTTAGGTTGGAGGGTACCTGACATGAAAATAAGTTTGTTTTCGATCTGCAGACGGGTGTTTTTGTCATTGCATTGTTGTATAGCAGTGATGAGGAGATCAGTGGTACCCCTATGATGTGTATTGTTAAAATGGATAGAGACGGGCTTAGTTGCAAAGTTACGAATGTCTCTAAGGTGTTCTTGGAGTCGTGTTTTTAAAGTCCTGCCCGTGTTTCAAATATAGACCATTTGGCACCTTTAGCATAAGATGGCATATATGACTCCTCTGCTATTGCAGTTAAATTTGCCACTGATCTTGATGGTCATTTTAGGACAGGTGATGGTGGGGGTGGCGAGCGTGTGTTTGCAGGTCTGACAGTTACGTCGCTTACAAGGCCAAGTGCCGGGTTCGCTTGAAATGTTGTGGAGTTTAGTATGTACTAAGATGTCTTGTAGCATAAAAGATTTTCTTTGAAGTTTAAAAAGTTTAAAAGAAAAATACTCCCATGGCCTCAAGATGTCTATGCACAGAAGCATATAAAACACTTAGGCGAAAGTAATCAATCCAAAGAGGTTATATTTGTATTCAAACATCGACGTCTAATCGGATTTTATTAGGAAAATGTGTAGTGATCAAGTTTGTTACAATAAAATCTACGATCGCGGGGCCCCCACAGGCGCTCCACTTGCCACCTCTAAGGCCGCTACTGCTGTATATCATACAGTTTTATTCTTGGCAACAAAGAGAGTAATACTCTTTGTTTTTGCTGCAAGAACATGTTTGATCTCTTTAATCGGCAACAAATCTACTAAAGATTTCTATTTTAAAATGTAAAACTGACTTTAAAAAAACAACAACTTTGATCTCTGTGGGAAAAAAAAATATTTTAAAATGTCAACAAAGTCAACTTACTGATAGACCTAGATCTAGATTTAGTATTTGATATAAATATAATCCATAAATGTTGAAAAAAAAAATACACCTGTTGACACTATTTTGTCAATCAAATATATTAATTTATGTAGGCCTATTTTGAAACACCCCTTTGGGGGCCCCCCCTAGGCGGGGGCCCGGGGGGATTTTCAAAACCTACCCCCCTACGCTACGCCACTGCCTCCGAGTAGATCTAATTTGAAGTCCCTAGGTCTAGAACACAGGAAATAGGTCTAGATCTAGTTTAAGGCTTTATCTTTATGTATTGATGTCTATAGATTTAATTTAGCGTTATATTTTATCTATTTTATATATATAATATAGATCTAGATCTAGTTAAAAGACCAGATCTACTCTATATTTTAAAAGCTCCATTCGATGCAACAATTTGTTGATATTAGCAACGGATAAAGCCTATATGTGATGAGTTTCTATACATTTATTACAATTATAATTATTAATTAAATATCTTGAACTATTACTTTTTTATAAACTGTAAATTCTCTTTAATTTGTATCAACCACTTTTACATAATACGTTTTAAAAAAAAAATAGGTTTACTTTTGAAGACATGACCCCTTAGAAACAAAAAATACTTACAGATTTGTTACACATTGACATTTCATTAACGTAGGGATATAAATTATTTTTTAAAATTCGGAATAAAAGAAGGTGAAAAAACAATAAATCTCTAATGGTTAACATCTTTTTGACCCATCTCAGACATTTTTCTTACAAATTATACGATGTAGATTTAATAAAAATCATTTTTCCATAACGACTCATGTGTTGCTAAGGAGCTTATTTGCACATTATAGCAGACTACGCACACAGGCGAAATCGCTATTTTATGCATCTTGTTCGGTTTAAAATGGGGAGCATGTCAACGCTTGTTTTTTAAATAAAATGTACACACCCTTAATGAAAAATAGACGGGCTTTTCAATGGCGACATTAACTAAACGATTACGTGTCTTTATCATAAAGAAATTCAATTTTGTTTTTTATTTTGTAAATTTACTTATATAAAAACAACGTTAATCAATTAGTTATTGGTACCATTGTAAAGCTTGTTCATTTTTCTATAAAATACATATGTTCAAAAAAAATATTCATTTGCTGACGTACTCCCCATTTTACGAAAAAACAAACAAGCTATAAAACGATCACAGCCGCTGGCACGATTATTCGGCACGGTAATGTTACGCGTAAAGGATTATCACCCTTATTTTTTAACCTACAGGAAAAACGTTATATATATTATTAAAGGGCTTAAGATAACCTTTCTAACAGTACCATTTTTACTGTAATCAGATGTTTATACTTTAAGATATGGCAGGGTAAAAAACGCCTAAAACAAAAAAAAAA
>JADKLZ010003886.1:27039649-27056292 GCA_021533235.1 Biomphalaria straminea
CCGCAGAGGTCTACAAAAAAGGTGGACTACCCCTGATCGAAAGACTTCATGAGCTATTTTTAATTATGTGGGAAAATGAGTCAATACCACAAGACTTTAAAGATGCCACAATTGTTCATCTATACAAGCGAAAAGGAAACCGCCAAATCTGCGACAACCATATTGCTATTGCTTCTTTCTATTGCTGGGAAAATCCTTGCACGCATCCTACTAAATCGGCTCATGCAACACATAGAACATGGTCTACTACCAGAAAGTCAGTGCAGCTTCAGAAAAGAGCGTGGAACCATTGACATGATCTTTGCGGCAAGGCAGCTCCAGGAAAAATGCCAAGAACAAAATGCTGACCTCTTCTCAATATGTCGACCTAACGAAGGCATTCGACACTGTCAGCAGGGAAGGTCTCTGGAAGATTATGTCAAAGTATGGCTGTCCACGAAAATTCATTACCATGGTGAGACTATTCCACGATGGCATGAAGGCCCATGTCCAAGAAAGTGGTGAACCATCAGAGCCCTTCGAAGTATCAAACGGGGTAAAACAAGGCTGTGTCCTAGCACCTACACTGTTCAGTATCATGTTCTCCGCTATGCTGACAGATGCATTCACGGATAGAGAAAACAAAGGAATAAATATAACATACAGATTTCATGGTGGCCTATTCAACCCGAGGCGGCTCAAAGCAAAATCAAAAACAAATTCAGCAGTAATCAGAGACTTGCTATTTGCTGACGACTGCGCCCTAAATGCCTGCTCTGAAGACGATCTACAAAGCATCGTCAGTGACTTCTCAAGAGCATGCTCAGACTTTGGCCTTACCATTAACACAAATAAGACTGAAGTCTTATATTTACCTGCTCCTGGGAAAGCCTACTCCGATCCAAGCATCACTATAAATGGACACAATATAAATGCAGTGGACAAATTCACATATCTTGGCAGCACACTCTCCAGAAATGGAAATATCGATAACGAAATCAACCTTCGCATCGCCAAGGCCAGTGCATCATATGGCAGACTATCAAACAATGTTTGGAACAGACGTGGTATCACCACAAACACTAATCTAGGGGTCTACCGAGCCGTCATCCTACCTACATTGCTCTATGCCTCAGAAACATGGACAGTATACAGAAGACATGCCAAGAAACTAAATCACTTTCACATGACATGTCTAAGAAAAATACTAAATGTCAAATGGCAAGACAGAATGCCAGATACTGAAGTCCTTCAAAGAGCGGGTTTGAAAAGCATCCACACAATCCTGATGCAGTCCCAGCTGCGATGGGCAGGACACGTGTGCAGGATGGAGGACCACCGCATCCCAAAACGTCTCATGTATGGCCAATTAAGAGAAGGCAAGCGTTCGAAAGGTGGTCAAAAAAAGCGCTACAAAGACACCCTCAAAGCTTCTCTAAAGGAGTTCAACATTGACCCAGGCACCTGGGAGGCACATGACAGAGTATCATGGCACCGCGCTGTGAGATCCGGCACACAGGTTGCTGAGGAAAAAAGAACAACGCTGGCGAAAGAAAAACGCCAGAGAAGGAAAGCAAGGCAAACAACACTAGCTCCAGCTGGAATTACCTGCCCAGAGTGCGGCCGAACATTCCGGGCTCGCATAGGTCTCACCAGCCACATGAGGAGGCACAAAACCCCAGTGCAAAGCCCTCAGCCCACTGGAGGACAAAGTGGTCATCATCGAACCACGATGGATGAACTATATATTTAAAAACACATAAATGATTGTCTTGAGTTCATTATCCCATGTAACTACTATCATAATCAGGAACATCAATCTAAAGAAAATAAAGCCTATTTAAGCCACACTCTGTAAAACACATTCAAAAGGAGGTTCTGAATGTTTATCGAATAAAAAGTATTCAAGATAAAGTTTTAGGCAATTAAAATCATATGGAAGGGAAAAAAAAAAAGTCAAGCACTGACATTGCCAGCGTTGATCTTCACACTATGGCTGGGTCAAATAAATTATGGGAGTATTGTTTCAGAGTCTAAGAGTTAAAGTATGTTTAAAATATGCTACTTATGGTCTTCCAAAAGTGTACCCTTTTATTTTTAAGGATAGCTATCCTTTTTGTATGCACTATGTGTAACTTTGAAAGTATAGACTTAAAAGGCAGTTAGTGTTACTCAATAGTTGTATGGGATTGTAAGTATCTATTAATAGAATTTAGTTGTGATTTAGTGTGTAACATAATGTTAATACAATTAGTGATCCTCATGTTCTGCTAACAAGTTTGTGTGTAGCACAAACTAATTTTTTATCTTGTTTAAACCTAAATACAGATTTTTTTAGACAAAAATATTAAGTTTGGAATATTTCATGAAGTATCAATGATGAACTAAAATATTATTTTAATTGTTCTATTTTTCCTAGGTTCTTCCAATTCCTTTAAACATATTAAAAGACAATCAAGTGTCAACAAATGAACTCATTTTTTTGGCTCAACTGCCGCCACTTGGATTTGTGACTTATTTTGTAAAGGCTGCATCAAATATCAGTAATTCTATTTTTTATTTATATAATATTTTCTTCCATTTAATATTTTCTCATATCAAAAAATATACTAAATAATATTAATTGATAAATTGCTTTATTTTGTGTGTTTAGGTCCTTTAACATTTGAGTCAGAGAAAGAACAAATAGAACCTAATGACTTCGTATTGCAAGGAAAGGTAAGTTTAACAGAAGACTAATTTACATTAAAACCTTTAATCATTAATCAGCTATTAAATAATTTTAAGAATAATGGTAGTTTCTGAACTGGGCATCTCTTGGAAGGACCATGTCTCCAATCAGGAAGTTTAGAGATAGGCCAGTATGAACAGCATGTATGCTCTCCTGACACAAAGAAGACTTCGCTGGCTCGGACATGTCACCCGCATGCCAGATGGTAGAATCCCGAAGGATATATGCTGAGCTTGTGGAAGGAGTCAGAACCAAGGGCCGCCCAAGACTAACACCACAGGCATCAATGAAAATATGTGGGAATATGTAGTCAAGGACCTGATTGCATGGAGACGGACTGTGCGTGCTGGGACAACCCTCGCTGAGAACAAAAGAATTGAGGCGGCCTTAACCAAGAGGGAAAAAAAGAAAGCTGCCCTGTCCCTTAGCCCTAAATCTGATGCATACACATGCATGAATTGTGGCAAAGTCTACCACTCTAGAATTGGCTTGATTAGCCACTCCAGATTCTGCCCCGTTTCAAGACTAAACCAAAACCAGTGACTCATCTGGGCGCATCCATTGCCTTTCGAGACAAAGTAGCCATATATATATATATTGGTTGTCTCTGAACTTAACCCTTGATACAGACCATTTCACCTAGTTAGCAAAGACGGTGGAGCTGATGATGATATACTAATTCGAATAAATAAAGCTAGGTTTGCCTTCTCAACTCTTCAAACAATCTGGCGCTCCAAGGCAGTATCTCTACATAACAAAATAAGAATCTATAATACTAACGTTAAGTCTGTTCTCCTTTACGGTTCAGAAACTTGGAGAGTCACTAAAAGAAATATGGAAAAGCTCCAAACTTTTGTTAACAGATGCCTACGCCGGATATTAGGAATGAGGTGGCCAGAAAAGATAACCACTACCGATTTGTGGAAAAAAACAAGACAAAAGCCCATAGCACAAGACATTACCAAATGAAAATGGATCTGGATAGGACACACCCTGCGAAAACCAGCTACCAATGTTGCAAGGCAGGCTCTTGACTGGAATCCACAAGGAAAGAGGAAAGTGGGCAGACCCAAGCAAACCTGGAGGAGGTCAGTCATCAGTGAAGCTGAGATTACTGGAATGACATGGGAGCAGATAAAGAAAGCTGCTCAGAACCGAGTTCGGTGGAGAGGTGTGGTTGCGGCCCTATTCTCCCCTGTGAGTACACAGGATTAAGTCAGTAAGTCAAGTCTGAACTTAACACTATTGCTTCATCTTATTATAGGCTGATGCTATTGTGGTGAATAGTTGACCCCATTTGAATTTTTCTTAAGAAAATGTTTGCAAATTTTGTCATATTTTATAAATATCCTCCTTTGTACTTATCAACAAAATAAGCTATCTGTGGCTACTCTCCTGCCTTGACTACTGCAGGAGTTTACATGCTGCAGCAAAGTCAGAACAACACTGCACAAATAGTCCTACTAAGATGAGATTCTGCTACTGCTCTCTTGCACACACTCCATTGGCTTCCTGTTTCCACACTTTGTCATGAATGCGTTATAAAGAAATGACCCTTGTACCTTAGTGAACTGATCACTCCTAATGTCCAGTGCTTCTAGTGATGTCACATTTCTCCCTCAAAAGTTACAGTTTGCTGGCTTTTTAGTGCACAGACCAGAGGTTTGGAACTCACTCTCCATTGATCTTAGAGAGACAACATGCTTCCTTACATTCAAGAAGAATATAAAGACCTATCTGTTCATAACTTTTATTAGATTAATTTTTTGTAGCGCTCGTGTTTATGTTTATAATGTTATCACAGCTCCTTGATCCTGCATGATGTTTGTTAGCAGCCCTCTATCAATTAAATTATACTATTATTATGAATTTCATGTAAATTTATGTCATATTAAACATAGCGTAATTAACATTGACAAACACTGATACAGTGGCATAGCTAGGGTGGGGGGAGAATTTGAAGATCCCCCTTAGTCTCCACTTGAGGGGGGGCCCCCAAATGAATGTCCGAAATTTATTTTTAAAATACTTAAATATTATGTTACTGTCACATAATCTTGGGTTGTTACTCTCAATTCCAAGGATTAGCATTGACTAATGCTGTGTTACTTTCAGGAAGTAACTTGGAATATAGGGTAGTTTATTTCATCATCCTTATCATTTAAAAAGAAACCTGATAAGAGCACAGAAAACTAAGGAGACCATGAACGTATCCACCACATTCAAGCTCTTTTTAAGTGGAAGTTTGAAGAAGGAAGAACCAGATGAACTGTCACATATGTTTCATGCGCAAATTTTGAAAAATCAGCAGTATTGGAGAGATATTCTGAAGCATGGAGCAGCAACTATTAAGTACTTTGCACAAAGTCAATCTTAGGTGGTCAATATGAAAAACTGAACTCACCAATTCCTGGGAACTTCCTAGTATCCTTGAAGTTTCTTTCAGAATTTAATGAAGTTATGAAACTCCACTTACATAGAATAGAATAGGGAAAGACACATTATTTCAAAATGATTTTATTAACTTGATGGGCAATAAAGTTAGGGAATCAATTGTTGGGAACTTTGTTGTTACTTTTCTCTGATGTTGGTTGTTGATAATTTTGAAATAAGTGTCATTCATTGGTTACTTTGAAATTTTGAAACCTAATGCACAACATTATAAGAACTTGTTCTGAAAAATCAAAGACATAGGACTGGACTTTGATCTGTGCAGAGGTCAAACCTATGATAACGCAGCAACATTGAATACTGCTAACTCAGGCCACTTCAATTGCGTCATGAGAGATCATTCTCAGAGCTGAAGCTCATGAAAAACTATCTCAGAAGCACAATGACACAAGAAAAGCTTAGCATGGTTTTAATGTCAGTGGAGTCAAAAATACTAGACAGTATCGATGTATATGATGTTATAGATGCCCTTGCTGCATAGAAAGCACGGACGTGAATATATATGAATTAAGATTTGTCATTTGTGCATTATTTAGCCAATAAACAAGGATACGACTACTGCAGGAGAAATTCAGAGAGAGAGACAGACCCCTTTACATTGTTTTTGTTGATTTGACTAAAGCCTTTGATATGGTCAGCAGAAGTGGCCTCTTCAAACTTCTAAGGAAAATAGGTTGCCCTCCCAAATTACTGAGGTTCATTGAGTGCTTCCATGAGGAAACTAAATGCACTGTCAAATTTAATGGAGCCCAATCAGCACCTTTTGAGGTCTGCAGTGGTGTCAAGCAGGGATGTGTGCTCGCACCCACTCTGTTTGGCATATTCTTCTCCTGTCTACTGCATTACGCATACAACGACATAAACGATGGTGTGTTTCTCCATACAAGATCCTCTGGAAAGCTATTCAATGTTTCAAGGCTGCGGGCTAAAACCAAGGTCAGGAGGTTACTCATCAGGGAACTCCTGTATGCTGATGATGCAGCTATTGTGGCTGATTCTGATACCCAGCTACAGTTCCTAGTTGACAAACTATCGGCTGCTTGCCAGAAGTTCGGCTTAAACATCAGTCAGGGCAAGACTAAGGTACTTGTACAAAACACTAATGCTGCACCTCAAATAAACATTAATGGCCAACCACTAGAGATCGTAGACAACTTTTGTTACCTTGGCTCCATCATATCCAACAACACTCTACTGGATAATGACATTAACAACAGGATAGCCAAGGCAATGGCCACCATGTCACGGTTGCAGAAAAGAGTCTGGGACAACATATTGCTGACTAACAGCACTAAAGCTCTAGTTTACCGGACCTGTGTATTGAGCACCTTGCTATACGGAAGTGAAACGTGGTCAACATACTCATGGCAGGAAAAAAAGCTGAATGTCTTCCACCTCCGATGCCTAAGGCGGATCTTTAAAATAAGGTGGCAAGATAAGATAACCAACGAGGAAGTGTTACAAAGAGCAGGTTGCCAGGACATCCGCTCTGTTATCAGCAGCAGACGCCTTGGCTGGCTTGGCCACGTTCGTAGAATGCCAGTAGGTCGACTCCCACAGGATATTCTGTATGGCGATCTAATAGAAGGCAGAAGAGCGCTGGTCGTCCACTCTTACGTTATACAGATGTATGCAAACGGGACATGAAGCTCTTTAAGATCGACACCAGCAACTGGGAAGAGGTGGCACAAGATAGATCCACTTGGAGAGAGAGATAAAGAAGGGGTCTTTGATTGCAGATGCCATACACAACAGAAGCAGAAAGAAGGGTGAAAGTGCAACGGCGCCTGGTGACTACATATGCCCAACCTGCGATCGCAGCTGTGTTTCAAGGATCGGCCTCTTTAGTCACACAAGAGCTTGCAAGGGGAAAAGATCGTCTCTAGAGACGTAAAATGCCACAGAAACAAGGATATTATTCATTAAAAGATTCTTAATGTTTATTTCTTGTTAATTTTCCTGATAAAACTGTACCCATCCATTGGAATGTAGGCTTATGTATTTATTAAATACATTATCTCATGTAATCATGTTGAATGTCAAAATGCAAGGGGCCTCAAAAGAGGTCAGACTCCCCGCGCCCCCAAATCCCCAGCTACGCCCCTGCACTGATATATGCTTTTCATTTGCTATATTATTTTAACCATTTAGCAGTGTAAATATAAGAATTCATACTATTATAAATGACCTCAGAATCTGTCACACTGGTAAACAAATCAGGTTACTCTGGTCAAAAGATAAACATGAAATTTTTAGTTGCAATGAATTTTTTTTAACCTTTAAAATGTAATTTTATAATACAAATTGTATGACTGCTAACCTTGTTAATTTTGTTATTTTACTAGTATGTGAGTGTAACATTTGACGAGTCAGGAAATCTTCATTCAATCACTAACCTGACATCTGGAACAACATTACCTCTTCTTCAAAATTTTATGTACTACTCTGGCTTTCCTGGCAACAATAGTGGTGGCCAAAACCAGGCATCAGGAGCATATATCTTTAGACCATCTTCTAACACACCAACTAATATTCCTCTCAAAAGATGGGGTGGTATCATCAAGGTAAATCAAGTTTTTTAAATTATTTTTGTCAAGCACTTAAAGTTTGAGAACATTAGTGTGACCTCTTCAACAAGATAGTGCAGTGTGACTAATTGTCACTAAAGATATGAAAAGGTTGGGATTGAGGACTGTTGTACTTTGTTTATTGTTCTGTGTGGAAGAATTTTCAAATCGCTCAATTTTAAAATGATTTTAAACTACCTTTAAAATGTTTGTTAGGTTCTTAAAAAAAGAAATTTGATAAATATTATACCTTCGCAAAATAAAAGAAAAAAGTTAATTGTAAAAGTAATTTACCATTTATAACAGCGTGTGTGAGATCACGATATCATTGTTTATTATATATTATTTTGTTAGATTTGATTATTACATTCAAAGTAGATATATAGATTGACTTATCTGATAAAATAGTTTTATGAATGAAACTAATCCTGTGATTTTATGTAGGGCGCTGTTGTTCAAGAGGCTTTTCAACAATTTACTGACTGGATCAGTCAAGTTATCAGAGTATACCAGGACAAACCTTATGTTGAAATAGAATGGACTATTGGGCCCATTCCTATTGAGTAAAACTACTTTGTTCTTTATGTTCTAACACTTAATTTCTGTTAAATTTAATAATAATAATCTTTATTAAACATAAGGAAATGAGTCTTACTATTTGTGCATTACACCAACAAAACATTAAAACTATAGAAAACCAAAATATACATTTATACCAGACTCGCTCATAATTTACATAATTATTTTTTTTATATATAACATTACTCATATGAAATTTACTCAGCTTTTTTTGTTTTTTAAATATCATTACAAAAATCAATACATTAAAAAATAATTAACAATATTAAAGTTATATTGTTTATTCAGTGATAAAATAGGTAAAGAGATAGTCACGCGTTACACAATACCTGGATTTGGAAATAAAGGTGTCTTCTATACTGATGCCAATGGCAGAGAAGTGCTTGAAAGAAGGTAAAATTATTTGTCATTATATTCAATGTTCTCATTCTACACTTTTCTATTTTCTTCATTTCTAAATGTAAAAAAAATCATTTATACTATGTGCATATTTAAGATTGAACTACAGACCCACCTGGGATCTCAATCAAACTGAACCAGTTGCAGGCAATTATTACCCCGTTAATGCATTAATATGTATAAAGGTAAGCTATTTTACTTTTAACATTAGGATATATAAACATTTTACATTTAAGCTCTTACTTTGAAAAATAATATATTTTTTTTTGTAAATAGCATATCTTCTAAATAGAAATGACTAGACATCTAATATTTTGTTTGAGTCATTGTAGGGGCCTTACAAATGTTCTTTCTTCTTTACTGTTCAGAATTGTTTCATTTTTTTAAGCATCTATTTTTCTGGCCAAATGCTAGGATGTCCTGTAAAAAACATGATTTGCCAAACAAAAGACTTGAGTTAAGATTTAACTCAAAGGAGCTCAAATAATCCTTATTTAAAAACCTAATCTCTATTTAAATCAG
Organism: Biomphalaria straminea; assembly: GCA_021533235.1. Taxonomy (NCBI): domain Eukaryota; kingdom Metazoa; phylum Mollusca; class Gastropoda; family Planorbidae; genus Biomphalaria; species Biomphalaria straminea. The sequence goes on from JADKLZ010003886.1 coordinate 27,048,878, forward strand.
ATATTTAGTTTAGCACTTGACCATTCAATCCCCATCTTGGTAATATTGCCCTTTTTCAAGGTTTAGACACAATTGAAAATTCCATAGTTCAATTGGTACACAAAAAGGCTAAAAAAAATTTGAAGCATATAATCTTAAATATGCAGTTTATATTAACATATTAATGTAGTTCATTCTTGTAATAAATTGTGTTTTTTTTTTGAACATTTTTCAGCTTAGTTTAGTATGTAGTTTCTTTTCATGATGTGCATTCACTCTTGTTTTAAATTAAATTAGATTCAAATTATATTTGCTTTTCTTTCCTAGAGTGGTGACAGCAAACTGATGTTTACAGTTTTAACTGACAGGTCTCAAGGAGGTGTTAGTCTTAATGATGGTGATGTTGAATTAATGGTAATTGACTTTCTATTCATCTATTTTCATTCTTAGTGACTACTAGTTCAAATTTTCATATTTATCATATTCAAATACGGTGTAAGGTGCTAATAGTTTTGTGAGGTCTGTCTGTCTGTTCAGTTTAGATCTCATTAATCAAAAAAAAGATCTTAAAAATCTGACATCATGATGTTTTATAATTTAGACCTATAAAGTTCTGATGCAACTGCTTTTTTCATTTCTGAAAGCAAAAAAAATAATTTTTTAAAATCAACTATGCAAGCCGTTTTATCATTAAAATACACTATTCACTATTACTAGTAAAAACACAGAGAGATGGCAATTTACCATATTTTTAAGACATTTATGCAAACGATTTTAGATTAAATAATTTCTGTCATACTAACTACCAACATATAAAAAAAATATTAAATCCTATTTAGTAAGCATAAAAGTGGAATATAATTTCAAACAACATTCAATAAGTAGTCCTTCATATTATACACATGAACTAAATGCAACTACTAGTAACAATTGTTTTATTTTTTTAAGGGAAAAGTTTTATTTGTTAAGGCTTTTACTGATTGGCTCTATACAAAACAAGTAGATCAATTAGATAATCAGTTAAGCCAGTTTCACATTTAATTTTACCTTCACCTATCCCTTAGTCTGTTGGATCATTGGGGCACCATACAAGATCCGTCAACCATCTTTCCCCATTCCTCTGTCCCCATTTGCCTTTGATAGAATTTTATTCACTTAAAGCCCTACCCATTCTTTGATGTTGTCTTTCCATAACTTTCTCTGTCTTTCTTTTCATCTTTTTCCTGGTACTGTTCCCTGATGAAAGATCTTTGCAAGCCCTGAGGACCTTGCGATGTGGCCATAGAGTTTGAGTTTACTTTTTTCAACAGTGGTTAGCAGGTCATCATAGGTTCCAATTGCTGTATTTAATTCTGTTTCTAATCTCTTCATTCATGATGCAGTCTTTTAAGTGACACTTAGGATTTAACTATATCTTCCTAACTATTAGTTCATTGAATACATATGAATATTAATAATGTAATAATAACATTAATAAATCTCTTTACCCTGTGGTATCAAGTTTTAGTCGAACTAACAATAAAACAGTATCTGAACACTTTAGATACAAGCGCATCTTTTTTTTTCGTATCATTGGAGATAGGGTCGTAGTTTTGTTGATAGTTTGTATTTCATAGTTTCTGATATTCTTGCTGAAAATATTGAAAGATGCTTTTTTACCTGCCTACAGACCACATCTGAGGCCGATTTTGAGTTTTGTGTTTCCTTACAAATTTTCTTTGTAATCTTTTTTTTTTAATAATTAATATGAAAAATGGACCAATTATACCTAACTTTCTTCAGTCTGCAGGCAAAATAAATTTCCCACTGTAGCAGCCCCAAAAAATGTCTGAGAAATGAGTTATATCCAACATTAATTAAATAGTAGCCTGTTTAGTTAAAGGCTTGGAGTTTTCCCTAAACCAACTTCTGAATGTCTGGTTGCATCATAGATACCCCAGATTGGAGCACTAAATTGAGATGTTTGTGAAGTAATTATTTAAGATGGATTTCACTCACTTCATAACTTATAGTTTTGTTCATTCTTAAAAGTATTTGTAAACATCATGATTAACCTTAGTGCTTGTTTTTAGAGATTTTCTGTAGGCAAAACAGAACAAATAAATTGTCTGCATCGCACAAAATTTACAAAGCACGAAAATATGGTTTTGAAAGCCAATCAGTTCTAGTTTTTGTTTCTTTTTGGTAAATATTGTTTCACAAAAAGACTTCACTTTTCATGAAATTTTCTCTGCCCAGAACCAACTTTTTGTTTGGTCTGTTCTCCCATTTCACCAATACTCAAATGATGACCAGCAAAGTATCTTTCACAATCTACACAAAAGAGTTTTATGCCAAAAAAGGCAGAATAAATTGACTAGTGTCAAACACTTCCAAAAACAAAATAAAAGTAGCTGTCTAGAAAAAAAATAAACTTTTGTATGAATATTAGAATTTCGCAAAATGAAATCTCTTGAAATCAATTGAGAGGTGACCTAGTGCATTCCTAAGCTATTCCATAGCTATTTGGGATCTAGATTGTTTACAAATTCCAAAATTATTTACAAATTTAAAACTACTGTTACAAGTTTTTTTAATCATCATTAAAATATTTTTTAAGCATCTCATTCTTATCACTAATTAGGCTAATTGTTTTTTTGGTCATGCCTAGTAATTTGATTTCTTTTGCATCATGTTAATGACCAGTACAATGTTTTTCCACTGGTTGTTTCAATTCTCTGGAGTTTTTGTAATTGAGGAAAGATATTTGTCCAAACCTTTTATCTCCCCACCCCTCAATTTTTTCTAACTGGTACTGTACCTTGCATATATTGGAGAAATTATGTTAAAGTACAAGGATGTTGGAACCTTCTAGTTCACAATATGTAAGCTTTAGGTTTTGTGCTAAGTAAGTCATAATCAACTAATTGCAGCTCTCTGTTTCCTATTCTGTATCTGACATAGAAAGCACTTTAAAAATTATATCTTGACTAAACCCAAAAACTTTCTCTGCTAATCTCTTGTTAGTATTTCTGCTAGGTAATTGTCATTAGGATTGCAGGATAACCATTAAATTGAAAGTCATTAATTTTTTTATAAATTATCATTTCAAACACAGAGTTAGACATGAAGTATCAATAGTTTAATAATATATCTAAAATTCAAATATAAAAATTTCTATCTTTTCCAACATCATTTATTTACTTTTTTTTTCAATTAAGTTAACTCTTTCTCTCCGTAATTATTTACCGCATTTTGTTGGAATCAACGTTGGTCAGTTCGGTGAGAAAGAGTTAATTTGTTTAAAATAAAATATGAATCAATCAACAGTTACATGGCAATGAAGAACATTTTTGTTTGTGCAGTTATATTTGGTAGACACAAACATATACTGAATTATGACTCTAATGTTAAGTTAATACAACTAATTTGTTGTTTTATGTGTATAATTTCTATTAGGTACATCGTCGTTTATTATATGATGATGATAAGGGTGTAGGTGAACCACTTAATGAACCTGGTGATGATGGTAAAGGTCTCATTATTAAAGGTAAATTATTTTACACACATAATTAGTATTTTTAGCTTACTTTCATTTTCAAAAAAAAAATATGTGTTAGTGATGTTTGTTTTCTCAACCTTTATGGTTCTGTGCCCTGTTTTTTCCCCAGTGACCCCAACTGCTCATAAACCTTATTAACTTGCATTTGATAATGTTATAACATAATTACCATATGCATGTTTCATTTTCATTTCATAAACTGAACATTACCTAAGCTTTATATTTACAGTGGTAATTCTGAAACTCTTATGTAGTTATTTTTTGTATGTCATATATTTATGGTTGTAATTAAGTTACAAATAAATGAAATTAGATTAAGAAATAACAATAAATTTAATTATGAATTTGGCTACACTCCTAATTCAAACAATATATTTGGAAGCTGCAACAGTAACTTCTCACATTGGTGTAAGTTTTCACAGGTGTGGCAATTCTGAGAGCCATCAAATAACCTTGCTATATTTTGTTAATGATATTTGTCAGCATAGTCTAGTCTGGCTTTCTTGACTCAGTCAGCTTCACAAAATCTTGGGCTTCATAGTTTGAACCAATGGAACTTTGTTACAAATTACGAATTCCAGCTTTAACTATTGTAAAACCAATTAGTTAACTATTGGTAATTAATTATTTTGTTTGGTATCTCAAACAAGGGAAAGAAATTGTAATTGACTTTAGTGATGGTATAAGCTGAATTAGTCTCCTTTATAAGTCCTCATCTGAGTCTTAAAAAATAGGACAAGACTATAGAAACAATAGATAACTATAATCTTCCATGTTCATAGCCTCTCCACTAGCAGAGTGGTTACCATATTGGCTTGAGAATCCTGAGAAGGTTTGAGCCATGAGTTCAAATTCATGTCGTTTTTTATAAGTGCTTTTTTATTGTTAGTCTAGATTAGTGGTCTTCAACAGGGGCAATGGGCACAATGGGGGGTGGTAAGGCAGTGCTGGGCATAAAGAGGGATGTAGAAATGAAAGAAGAAACTAGATGTGCACTGAAACAAAACCAATAAAAAAATTTCTACAAAATTAAAGCTGGAAAAATAAATATAGACAAATTTTAGTTAGCTTGCTTTTAATTTAGGAACATAAATAAAGTTTGAAATTGAGTTCAGGAATCCCCTTTTTCTATGTTTAAATTCTTACTCTGTTGCTGTATTCGGAAGATATCTATTGTCTTTAGTTCTTACACGCATAGACGTTTATGATTTGATTAACAAACTAGTTCATCTGATTCTGTGGCCTATGGTTAACGAGTGTCATGTGGCCAGCACAACGACCAACTGCCTTTACTTTTCCCCAATTAACTTAGGTAACCATCAGAGCTGGGTGGTCTCAGAGGTATCCGATGATCCTGAAACTAAAAATCCCAGTCTTCACCAAGGATTTGAACCTCGGACCCCGGTTCTGTAACCAAGTGCTTTACCGCTCAGCCACTGCGCCTCCCTTGATAAACAAACTACGTAATATGTTTTTAGATTATAGTTTACTTTCTCTACATATGTTAATATATTAATATGTAAATGTTAATTTAAAAACAACGTTAAAGCTAACATTCAAGTAGAATAATGTAACCTTATTTTACAAAAAAAAAACATTGACAAAGTTGGTCGTGACGAAAACTCGCTAGTATGTAAAGAAGTACCTTCTGAGGTTCTAGTGAATTGCCACCAGTGAAAAAGTATTTCAATGTTCTACTTTGGATGACGGTATTTTCAGATGAGGTTATAAAACCTTTTCAGCTTCACAAACATATAGCAATATCCAAAAATTTATTAAAGAATATTCATGAACTATTAAAAAATGTTTCTACTATTTAAACAATATTAAAAAACAAAAACGAAGCTTAACAAATAAACAAAAAAATAGACTGGATGTTGCCAGTAGGGAAGACCTTACTTTGGCTAATTTAAAGCTTGACATTTCTAATATTGTCAGACTGCAGGAGACACAAGGTTCCTATTAGCTTTATCTCATATTTTAGTGAATTCAGCAATAATAATATTTATATTAAAAATTGGCAATTAAACTAAATTAAATTGGAACCAGTGAAATCTGCCCATGTGGAGTGTCACCAGAGAATGCCGACCACGTACTCCAATACTCCTCTCTTTACCAAGAGGCACCTATAAGACACTGGCCCAAAAACACCCCAATTGAGAGAAAACTATATGGAGGTCTCCCTGATTTGGAAACCACTGCACAGTTCATCTCATATATTGCTCTAGTCATCTGAATGCTCCAACATCACAATGAGAATGAAGAAGAAAATTAAACTTAAAAATAAAAAATAGTTCCTAATATTCAGTAATTTAAAAAGTGACTATTTAAAGTATTTGAAAGAAATCCATGACACTGAAATTGATTTTTCTGTCTAATGGTAGCAAATTATTTGACATTCTTGTATAATAATAATAATGGCAATGTCTTGAATTCCAAAGATTATGGATGAATGCAGTGTTTCACCTAACTATGCAAACCTAGTTGTGACCTGCATATTTTCTAGCATTTCATGCAAATAAAGCTGTTGTCCACTGGCGGTCTATTTAAGTTTTCTTTCTCTCTTTTGCACCTGTCTTCAATAATGGCTTTTCTTTGTTTGTCCCGCAGCTTTTGTGAAAGCTCTCCGTCTCTTTTAGAGGCCATCTGTTGCCAGCTACTTTCCTCTATGCCAATGAGGACAAAATGGTGCCTGAGTTGATATTTATAGCGCTTATGGGAGGCACCTTTGTTACAAAGACCTCCTCTTAACTTGTCAAAAAAGATCGCCTTTGGCATGCGGTCATCTCCCATGTGGGATAAGTGTTGTTGACAGCATAAAAATTAATAAATAAATGACATTTTATTCAAATTTGCCTTCTCACACTTCTTTATAACTATTTTTCTTACAGGGGTTGCTGGCAGCTTTTTTAAAAGAATAAATATGAAAAGGGGGCAGTAGGCTAAAAAAGTTTGAAGACCACTGGTCTAGATCTATTATAAATTTAATTACATGACTGATCCTAATTAATTGATACAACTATGCTTAATATAAGCTTTGTTGTTTTTTTTAAAGTATTTTTTTATATATTTCTTGTTTTGTTTATATTTGTAGCCTGCACTATCACATCATGTATATTAATGTCTTAATACTTATTTAAGAGTTTCGATAACTTTAAAATTTGTTGTACTATTTGATTGCTTGATCAACTGTATGAGGACCCACCAATAGTGACCGAAATAAAAAAGAACAGACTACGTTGGGCAGGTCACCTTGAAAGAATGACAGACAACAGAGGTACGAAAATCTATACCGACAAAAACTAAAAGGCAGGCGACCCAAAGGCAGACCCCAAATGCGTTGGATTGATGATGTGGAAGCAGATCTGCAACAGCTTGGGGTTAGGGCCTGGAGACAAAAGGCCCAGGAGAGATCTGAATGGAAAGATGTGTGCAAGCAGGCCACAGCCCTTCATGGGATGGATGGATGGATTTGATTGTTGTATTACTCAGGAGACTCAGTATATACTCAAAAGTGTTACATTTCTTTTTTAAAGTGGAAATTTTAGTTTCTCTTTATTCTCACTCTACACATTGTCCTTGATGTACATTTGAGAAAAATTGGATACTTGCAGTTTTTTGTTTTTTTTTAGTTTTTTTTTTATGTCATGAGGTACTAGTATCAATTTGTTTTCCTTAATTCTTAAAAATCTTCTCAGTTGTACTGAGCCTTCAAAGAGAGAATGAAAGAAAAAAAAAGAAATTGTAATTAATGTTGATATTGTGTTTATGTGTATGTGTTTGTTGTTAGTACCTGTGGCAAGAGAGATCATATTGTTACGAATCTCAGATTCCTATCTCAGGCTTTCCCTATCTCAGGCTTTCCGTAAACACTGCTAAACACATAACACAACAC
>JADKLZ010003886.1:27059349-27079473 GCA_021533235.1 Biomphalaria straminea
AGGTTCTAACCCTGCTCACTGTCATCTCACTGGTCCAGGTTCTAACCTTGCTCACTGTCATCCCTTCTAGTCCTGCAGGAATTTTGGACAAGGATGTAATAATCTTTAAGTCTGAAAGAATATCTCTCCCATCTAATATTCAAGTTGTAGGCTTAGTTTTCCTTTTTAACCAATTAAATGAGGTAAAGAATCAATATCCTTAAAATTCAAAATGATCTACATTGAATTCAGCTGAGTTTCAAGGCACCTATCATGTAATTTTATTCTATTTTGTTCATATTTCAGTCCTAAATCTTGTCTACTTTCTCCAAACGTCTCATTCAATAAACTTCTGCAAAGCCCTCATTAGTTTTTTGGGGGTTTTTTTTGTTTTCTTTTTAGTTTAAAATTTTATGATTAACTTATAATGTTAAAAAAATAAACATTGGAAGCTGCTGAAAATATTATACAACTTAATTCATATCTTTCAAATTCATTAATAATTTAGTTGAAACCAATGTATACATTTTTTAAATGATGCTTTTAAAACATGCAAATGTTTCTTTTTCTTTCTAGATCTGAAAAAAGTTCACCACCTGTTAGGGACTCAAGTTACTTTAAAGCCAATGGAAATAGTTACACTGCAGGCCAATATCTTCATCTAAATTGAAAAGTTCACATTGTCTTTATTTTTAAATTTCTAAACTAAAGCTAATGGTATGGTTATCAATTTGCCATTATTCATGTCGGATTTTATTTGTTATTTTCATTGAGTTGAGTTTTAGACTTAAAACCTTGTTGTCTCATTGTTAAATATTTTTTTTAATGTTAGATTGTGCTTTAGGTATTTGTAATCTGCTGATAGAATTATGTAAGTGTGAGATTAAGAGCTATATGTCATTGTTCCATTCAATAAATACACACATTACATTGTACACCTCATTCAACTTAATATGATTTAAACTTTATTACTATGAGCAGCTACAATTTGTTCAAATCATCTTGTCTACAAGTCATTAAATGTTATTGTTGTTCACTATTATTTATTCTTATCTTTAAGAAATTAGAAAACAAAAAAAGCAGTGAAGACTTTATTTTTTAAAAAAATGTATACCTCTGCACTACGCACTAATCTTTCGTCAAATATATTTTGTATTACTGGGTGCTGCTTATTAAACAGCATTTTGTGATGTAGTTTTGATATTTTATTGATAATTCTAACAAAGGTTGATCTTATTATGTTGATATAATTTAGTTGATATACTTTATTAAAATGTAACCTGGTCAAGCCTAGATTATAAAATATTTGCAAGTTGTTACAAAAGATGTTTTTAGGACTGCATTATAATTGTTATTTATTGGAGATAACATACTTAGAAGCATTTACTTGAAAAACCCAATGAGTCACATTTAAAAAAAAAATTATTAGGTTTCAAGCAACAATAGATGAATTCTCTACAAACCAAGGGTGGATCCAGAGTGGGATGGACAATTTTAAAAAAGTACCAATAAACCTAATATAACCAAGAACACAAATATTGTCCCAAACTTGTGACGGTCTGCAGACTAAAAAAAAAAATTCGCTCTTTCTACTAGCTAAGGGATGCGTGGAGTGATGTACGCTAAGAAGTGAAGCTGTCATGCTTTCTGGGCTTTTCAAAAGTATTTTCTTTTGCATCTCCAGCTCATTATTCATCATAGAAAATTAAATTTAGCTAAAGTCAAATTAAGTCAAATAGCGGGGGGGGGGGGGGGGCTCCACAGGCCGATGCTGGAGTGTGTGTCAAAAGAGCATCTTCGAGTTAAGTTTTATATCCTGCTTTTGATGATAGCTAGTCGCGCTGGAGAAGTTAAACTGCTTATTTCAACGTGGGAAAGGATAAAACTGCGTCCGAGACATACGTATTCAAATTTCTTTTCCAATAAAACATTAGTCATTCTTATTATGAAGAAAATAAACGACGCAGACCCCGAAGCGAACATTTAGTGTCGGATGGGACGGTTTGAAGCCCACTGGAGTAGGATCGGGCTTAGGCTTATCAGGCGCCTAGGGCCTCCGATTGGTGGGGCCTCACATCAAATCTCAAACATAGCAAAGCTTTGGTTGCAAGATTTTACCATAACTCAAAGATTTATTAGCAAAAGTTTACATTAATTTGTTAGACTACCATTATGTTAGACATCTTTTGGTTAAAACGTCAAGATTTAGTCCAGTCTGGTGTATCAAAAGGTAAACTTAAAGCGGTATGGCTTTAGAAGTTGTCAATGAATCGGCTAATTAGCATGAGCAGTCACAGGTTCAAGCGAAGAAGAGGAAAGGTATCAAGGTCAAGGCTTATGGTCATCTTCAATTAGAAATAAAGAACGTCTCGAAAACACATTGATTAATTTTGTTATATGTCACTGATGTTGTTTTGTTTTTTTTTCGTATCTTTCATTTTCACCCGGAGCTACCAATTTCACTTCGCCTAGGGCCTCCAATTACCTTAGCAGGTCCTGGCTGATGTTTCCACCAGAGGAGGCCTGTAATATACCCTCGTAGTGGTCCGTTGGTCTGTCCCTCCAGTTTTTATGCAAAAACTAAGAAAAAAATATTGAAAATCTGATATATATTAAATTGTTCAAAGTCCTAGTACAACGGCAACTCTTTTTTTTTTTTTTTCCTTTCTGAAAACGAAACGTTTAATTACAGTAAGAGTAGCACAAGATGAACCCTTAGACATTTAACCGAACGGAAAAGGCCTCGAAAGAGAGATTGCCCTTTAAAAAATCACCGATTATAAAATCAATACCATCAATTAGGCCAAGTTCGCATTGAACTATATCTTTATAACAATCTGTTCATTGAATACATATGAATATTAACAATGCAATTGTAATAAACAAACTCTACTAGAATACCCATATCATGACTTCATTCAATAAGATGCCAATTAACGATCACAAACATCTCACACGACATTGTTTAAGTACTATGAACAAACACACAATGGACACGCTGACACATGCAGAAAATAAAAATCATTTGCACAACAATCACCCCGCCTAAAAATTTATAGGATCATAAACATGCAAATAATAGTAAATGTTATACGATAAAATCCCTAAGGGATCTCCCCCCAAAATAAATAAATAAATAAATCAAAGCCCAGTGGCGATAGGCAAGCAGTGAAGCGGTAGGTGTGGGAACACTGGAAGCCGTAGCTGCAACCCTGCATACAGGCGGTTCAGGCCATGTGGTCATTCACCACTGACACAGAGCAGCAGTGGAGTCCGGCAGCCCCCTGAGCGGCAGAGCAGCCCTATTTAGGAGTGCACTGCTCACCATAGCATGAGGACAGGGCTAGCAAAGGTGCCCCAAAAAGTGCCTGCTCTAAACTACCCACCATACACAAGCGGTCAAAAGAAAAAGACGAGGATAGTTCCTCTTATTATAGGCGCATGGAATGTGCGTACACTATTTGACAACAACACACCTGAAAGACACAAAGACGAACTGCACTAGTAGCCAGGGAGCTCCAAGGATACAACATAGACATAGCAGCCCTGAGTGAGACTCGTTTTGCAGATGAAGGTGAACTCTGCGAAAGAGGATCTGGATATACTTTCTTCTGGAGCGGTAGAAGCACTGAAGTACGACATGAATGTGGAGTCGGCTTTGACATAAAAACATCATTAGTATCTAAACTAGTTGGGTCTCCAAAAGGAATTAGTGACAGGCTCATGAGCTAACTTTACAAAAAGGAAAGAAACACATTTCCATTATTAGCTGTTACGCACCCACCATGACCAACCCAGATGATGTCATAGCAAAGTTCTACGAAAAACTAAACTCCACCATACGTGATATTCCAAAAACAGAAAAGCTACTCATTCTCGGTGACTTCAACACAAGAGTCGGCTCTGATGTCATAGCAAAGTTGGAAAGGAGTCTTAGACAAATTTGGGATAGGTCAGTGCAACAGCAACGGATTATTACTACTGACCTGTGCTGAACACAAGCTGCTCATATCAAACACAATATTCAGTCTTCCAATGAGAAAGCGAACCTCCTGGATGCATCCCCGCTCATAGACTACATCATCACCAGACACTCTGACAGTCAGGACATACGTGTCACCAAATCTTGCTTTTGTGCAGAGTGTGGAACAGACCACCGCCTTATCATTACAAAAGTAAACATTCGTATTCAAAACCAAAGAGACTTCCACAAAAATCTAAACCCCTAAAAAGGCTAAACACGGCCAGACTAACAGATTAGAAAATTGAAAAGTCGCTTGTAGATGCATTAGAGAACTGCCACCCCTCTAGCGGAGTCTAGCCAAATCAAATGTAGGTAAAAGCTGGGAATGCTACAAAGAAACTATAATAGCACAGCATTAAGCATACTCGGACCTATGGAGAGAAAGCATCAGGACGTTTGATGAAAATAATACTGAGATCAGAAAACTATTAAACGAAAAACACAAGCTCCATAAATTGTATCTGAACAAACCAAACTCCTAGTTCACTAAAGATGCATTCACAAACATCCGCAAAAATGTGCAAAAACAGTTACGCCAAATGCCTTGCTTAGGCAAGAAAGTGGAAACAATACAGGAATTTGCTGCCAAGCTCGACAAGAAGAACTTCTTCCATGTCATAAACGAAGTCTATGGACCCACAAAGTCAGGCTCATCCCCTCTACTAAATGCTGATTGGACAATCTTATTGACAGATAAGGAAGAAATCCTAAAAAGCTGGGCCGAGCACTTCGAAAAGGTTCTCAATACACCTCCCATTATAAATGAAGCGGCCATAGGCTACAGCAAGTATAAATAAATGAAAAAATGGATGACCCCCCTACGCTAAAGGAAACCGATCTTGCTATTCAGCAGCTCACAAGCGGAAAAGCCCCAGGAGCTGACTCCATTCCCGCAGAGGTCTACAAAAAAGGTGGATTAGCCCTGATTGAAAGACTTCATGAGTTAATTATTATTATTATTATTATTAATTATTTGGAAACAAGAGTCAATACCACAAGGCTTTAACCCTTAAAACGCGTGTGGCAGTTTAGCCTCTAAATATCAGAATTGTAATTCCATTTTGCTCAGCACTTTAAGGGTTAAAGATGCCACAATTGTCCATCTATACAAACGAAAAGGAAACCGCCAAATCTGCGACAACCACAGTGGAATAGTTCTTCTCTCTATTGCTGGGAAAATCCTTGCTCCCATCATACTAAATCGCAGCTAACAGTCTCACGTCCAGGAGATAAGGCTCTTCAATTTCAAGTGAAAGATGTTTCCTTTTGACAGCTCAGATGTAGAGTGGACATTAATTTATGCCAATGTCATTGATGATGGCAGAAATGATATGCCCTGTTGATGGTTTTCTTGGCACCCAAATTCTATGTGTGATGCGTTCATGCTAAACCTCTGGATACAATTGTCAAGCTTCGACTTTCCCTCGTGAGCACCGGCAGATAGGCAGAGGTCCTTAACGTCTACAGCAACAGGTTTAGACGCAGACCCAACGTTGTCTTCATCTGTCCGGCTGATTGATGTACTGGTGTCTGGTGACTTCAGTTTCTTCATTTGTCTCTTGCTGTATATCCCGTTCAGACCGTCGCAGCAATCTTTGTCACATTCCTCGTCTTTCAAGTCACAACCACAAGACTTGCCCACAACACAGACAGCGCTCCAATCCCCAGCATCTCCGTCACCAGTGTTTGTGAGCCACAGTCCTGACCACGCAACTTCTTCACTTCTTCAGGCAACGAGTTTATTCCTCCTTGTACTTGCCTCAATTTTATCAATTTGGTCTATTTGGCCTTCTACTTGTGATACAATTTCATCTAACTCATCCTGTTAATTTGTTCACAGCAATACCTTCATGCATTTTTCCATTAAGCTCATAAATCTCCGTTTTAATTTCAAATAAGTAGGTATCCGGATCTTCCTCCTGCCGGAGTCGAGTTGTAAGCACCTCCTTGGTACCACCATTTATCAGATATCGGTTACGGAGTTCCATCCTAAGCTTTAATCGAGAGTTGTCAACATCCAACTTCAATCTATTCACTAATAGTGCGCATCTCTGCACTAGCCTGGATGGCGGTGCGCATGGCGAGGTAATAACAATACTGAATGTTAAAAGGCAAGACAAAATACCAGATATGAAAAGCAGGTCTGCAAAGCATCCACACAATCCTGATGCAGTCCCAGCTGCGTTGGGCAGGGCACGTCTGCAGAATGGAAGATCTCCGCATCCCTAAACGACTCTTGAATGGCCAACTAAGCGAAGGAAAACGTTCGCAAGTTGGTCAAAGAAAGCGCTTCTGCTTCAAAGCTTCTCTGAAAGTGTTTAACCCAGCAACCTGGGAGACAGAGGCACATGACAGAGCATTAAGGCGTCGCGCTGTGAAGACTAGCGCACAGGTTGCTAAGAAAAAAGAACAATGCTGGCAAGAAAAGCTAGAAAAGAAAGGCCAATGAATCTGGCTCCAGCTGTGCAGCCGAACATTCCGGGCTCACCAGCCACATGAGAAGGTACAAAACCCCAGTGCAAAGCCCTCAGACCCTTGGATGACAAAGTGGTCATCATCGAACCACGATGGACGAATTATATATATATGTCCTAAGCACACTTTTCTATGGCAGTGAGAGCTGGGAAACTTATATGCGTCAAGAACACAGATTAAATAGCTTCCACCTACGTTGCCTGCGACGCATAATGTGCATCTCCTGGAGGGATCGTGTCACCGACCAAGACGTTTTGACATGGGCCAACATGCACAGCATCAGCTCTCCTTCAACAGAGCCAGATCCCGAAAGACATCCTATACGCAGAGGGAGCCAGACCCAAGGCCGCCCAAGATTAACTTACAGAGATGTAAGCGAGACATGAAGGCAACGGGCATCGACCAAAGTATGTGGGGGGAGATAGCCCAAGGCCGAACAGCATGGAGACAGACTTGCGTGTCGGTAGGCCTACGAACTTTGCTGAATGCAAAAGAAATGAAGCTGCATCGGCCAAGAGAATGAAAAAGAAAGCTGCCAGCAAGCCCCTAAAACTGAAGAATATAATTGTACTAACTGTAGCAAAATATGCCGATCCAGAATTGGCTTGATCAGCCACTCCAGATTCTGCCCTGTCTCAATACGTAGCCAAAGCCAGTGACTTATCTCGGCGCATCCATTGTCTTTCTAGACAGAAGGAGCCATATATATAGGAGGATCTATTAAACCCATCATTCATACATAATTTGGAGCATGTCTTTCCACCCAGAAAAATAATTCCACTTAGCTTATTCATGGTAAACCAGTAACACAGACTAAAAACGCAAAATACCTAGGTGTATTAATAAATGAAAAACTGTCATGAAATCCCCTTATTGATGAAACTATCAAAAAATCAAACAATGATTAGGGTTTATTAGAAGAAATTTCTATAAACCAAAAAAGAACATAAAACGAAAATTGGTTAAGATAATAATAGAATATGCATCCTCTGTTTGAGAACCCCTCAACTCAAGAAAACATTAAGAAACTGAAACAGACACAAAATAGAGCAGTGAAATTCATAACAAACGAATATTCACATTTGACTAGAGTAAGACCTTTAGTAAAATCACTAAAATTAGAAAGCCTTCAGGATAGAAGAATTAAAAATAAAGTAGCCAATATCCCTAAAACACTGAACCATAATCTTCAAATACAAAAACAGAATCTATATATATAATTCTCAAAAGACAAGTTAAAACAACACGCAACAAGTAAATGGGAAGTCCCATGGCGCAGCATGGTGTGAATGGGAAATAATATATCCAAATCCGCACTATTTTCATTCACAAAATGATATTTTTTTTTTACTTTACTTTTTACTTTACTTTTTAATAATTTCCGAAGATTACCAGGACTTTTTCGTAGACCTATATTTAATACCATTTCAGGAGATTTCCAGGGGCTCCTTTTAAATCAAGAGGCCGCGGGAAATCTGTTATAAAATGGTTTAATTTACTAATTTATGAACTTAAAAATTTGCACTGGTCCAAATACATTGCGTGACCCACTGATATGTTGCAGTGCCTAAGGCCTATCCTGCAAAATAGCGGCGTAAGCTATGCCGCCGATCAACTAGTTTAATAAAATACTAACAAAGATTAGAGTACAAAATCTGTTCCATATGCTAGGATAAATTTATACAAAAGCTCCTTCTTCCCTAGGCCATTACAGCATGGAATGGGTTGCCTGGGCTAGCAAGGACATTTTGACAATTAGTTTTTACAAAACAGCAACAAACAATGACGTAGTAGTAAATATATCAACACTCTGTATTATATATAGTCTAGACATTTGTGTGTTGTTGTGTGTGGGTCAGAATTTCACAAGTTCATTGTAAATTCATCTGATTTCATACTGTTCAGCTACCCAACAATGCTTCTAACTGCTTTTATCAGTGGATATACACCTTGACCTGTAAAAGCCCCGTTGAAGTCATCCATATCAAGGGTCCAAATCATGACTCCAGCAAAACGATTTCGTTTTATATATTTGGCCTGAAAGAGAAAACAAAACACTTTTGTTTTTGTCTTCATATTAATCTGTTGTTGTTTTTTTCTTCAATTAATTTAATGGTGGAAGTTGGAAGTAAAAAAAAATAGAAAGCCTGTTGGGGCTTGTTAGTTCAGCTGATAAAACATCGCATTATTAAGACTGGCTAACGTATTAATGTTTAGTTTACTATATTTTTTAACATATATATATATATATATTAAAGTTTTGTTGAGAAAAATAAAGAAAAAGTCAATTTTTTAGTGTAACTTACTTTTTCTTTTAAACTTTGACTGTCTTCATATGCAACCCACTGATTATTATAAACCATATAAGGCACCATCTGATCGACTAATCTCCTCACTTTGCCTCCTTTTTGTATCATCTTATAAATCTGTTAATAAGAAGTAAAATTTCTTCCATTAAATTCTAGTAACATGTATTTTTTTTTTTAACTTAATCATTATAAAACAGATAATACTAGGAGTTACGAGTCTGATATCGCTGCATTTCTCTTTTAGTATAAGTGTTGCGTTATTTGCTTTGTGGGTTGCTGGGTTGCCTCGATAGCGCTTGTAGTATTGTTTGTGTTTAAATAGCTCTTCGAGTTGCATGTTTGTTTAGAAGAGTTATAGCTAACAAACTAGTGACTAACAAATTAGTAATTCTTTTCCATATAGAGCAACTGCAAAATTTTTAGGAAAATGGTTAAAATTGTTTTTGTTATCTTTATCCAGGCAGGTGAGCCTACCCAGGTTCCAAGAAGATACGCATTGAATAGTAGGCCTAATAAAAAATGAATATATACTAGAGAACCATTAATACTTTTTTAAAGACAATACCTCCTCATTTATACAATTTATAGAGCGTTTTTTTTTTAATCAAAAACTAATAAACAAGCTTACAAAGAGAGTTTGTGTTATATCACACAAACCAGAGGCGGCCCATCGGATCTCTGTCGTATCCGCCTATTCGCAAGGAATATGTTTCAAAGATTCATTTGCCTTGTAAAAAAAAATGGTACTGCTTTTATATGATTCGGATGTTCCTTCAAAGTTAAAGATAATAAACTTCCTGTCCGCTGGACGACGGGTGGATGGCATCGAGTAGGGTATGAACCCGGGACCATCCACCACGCTAACTGCTGTTAACTTAATAACAAACTGGATACAAACTTATAGCATTTATTGATAAAGACATATATTACACATTACGGCATGATATCTACCAGATATGTACAATATGTCAGACGAGCGATTTTAGATAATGTTTCGGCATTGATTTCTAATTAAAAACAAGAAGAGAACAGATATCGTGCTTGTACAGTTAACAGAGCTAATGGCTTTTTATTTAATAGAACTAGAATGAGAATGTAGATCTACCTAAACCTGAGGTCGGAAGCTGCGGCTCTTTAGTTCCATACTCAAATATAATTTATTTTATCGAAACAAATCTTTTAACGAAGATTTAACGAATAATTATCTGATAATGCATATATACATACATATATAATTTTTATAGTTGGTGAGAAAAAAATGTGTGGCTCTTTAAAAACAATTTTAAATTGTAGTTTTTGGCTCTTTCCCACTCAAAAGGTTACCTAAACTAAACTTCTGATTTAGCACTTTTAAGATTTATATGTACTAGATGTAGATCTAAGTCAGTGGTCTTCAACCTTTTTTAACCCACCGCCCCCTTTTCGTATATTTTTAAAAAAATCTCCAGCACCCCCCTAACGGACATATAATAGTAAAAAAAAAAAAAAAAAAAAGATTCAGAAGGTAAATTGTACTAAAAGAACATGTATTGATTTATATTTACATTGTAACTTACATATTGTTAATTAATCTTAAATTATTAGTAAAAAAAAATGCTTACAGGATATAAATATGTAAAGTTAAACTTTTTTTTTACATTAAAAATATCAATATTAAGGAAAACCAAGAAAATAATATATAATACCATAATAAGACCAGCAACAAGTATGCAAGTGAAACCCAGAGTACGACAAAGACAGCCAAAAATCTACTAAATACTTGGTAACGAACAGTTTTTATGAAAATCTCTACTGCTTATGAAACATGGTGGAGGACACGCACTAACCATGTTATATTTCAATTTTCAAACCGATAGTGACAGAAAAAAAAGAACCGATTACGTTGGGCAGGTCACCTTGAAAGAATGCCAGATAACAGAGGAAAGAAAATTTTATACAGGCGAAAACGAAAAGGCAGGCGACACAAAGCCAGACTCCGAAAGCGATGGATTCATGATGTGGAGGCAGATCTGCAACAGCTTGGGGTAAAGGCGTGGAGACGAAAGGCTCAGGAGAGATCTGAATGGGCTGTAGCACAACTAGTATGGATGGGTGAATGCTACATCATAGAACACTACTATTTTATTTTTACATTTTACATTTAGTCTTATATTTAATAAAAAAAACAATTCATCACACATAACTAAGTTTGAACTAATGGGAACCTTGTGCCTCATGCAGTTTAACAATGTTAGAAATGCCAGGCTTTAAATTAGTCAAAGCAAGGCGTAGGTCTCCTCTAGTGGCTACATCAAGTCTATTTCTTTGTTTACTCATTATGTTTGTAACGGCACTAAATGCAGTTTCAGCCATATAAGTTGAAGGAAAAGCTAAAAATAGCAATTCCATTTTTGACCATAGTTTTGGGTATTTGACAGGAACAAAACGCTGCAGTCACATCTCTTCTGTGCCTCCTCTTTTGAAATTCATTTGACTGGTGATATCATTTTGTAACTCTACCATTTCTTCCTGCAAATCAACTTGAACATCGGTGACAGATGTTTCAAAAGGATTAATCATCCATGTTTCAATTTTTAAATTTATGACATCCTGGAAGCGAGTTTCCATTTCTTCCTTGAGCATTTTCAGGTGAGTAGCATAGATGTCAATGTCCTCAGGCAGTAATTCATTATTCAACAAAGCGAGTTCTGGGAGATTGTAAAATTCCTTTCTGGAAATATTGTGGTAAAAGAGATTCAATTTCTCAATAAAAGAGACAATGATCTGCTTTGTATCGATAAGGGTTAACTTCTTTCCTTGCAGCTGCGAGTTCATTTCATTCATTTTACGACAGATCCCTGCCATGTAAAATAAATCTGTTTTGACCTTCTTCAAGTCATTGCAAACAGATAAATCTTCCTGTTGCTTGAAAAATTCCAAAATTGTATTGAAAAGTTCAGCAAAACGAGCAAGACAATTCCCTTTGGAAAGCCAGCGAACCTCAGTGTATAATAAGAGTTGAACATGTTGCTCATTATTTGTTTCACACAGCTGTTGAAAGATGCGCTTTTTTTTGGCATGGGTTTGTAATTTATTTACAGTTTTTATAATCAGATTTAAAGATGAATGAAGTTGTGGGCTAAGTTGTTTAGCAACAAACAACATCCGTCTTTGAATCGAAGTGTCACTTATCGGTAATACTTTCAAAACCTCATTGACGTCTTAATGCATCACTGTGGAAATGACTTCTCTTAAAGCTGGGATGATCAATTTTTCACCAACGGTATGTGACTTTTGATTTTTTGCAATTAACTCTGCAATTTGGTAAGAGGCCATCAAACCGTCTTCTGCTTTGCTGTTGATTTTTAATATTGTTTGAATAGTCGGGCTTTTTTCAAATTGCTCATGAATAGTTTTGAAATACTCAATGGGCTTGTCCTTTTTGTGAGGATGCAAGGCCTTCATATGATCCTGAAGCCGACTTGGTTTCATCGCCTCATTGGAAAATGTTTTCATGCAAAGTAGACACAATGGAATACGTTTATCTACAGGCGATTCTTTGAAACCCATGGAGAGATAATTTGCTGAATACTGGCGAGTTTTTTTCTTGGTCGACATCGTCAATGCTTTCACTGTAAAATGAACGTTACACTCATTTATTTTAACGCTAGCTTTATTATTTAAACTAAATAGCATAAACATTGTTTAATATTATTTATTATATAACTATGTTACTGTAGATATAATAAACTATAATTTAAAAAGCGTATACCTTGTTTATTTATCAATCTACAAACTGTTTTACGCGCTAAAAAATGGGAGCAAAAATACACACTTCCTGCTGCAGTAAAAAACAAAAATAGCAATTGGTTTTATAAATCATAGAAACAAGGAATTCCCGAACTTTAAAAATAAAACGATTATTTGTCTATATATACTTCGCCAGTGCCGCTATGAAGAAAATGTGCTACTTTGAAAACGTTTTTCATTTTTTTTTCTTTTGTTTCTTCTCAGCGCCACCGATTGCCCCTTATGTGTCCAGCGCCCCCTTACCGCCCACTTTTTTGCCAATCGCCCCCGTACCGCCCCTTTGGCTCTCAGCGCCCCCTAAAATCTCGAAATCGCCCCCAAGGGGGCGATATCGCCCCGTCGAAGAACACTGACTAAGTTATAAAAGTTATAAATTTGGAATAATTTAAAAGTATTTTGGATAAGATAGTTTAGATAATCTCTCTCTATATATAACATTTTTTTTGTGCGTTTTGTCTGTCAGTCAGTCATGTCCATATAAATAAAACTTATTATATTAAAAATTTGATTAACCTTTAATTTTTCTTACGAAACATTGCAATTTAAGTACTTTTAAGTATCTATCAAAGATTGTTCCGGATGTTTGTATATATATAGTGAGAGAAAAAGAGAATATTCCGGATAAATCTAATACCGTTAATAAAATTTTTTGGATGGTCTTGTATGGAAATAAGATGTGGAGTAATGTTCATACCATTTTAGGTGTTCTTGCACGGAATTTAAATTTAAATGTTAGTTTGCATTTATTTGTTTTTCACAAAAACATCAGGAACAATTTATTATAGATACTTGCAATGTTTTGGAAGGAACATTAAAGGTTTAATGAGATGTTCCATAGCGTTTAGTGTTGTTGTTTTTTATATAAACGTGACGGACATACCGACCACAGACCAAACGCAAAGAAAAAAAAAAGCGGCTTTTATCCTGATGGGGGCACTAAACAAAAAATAAATAGAATCTGATTATTTAAATTTTTTAAGGAATTAGCATCATATCATGCGTTACGTTACTGCACGAAATTTGCTGCAAAAAAAAAAAAAGGCCATTTAAAAAAATGTGCGTGATATTTACACATACAATGCATGGTTAGTCTTTATAAAAAAAAATTAATTTTAGCAGCTAGTTGACTAGAAAAAAAAACACAGTTAACTAATATTCATATTTGTTGTAAACATTTCTTGTACTTTTATAAATATTTGACCTCATTCCCCCAGCCCTCATTTTTTTCAGAGAAAGGTAAAGTGAATGTATAAATCTGTTAGACTTTATATAATATGGTAATTATAGCCCTCTAGATCAAGACATAAAGGACGGTACGCGAAATTCTTTTATAAATAATTCCTACATGCGGAAATACTCAAGGACGTACAGTTCGTTCAAGATAAAGTATCAGTTGACCCAACCTCTCTCGGTTTAATAATTTCTTAAGGAGGGAATATATACCCGAAATTATTTTGAAAATATTTGTGTCATTACGAAAATGAACGATCGGGTAAAGACTGCCAGTTGCTTTTGTGTTCTGTTAGTTCTCAATCTAATTGTACAAGACGATTAGAATAGAAAGTCTCTTAGGTCCCCATCAGTGTAGAAAAATCTCAGCGTTTAACATTGCAACTTTTTTGTAAATCTAATGGCATCAAGTGATGCAAAATCTTTACGTTATAGGATAAACATGCACTGAGTATCAAACTAAAATGGCGCATTTTTTCATTCGAGACTTAACAAAAACATCACGTTAGTATTCTAAAGAAACGTTTCCATGGGGCATCTCTGTTACGCCGAACACCCTTCAGCTCACTTTAAAAAAGATTGCATTTGCATACGTGCCCTGGCCAGCGTGACTTTCGGATTTTTTTGAAGCTTATACCAGCGGCTGCTGGTTGGCAAGAAAAAAGAACATCGCTGTAGTGCAACCTTGCTACCGTAAGTCCTTGATGGTGTGCTAGCAACTTTGGTGAAAGCAAAATGTTTTAGTTACTTTCTGTCAAGTACCCATGTCTCAGAGCCATATAGAAGGTTTGAGAAAACCAATGCTTATGGCCATGGGCGTAGATTTTAATCCAAGAGGGAAATATTTAGGTTTCTCCGCTGTTAACGTAAATATTCACTCTTTCCTTTTTCCACGTTTAACTATGTGGATGTTGTATGGAATTATTTATGTTCATTCAATGTATCTCAGTATTAGCGAGATAGTGCTGTAACTGATAAATCGATGGCTTATTAAAAGCCATAGACCGCGCACACAACTATAAAAGCATAGACATGAATAATCGAATTTATATACCGACCTCATAAAAAGATAAAATTCCTTCATATCTGGTGTACTCGCCAGCTACACCTGGTCCTTTAACTGGGGCTTTCAGACCAGAGAGATTCGGACTCTTAAGAGTAAAAGATCGTCCATAAGTAATCAGACCAACCACGAGCTTTTCTCTGGGAAGACCTTGATTCACCCAGTAGTTTGTTGCAAAGTGCTTAAGGAAAAAAAAAAGTTAAGATATTTATGTATTGCAAATATGTAATTGCTAATCTGATACTTAGCTTAAAGCTGGTTATGAAAGTAAAGTGGCACACCGACTAGGAAGCCATGCGAAGAGCTGGGTACCAAGACACCAGTATTGTTATTGATTAACAGTAGACTACTCAACTGGTTGGACATGTTAAAGTCCTCGTTATGGTCACGGAGGTCACACCAATTGTCACATGGGCGACTTACAAAGGAAATATATTGTGAGGCAGCAAACATTTCCGGAAACCGATTTCTATGGAGACAGCTTTGCCATTCAATGAGCCGAACGGGAGAGTTGCAGGGCGTCCTCTCTTAAGATGCGTTGATATATTTAGCGTGACATGAAGAGTGTGTCTGCAAAGCAGAATACGATGGGATCGACACGTATACAAAATTGAGAACGACTAAGTGAAAGAAAGCGCTCGGAAGGCGGTCAATAAAAGCGCTCGCAATGAGGTCAATGAAAGCGCTTCAAATACACCATCAGAGCTTCTCTGAGGGCGTTTAACATAAACCCAGTCACCAGGGAGAAAGAAACACATAACAGAACATCATGGCGTCGCGCTGTGAAAACAGGCGCACAGGTTGCTGAGGAACAGAGAAAAACGCTGGCAGAAGAAAAACGACAGAGAAGAAAAGCAAGGCAAATGACACTAGCTCAAGCTGGAATAACCTGCTTAGTGTGCAGTCGAACATTCCGGGATCACATGACCAGTCACATAAAAAAATAACCCCAATAATAACAACGTCATGATGTTTTTTTTGTCGCCATTATTGAATCCTCAGATATAAATCAATCTCGAAGGTTAGGATAGCCAACTCAACAGAGCTTTATAAGTAGCATCAATATTGGAGCTAATTAGCGTTAGCAGCTTAAAAACCTCATCTCAGATGAGGGAACAAAACCTGAACTATTGGCCCAAATAGCACAGCCCACGGCAGTACTTTCAAAACTTAAAATAATATGAAAAAAACAAAGGCTTAGCGCTTTGCACCAAAATCAGAATGATGCGCTCCCTAGTCATGGAAACATTTTTATTCTTGTGTGTATTGGACGCTGACTGCAGAGCTAGAGAGAAGGATCCTGTCAATGGAATTGAGATGCTACAGAAGGATCCTAGGCATCACAATCAAAGACCGCATCACAAACCAAGAGATTAAAGACAAGGTTACTGCAGCGAATACCCCATGAAGACCTGTTAACTACAGTGAAAATCTTAAAATCTATGGCCATATTACAAGATCTTCGGGGCTTGCAAAGACCTACCTTCAGGGAACTACTGCCAGGAAAAAGAAAAAGAATCAGACAGAGAAACACATAAAAGAAAAGACGGTAAACAAGTCTTGCTTGGTGCACCAACGGTCCCACAGACTTTTGGTCTTTTGTGTCTCCTTATGTGGTAAAGGTTAACACAACACCGTTACTAAGACTGTTACTGTGCGAGGACCTATTACTATACAAATAATGTTACTATGCGAGGACCCCGACTACTTAACTCTCCCCTAATTTATACTGTTCTCAATCCTATTTCCAGAATCATAGAAACTTCTCAAATTATTTTATTAATTAAGTTTGACCTTCTAGAAGCTGACGTATGATATTTTTTTTCCCTTAATCTCTTTTTCTGATCGGATGACTAAAATTAACTTGTTTACACCGGTCAGCAACACTGACTTGACTGGGCATCTAGAAACTGGTCGAAATATGTCACAGTCTCGACTCTGACACCTAGGGACTGGAAATAAACTAATGTCACAATCCCCCATCACAAAAGAGATTCAACATACCGATAGCAAATACAAACAAACAAAAACCCTGCCAATCAATTCAATAAATAGAAACTATCTGATTTAAACTTTTCACCTAGAAATTATGAGTCTGATGTGAATGTACATTTTGTTTTTTTATCGGCCCATAAAGGGGGAAAAGACGCTTTAAGTTTTGTGTGGCCTGTCTGTCCGTCTGTCCCATTTAGGTCTCAAAACTAGAAGAGAAAATGAAAATCTGCAAGGGTTATTTTTTTCTTTTCCGAAACCATCTAATTTTTAAAATTATATTCCAAAAATCACACCACTTTTACAACAGTTACTTACCAACCTGGTAAAAGCAGACACATGGGAAAATATGATCAAACAAAGCATAAATATATGCACAAATATGTCTAGACACATCTAGATTGTATTTTAGGTGTAAATGATACAGCACAACGTTATTCCATTTCTGTCTTACAGAATGACAAAAGAAACCTGTTCATATAATGTTTATGTCTGTTTATAATTTTAATTAAATATTATTGTCAAATTTGCAATAACATGAATAAATGTAACAAAAATTGGGTTTTTATATTTGACTAAAAATCAATAAAATTAGGTATTGGTTCAATAAAAAATGTATAGATCTCGAACATCTCGTAATATTTAAATCATAACATTTAGATCTAGATTTAGAAGACAAAATTGTTCTGAACTTTAATTTATTACACTCTTGAATAGAATAAGACCTTTCATTCGGAAATTCCTGAATGTGATAATACGATAAACCTTTCAAAACCAATTTAGGATCGAGACTTAGATTCAGTCTATTTGAAAAATTATAACGGTCAAACTAGAGTTTTCCCTATGTGGCCAAGGAGCTTGTAATTTTTTTCTCTGCTATATACAACTGTTAAATGACTAAAAGGCACCTGCTAAACGGCTATGCCAAAACGTCGATTCATACACTCACAGTTTAATCTGGTGATGTTTAAATTTCAAAATGCTCGTTATAACTAAAAGAGATTTACCAGATTGCTGGGCTTAAAATATTCCAAATGAAAAATCAGTTACCTTTGATTATCTTTGATTTAATAGCATTGCAATTGACCAAAAGTCTCATCACCCAACTAATATAAAATTCCCAAAACGTCAATGAAGCTAGAGGTAGGTCCCATAAGAATGTAAAACTTTACATTTGTCTTGCAGACTGTCTGGTTGTGTCTGGTTGTTGAAATTTAAATTGTTGTGTTGTGAATAATAAAATATTATTTTTAAAGCAAATAAAATGTAGGCTCAAGAAACATTACAAACACAAACATGAGACATAACAAACTAATCTAAAAAAAAAGTTCTACAGATCTATCTATGGCCACCGTCAGTCGCGAAGCCTGGGCATAAGCTGTGGTCGGAACGATGTCGCCCACACATCAGTTCCCCCTCTCCGCGCAGCTGATCCAAAATATCTAAAGGAACGGCAGTGCCGATACAGTTTGGGATCAGCAGCGTCGCATGTTCTGCCAGAGTGTAGCACTGGGTGCTGCAAACTGCCTTAGGGTCGGCAGCTCCTGATTTTTCCTCAGGGTTGACTCCCGAAGCCTTTCCAAGGCAGCAGATAGGTTCTTCTTAAAAGTGGTGAAGCATGTTGTCTATCAATGGGGCCTGAGTTCAAATCTTTGATCCATGAACTGAAAAAGCCCGCAGACCGTAGCTTTTGAGGCACCACTAAAACGTTGATTTTATGAGCGTAGGGGCTCTCTGGAGTAATCAGTTCGCTAAGATACAAGGGCATCTCATTGTTGTATATACACTGATGACAAAATGTGGCGATCTTATAATCGATTCTTCTTCTTCACGGGAAGCCAATGGCCCTGAAAGTAGCAGTACCTCGTCTTTTTTTTTAAGAACTGTTCGTGCGGTGTTGTTCTGAATACGTTGCAGCTTTGCTATTTTGTCATCGGGTATACCTGCTAGCACGGCGTTGCAATAGTCAAGGCAGAAGAGTATGAATGCCACAGCTAGCGTTTTTGTTGATTCCGTTGTTAGATATGGTCGGATCTGGCCTAATCTGCGCAGCTGCCGATAAAGACCCTTGCAGAGCTGCCTTATGTGTGAGTCGAAAGATAGTGTTGAGTCAAAGAAAACTCCAAGATTCCGGACTACATGAACATAAGAAACCTGGCAGTTTGTAATAAAAAGAGAATCTGTGCTCTCGACTTTAGATTATTTCTGTCTTGTCTTCGTTCATCTTGAGTTTATTCTCAACCATCCAATCGCTCACCCTTGAGGAATCTATCACTGTGAGTCATCGGCAAAGAAATGGTATAAAATGCCTGTTGGACGTATGACACCGCTGAGCGGATATATATACATAGTGAACAGTACTGGGCCTAGAACTGATCCTTGGGGTATTCCGTACTTCAAGAGTAGGCTTGTTGATTCTGTCCCATTAACACTTTGGGTGCGTTCAGTCAGGTAGGATCCAAGCCACTTTAGGACGATTCCTGCTAAACCAAAAGTGGCAGAGAATCTAGCCATCATAATTTCAAAGTTAAGCGTATCAAAAGCTGCGGACAAGTCCAGCATGGAAAAAATTGATATGAGGCTTATGTTGGAATTGTGAAGTAAAATGTTTGTAAAATGTTTTAAATGTTTCAGAAATTCCTTCAGAGTTATTAGTCCAAACCTCACGCAGGACGACGGGGGATGGGAGCGGGCAGAGTTTGAACCCGGGACCATCGGTAAATCGATACGACAGTCCAGCGTGCAAACCGCTCGACCAGGCAGCCAAGTAAGTCATTTTGTACCCTGATCACTTAATATAAAGGTTTGTGATTTAATAGTTAGTTTGCTATTTCAATGAGTTTTAGTTTCTTTATTCAGTTGCTGTGTAAAGTACGCTACAAAAAGTTAAATGAAAAAAAAATAAATTTAAAGTTAAACATTTTAAACGTATATTTACCAGGTTATAATATGTTTCTGTCTCATCTACCGATTGCTTAGGTGGATACAATGGACTTACATGGCCAGTCGCATTATCCCAGCTACCATAAAAGTCATAGCTCATCAGATTTATGTAGTCAAATACCCTAAAAAGAAATACATGTTTCTGCAACATTCTAGTTAACGAGAGTATTGGACATTTGAATAAATTGTTCTGTTGTCACAGATTAATAATAAAATTACTGTAGACATTAGTAATAACAGTAAATAATAACGAGATTTTCTTTATCAAGGTAGACAAAGAGAACTATTTTTATTTTCGATCAAACTTTTGCTTTCACTCA
>JADKLZ010003886.1:27086265-27115770 GCA_021533235.1 Biomphalaria straminea
GGTCATTTCATCTCCAGGTCATTTCATTCCCTGGTCATTTCATCTTCGGTCACTTCATCCCCGGTCACTTCATCCCCGGTCACTTCATTCCCGATCATTTCATCTTTTGGTCATTTCATCTTCTGGTCATTTCATCTCCTGGTCATTTCATCCCCTGGTCATTTCATGGATATTTTCGTCATCTTATCTCAGCGATATACATCAAGTGTTAAATTTCTAGGTCATTTCAGCCGCTGGTCATTTCATCTCCAGTTATTTCTTTCCCTGGTCATTTCATCTCCAGGTCATTTCAGCCCCTAGTCATTTCATCTCCAGGTCATTTCATTCCCTGGTCATTTCATCTTCTTGTCACTTCATCTCCGGTCACTTCATCCCCGGTCACTTCATCTCCGGTCACTTCATCCCCGGTCACTTCATTCCCGATCATTTCATCTTTTGGTCATTTCATCTTCTGGTCATTTCATCTCCTGGTCATTTAATCACCTGGTCATTTCATCCTATGGTCATTTCATCCCATGGTCATTTTATCCCCTGGTCATTTCATCCCCGGTCACTTAATCTCCGGTCATTTCATCCCCTGGTCGTTTCATACCCGGATATTTTCGTCATCTTATCTCAGCGATATACATCAAGTGTTAAATTTCTAGGTCATTTCAGCCCCTGGTCGTTTCATCTCCAGTTATTTCATTCCCTGGTCACTTCATCTCCAGGTCATTTTAGCCCCTGGTCATTTCATCTCCAGGTCATTTCATTCCCTGGTCATTTCATCTTCTTGTCACTTCATCTCCGGTCACCTCATCCCCAGTCACTTCATCTCCGGTCTTTTCATCCCCTGGTCGTTTCATTCGTTTCATATTTTCATCATCGGATCATTTAATCTAACAAATAGTTATTCATGAATTGAGCAATATATAATATATTCATTTTGTATTTAAATGACAAAATAAGTGTAAAAACGTTAGATAAGAATAAAATTAAAATTAAATGCCATTAAAAACTAGAACCAGCTGGCCGAGCCTCGCTTGGTTAAAAAAAATTGTGAAGGAAGGTTATATACCCGAAGTCATTCTGGGAATATTTTTGTAATTACAAAAACTAAAGAACGGGTAAAGACTATTAATCCGAAGAGTTGCTTTAGTTCTAAGTGTAATTGTACATGGCGATTAAATATAAAGTCTCTTTAGTACTGCTACAGTCTAGAGTCTAGCTCTAGACAAACCACAGCTCACGTCGTGCCGTTGTACATTGAATCTTTTGCGTAAAACTATTGTTCAATTATTGGCTTGAAAGAAAGTCTTTGCAGTGTAACTTCTCATATGTTTCGTTCGTTTCCCTAACCTAGAGCGCTTCAAAACCTCATTCATCTTTGTCTCCTGCCCTTTTCCAAATGAATCAAACACGTCTGCTGCCTCACTCCCAATTATAGTCATTAGTGTTGCTACACGTATATCTTCTGTCTCTGGTGTGAGTTTCGTTGTCTTTTCATAGTTTTCCCGGTCTCTTCTATTTTTTTTCCAATAGACTGACTTTTAGTAACAGTGGTTGCGGGACTGGGCAAGATCTTTTAAATGTTGCCATTTAAGCGATTGTTCTCTTATATTTACTCTATAGATTATCGTTTACCTATATTAGACGTGTAAATTAATGCCACCATGTTACGATAAATACTTGAAATAAAATGACAACACTTTTTGAAAATGTAAACAAATAACTAGCTTCTTAAATCAGTAATCCTAACTCACAGAATGAACAAACGGGCATAACTCTTCCAGTTATATAAAATATATCGAAAAGGGGGGTAATATACAATAATGTGTGAGTTACTGCTTGGGGTCTCATATTCCATCAACAGGCACGAAGCTGGCTCTTTAGGTTACCGCGAAGGTTAGAAGGATATACTCTAAACTGCCGTCAGTTGATACTGGAGAAAGGGTATCTGGGACTGAGCAGTAAGTGCTGAGCACTGGATTATAATGTTTTCTAATTCTCTACAGTTTTATTCCACGTTAAGTTTGGTTTGAATGAAATACAAAGGAATTAATAAAAAAAGACATTTAATATTGCAATTAGTGTATTCATTATGCCATTATGTACAAAACATCAAGTGACGCAAATATCTACGTTATAGGGTAAATCAGGCACTTTTTGACAAAGTAAATGGCTTTTTTTTCTTAATAGATTTTACCATTGGGTTAGTTTTCTAAAGAAACGTTTCTGTGGGCACGTCTGTTACGCCGACCACCTTACCTTTGGCATATGATGTTCTTCATAAGGGATACGTGTCCTGCCCAGCCTGACTTTTGGACTATAGGAACTTCATAAAGGCTTTTGTCATCCGTCCATCCCAGTGGCGCTACAGCCCTTGAAGGGATAAGGCCTGCTTCAACACATCCCTCCATTAAGATCTCTCCTGGGCTTTCCGTGTCCACGCCCTAACCCGAAGCTTTTTACCGAGGTTTAAATTTAAATCAAAGAGGCTGCAGCGTTCGCAAACTCGTTGACCGCGAGCTAGATATCATGTTCAGCAAGTAAGGCGTTGAAAAGCTGTGTTATGACTTCGAAGCTTGAACACATGGTAATAATTCACCAGCAACTTCGAGTTGGAAGATTAACGAGGAATGCAGTATTTCCTGTAGCTACGGAGCCAAAGCCGTGACCTACATATTTGTTCCAAATCCAGGGCAAGCGTAACCATTGTCCCGATTATCGATTAAGATTTTCTTTTCGCCGCGGATCTTCTTTTGGTCTCAAATGTGTATCCCTCAGCCTTTCTATAGGGACTTCTTATGGTCCGACAGTTACGCTGGGTAGGGCACGTATCCCGTATGGGAAACGAACATATGCCAAAGGCAGTCTTTTTTGGTGAGCTAAAAGGTGGTCGACGTAACAAAGGAGCCCCACGGAAACGCTTTAAAGACAAGCTTAGGCGCCAACTTGCCTTTCTGACATAGAGAGAGCACCTGGTTTTTAAAGCACTTACAACACAATAACTAATCATACATCGACAAATTAATTTCATTACTTCTCTGCCTAGTTCCATAATCTAACCGCGATGGACAAACTAACCAAAAGACAAAACGCACAAAATATGCTTCTTTCATTCTAATGGGGGCACTAAACATTTTTTTAAGAAAAAATCTGATTTTTTAAAAAGTAAGAAATTAGTTTAGAATCATGTCATTGCGTGTACGCTAGTACACGAAAGTCGCTGCTAAGAGTTCATTTTAAAAAATGTGCGTGATATCTACATTCCGACAGTATTTCTTATAGTAACATTTCCTCCCTTACATTTACGTAATTGTTTCAGAATCGGTGTTTTATTATTAAAAAATCGCTTGCATAATTAATTTTATAAATTAAACGGTTTGCTTTTAGAAAACTAAAAGTAGCCGTTGCACCTAAACTTTCAAGCCACATTTAATGGTGAAAAAATATTTTTCATATCTCTTCTAGTTTTGGCGCCCTGAGTGTGACAGACGGACAGACGGACATTTTGCATAAACCTAATAGCGGCTTTCCCCCTTACGGAGGCCGCTAAAAAAGCATTATAACTATAAGAAATAACAAGATTACAAAGAGAGTTTGTGTGATACACAAACTCAGAGGCGGCCCCCGTCGGAGTCGGATCCCTGTCAGATCCGCCTATTCGCAAGATGTTTCGGATGTTCCTTCTAAGTTGAAAATAATTAACTTCTCGCTGGACGACGGAGGATGGCGAGCAGGGTATAAACCTGCCTTATCTTGATGTTTGCGCACTAGACTTTATTTCGGATTTATCGTTGCTCCCTGGCTCAATTCCTGCATGCTCCCATCCTTAAACTATCGCAATATTTCTGAAAGAACAGTATAGGTTAAATTATATTTTCAAAAGCCTTCAGTGTTTTTTTTATCTAACCGTGACGAACCAACAGACAAAACGCACAAAAATATGCTTCTTTCATTCTAATGGGGCACTAAACAATTTTTTTTTAAATCTGATTTTTTAAAAAGTTTAGATAATTAGTTTAGAATCATGTCATTTCCGGGCTTTACGCTAGTACACGAAAGTTGCTGCTAAGAGTTCATTTCAAAAAATGTGCGTGATATCTACATGCAAAGAGCATTTCTTATAGTAACATTTTCTCCCTTACATTTACGTAATTGTTTTAGAATTGGTGTTTTGTTATTAAAAAATCGCTTGCATAATTAATTTTATGAATTAAACGGTTTGCTTTTAGAAAACTAAAAGTAGCCGTTGCACCTAAACTTTTCAAGCCGCATTTAATGGTGAAATAATATTTTTTATATCTCTTCTAGTTTTGGCGCTCTGAGTGTGACAAACGGACGGACGGACAGACAAACAGAAATTCATTTTAAAAAATGTGCGTGATATCTACGTGTGAAGAGCATTTCTTATAGTAACATTTCCTCCCTTAGATTTAAGTAATTGTTTCAGAATGGGTGTTTTATTATTAAAAAATCGCTTGCATAATTAATATCATAAATTAAACGGTTTGCTTTTAGAAAACTAAAAGTAGCCGTTGCACCTAAACTTTTCAAGACGCATTTAATGGTGAAAAAATATTTTTCGTATCTCTTCTTGTTTTGGCTACCTGAGTGTGACAGACGGACATTTTGCACAAACCTAATAGCGGCTTTTCCCCTTACGGGGGCCGCTAAAAATGTACATTCACACCAGACTGACTCATAATTTACATGTGAATATTTTATATCAGATTGTTTCTATTTAATGATTTGATTGCCAGGGGAACAAAAGAGTGTTTTTTTCTATTTGTCTTTGCTATCGGTGTCTTGTATCTCTTTTGTAATGGTAATCTTCAACGCTTTCATCTTTTCAATAAGTAAATGAAGTTGTTTGAAGAGAAATCAATAAAGAACAATCTTGCATAAGTGTTAGCCGTTAGGTAAGTTCAGATGTTTGTAGACACAATTTAAAATATTTAGGATGGCATCGTCTACACCTTTATCCTTTTGGTAAGCAAATTGTAAAGGGTCCAACTTATTACAAAGATCATTCAGAAGAAACAATTTAACCAATTTTTCTAAACATTTAGACGCAATGGAAGGAAGTGAAACAGGTCTATAGTCATTCATTTCCTTTGGTACAGGTAAAATTATGGACGACTTCCACACAGATGGTATCTCGTGGTTTAGTAACGAAGTGGAAAAAATCTCCAGGAAAGGTTCAGCTAGTTGTTCGGCACATTATTTTAACATTCGCCCTTGTATACCATCAAGCCCAGCAGCTTTCATCGGGTTTACGTTTTTGAAAATGTTGCAGACTTGCTCTTTAGTGATCGCTAATTCTAAACAGTTGTTTACTTTGACATCCTCAAGGGCTTTGAGTCTTTGATAATTAAAATCGTTAGTGTCGAAATAAGAATAGCAATCAATTAGCTCGTTGGATAATGTTTCGTCGTCTCTTGTAGAAAGCTTATTTTTAATTTTGACTTGTGCTGCTGCCATTTTATTCATGATAACCCCCGCCTGTCTCATGTCACTTGTCTTAATCGAGTCTTCCAGCTTGATGTGGTAGTTTCTCCTCCATAAGACAAGAACGACGCTGAGATTTCGTTGAGCTCCTTTCTTTTCCTGCCTGTCGCCACTCACGTATGCTCTTTTCTTTTTTATTATTTCGCGTTTTGTTTTTACAGTGATCCATGGTTTATTGTTGAGGTATATCGTTATACTTTTAGTACTGATACACATATTTTCACAGAATTTGATGTAATTCGTCACTGCTTCTACCCATACTTCCAGATTTGAAGTGGTCTCTTTAAACAAATTCCAGTCGGTGCAGTCTAGACAACCCTGTAGTTTGAGAATGTTGTCTTTTCATTCTTGTACAGTTTTTTGAATGACTTTGACCTCTTTAAATTTCGTGCGTTAATTAGGCAGCAGTTGTACTGTTTTGTGGTCCGATGATCCTAGTGGTGGCTTTTCACGAGATGTGAACGCTCCTTTGATGTTACAGTGACATAAGTCCAGAGTTCTGTTCTCTCTTGTTGGGTAGTTCAACCTTCAAGGTGCATTTATTAAAATCACCCAGTATAACTACTGGTGCGACCGGTGACCTTTTCTAAAACTCATGCACTACGTCAGCGATGATTGCAGCTGCGACTTCCGTCTTGGCGGTAAGCGGAACATAAACCACGACTATGTAAATGACACCAAAGTCTCGGGGCAAACAAAAAGGTCTCATTTAGAGTGCCAGTAGTTCTTAATCAGGACAGCACATTTTCTTTTTAACCTTGTAGTTGTTACAGTAGCCTACTTGATGTTGATGTACACACACAGCTCCCCAATCGTAGGAAGTGGTGGTCGAAAACCTCTTCTTCTCAGCCTTTGCCGTAATCCTCCTTTTTCCCTCTTTTCCTTGTACTAACAGAGGAAGGTTACAGACAATTTATATGTACATAATGTGACGAACCTCGTGTATGACGTGTGTTTGGCTTATTTAACATCTAGGGGATGATTATTTTTAGATAGTCACACACTGGTCAATCAGAGATAAATCGGGAGCAGACACGCAACGAGACAAGCAATGAAAGAAAGATACAAATGATGACAAAATAAAAGAATATTTATTTACATAAATATTTACATTCCAATAATTTGCATTAATCTCTTATCAATATTATATTTAATCATCACTCTTGCACTTAATGAGAGACTATGTGTGTTACTTTTGTCCTCGGCATTTAGCTGGGTTTCCTGCGGGAGTAGTAGCTGGCTGTAATCCTGGCTGGAGGTCTTGCAGCTGGAGGTGGCGCTCAAGCGGGTAGAGGGACGCCGGAGATACAGTCCTTGTGAAGTCTCAATCCAAAGTTCTGATATCTGTAGTGGGCACAGTAGGGCGGGTGGCCTAATAGGTTGACAGGTGGACTGTCGAATAGTCAAGGCAAGTAGAGCCGATAGCGCCAAGTGAGTTGACAAGTATACATACATATAGCGCTGAATAGTACTAATAGATAGGTGATACTTGCAGTATATCCAAATAGGCAGTTGATTTCTAAGTAGGCATATAGGCAAGTGATCCGATAAATAGGCAGGTGCTAATAGGTAGCAAATAGGCAGACAACTGAGGGAGACTGTAGATAAACAGAACGAAGTTAGGACATGATTCTCATGCATCTTACCGATGCCCTCGACTGAGGTGCATTCGACAGATTGGTAAAATTGCTTTTGAGCACAAAGGGGAGATGATTACAAAAGGGATTGGAAAACTAGATGGGTGATAGTAGCAATCATCATATCATCATTGGCTCCATCATATCCAACAACACTCTACTGGATAATGACATTAACAACAGGATAGCCAAGGCAATGGCCACCATGTCACGGTTGCAGAAAAGAGTCTGGGACAACATATTGCTGACTAACAGCACTAAAGCTCTAGTTTACCGGACCTGTGTATTGAGCACCTTGCTATACGGAAGTGAAACGTGGTCAACATACTCATGGCAGGAAAAAAAGCTGAATGTCTTCCACCTCCGATGCCTAAGGCGGATCTTTAAAATAAGGTGGCAAGATAAGATAACCAACGAGGAAGTGTTACAAAGAGCAGGTTGCCAGGACATCCGCTCTGTTATCAGCAGCAGACGCCTTGGCTGGCTTGGCCACGTTCGTAGAATGCCAGTAGGTCGACTCCCACAGGATATTCTGTATGGCGATCTAATAGAAGGCAGAAGAGCCGCTGGTCGTCCACTCTTACGTTATACAGATGTATGCAAACGGGACATGAAGCTCTTTAAGATCGACACCAGCAACTGGGAAGAGGTGGCACAAGATAGATCCACTTGGAGAGAGAGCATAAAGAAGGGGTCTTTGATTGCAGATGCCATACACAATAGAAGCAGAAAGAAGGGTGAAAGTGCAACGGCGCCTGGTGACTACATATGCCCAACCTGCGATCGCAGCTGTGTATCAATGATCGGCCTCTTTAGTCACACGAGAGCTTGCAAGGGGAAAAGATCGTCTCTAGAGACGTAAAATGCCACAGGAAAATGTAGAGAGTAAGAGAGGGAATAATCTCAATAAAAAAAAAAGTAGAAAGAGAAAAGAAGGGGATGGACATTGGTCAGTGACCATAACGCTTTTGTTACGACCGTATGAACAATGAAGCGAGCTTGAATGGAGAGTGTGTTTGTTCAAGGAGCGCAGCTCTCGTTAAAAGTAAAATGAGTAAAGGGGAGATAATTCATATATCTCTTCTAAGCGCAGTATT
The DNA here is from genome assembly GCA_021533235.1 of Biomphalaria straminea. Taxonomy (NCBI): domain Eukaryota; kingdom Metazoa; phylum Mollusca; class Gastropoda; family Planorbidae; genus Biomphalaria; species Biomphalaria straminea. The sequence continues at coordinate 27,094,493 of JADKLZ010003886.1, forward strand.
ACTGTGCTAATAAAATTATCAAGGCGGTCAGCCGAGATAAAGGGAATAGAATAAGATGTAGAAATATATACAAGGCTGCGTCAACAATCAATTGAACAACTTAGAAATAATATTGTGGACATAGTTAAACGTAATATATAAATATGGAATGGTTATATTTTCTACTTACGATAGTGAGAAATACACAATGCACTAATTAAACATAGGAGAAATAAGTAAAATCCACATGATAATGTTCATCAAGAAATATAGGTGTCATTCGTAAATGACGTCACGCTCTAGAGGGGAGGGGGGTTTGAGAAATTGTGACACTTAGTGACAAGGGGGGGTAGCGGTTTTGTGACGTCACAAATTTAAAATTCAGAAAAAAAACACAAATATTTTTTTTTTAATCTTTAACAATCCTTAGAGCAGGGCTGGCGAACCTTTTTCAGTCCGAGTGCCAATTGATTTCAATTTAAAAACAATGAAGATTGTTGCGTTCCCAGTAGTTCTACTAGTGACGCCGCTATGTAAAAGAAGTGCTACAGCCAGTAAGTCAACTGCATGTGTAAAAAAGCTTAGTAGAAATATTACTTGTTTATTCAATTTTATTATCCTGACCTACAGATTTGAAGTCTTAGAGCAGGTCAATCAGTGCGACTTCTGCTGTTGTGTGGTAGGCGATAAAAGTTTGATATCGGGTGCATACCGTGTATTCTTCAAAGCTACACACGCCGCACTTCGTTCATCGGTCAAGCAACTTCTGGCAACTGATTTAATGGAATTAATTGTAGAAAATAAAGATTCGCATGAGTAAGTAGACGAGAAAATTGACAGAATGGATATTGCTCCTTTTATCAAGGAATTGAAAGTTTTAGGCAGGTTATTCCAAACTTGAAGAATCTAATTTTCTTCTAATATCTGAGGTTCTAATGATCAATTTAACCCAGTGATTCCCAAAGTGGTTAATTTGGACCCCAATCGGTCCACGAGGACTTCCAATGGGTCCACGAAAGTGAAAAAAGAATTGGGGGTCCATGACATGCAAATGGGGGTCCACGAGAGTGGATCTCATTTAAGAAGTAATTGAGTTTAATATAAATCTCACATTAATGAAATCATCTATTATATCATACAAATATATATTATTTATACTTTATTATAGCTAGTCCATTAAATTTGTATTAAATTATTGGAATGAAAAACATTGTGAGCGTGTGACCCTTGAGCTATTTTTTATATGTATTTTTGTTTTATAGGTTAGAGCTATTTTTGTAGATGTTCCTATTTTTATAGGCTAGTATCTCATTTTATAATTTATTCTTATATAGGTTAGGGCTAAATCTATAAAAGCTGATGTTACATTCTTTTAGGACAGTGTCCATTGGTCTGTACGTCAGATCCTTTGTTTTTGTGGTTAGAGGTCTTAGTGATCTAGAGAATTATTTTATTATTTCAATATTTTATTCTGTACCAAGACGGCCTGCTATAATTACTTTTTGCTGCAATTATCACCCGCTGTAACTATTACTGCACGTTGTAGCCTTTTGCTGCTATTTTGCTGATTTGCTGTATTTATTATTGTCTGTTTTAAGTCGATAGGTTCTAGATCTAATAACTAGTAACTAGTATCTATTAAAACTATTTATTCGTTAATGTTGCCTTAGCTTAGGCTTAGTCAACTTAGTGACAGTAGTCTGTTTTTACTAATTCTGAGTGAATTAAGGCGTTTTAATTAGTTTAAGTAATTTAGTGTGACAGGGTTTATTGTATTAGTTTTGTAGAATATTGTAGATCTAGAGTTTCTAGACTAGTTTATTGTTGAGTGTTAGTTTAGATCTAGGTCTAGTTTAGTTGTAGTGGTTTAGTTAATTTAGTTAGATAGTTAGTTTGACTTGTTTGCGTTATAGTAGGAATTAATAGGATTGTTCGATTAGGGTGTTTGCTTAAAGTATAGTAAGTTAGTGTTAAGTTAGCGAGTTATTGGTTCGGTTGGGTTTTTGTTTTGATTTAGTTGTTTGGGTTTTAGTTGACTTAGTACTAGTAGGTTTATTTTTTTATTTTTTTGTGTACATATTTTTATATTGATTTTTTGTATGTAGAAAAGTAGTTTATATTTTTGGTGTCAGATATTGAGGTCTTATTAGTTTTATGTAAATAAAGTTTTGTTTTGTTCTATCCATTTTCAAAGTAAAGTTACGTTGGTGTTTCGTTTAGTCTAGTTTGATTAGTTAAGTAAGTTTAGTCTAGTTTATCTGGTTACTCAGACAAATCTTGTCCCTCGGTCGCAGACTGGGGTGTCACAGACTGAACCCACCCAGTAGCGTCACCATCTGGCTACTGGTATTTTACGTAAGCTGAAATAAGCCTATCCTGAGCCACGACAAGCTTACAATATTTTAAATTTTAATACCTCATTTAAATAGCTTAATTTGGTCTAGATATAACTAATATTTACCATGGCTGAATCTAGATAGAAAATAGACGGTGGTGTTAATTTTCTAAAATTTTTTCTTCTTTTCTCGTCGAACTTATATTGCCTATGTGTCTTTTATTTAACATTTTATGTGATGACACCATGAAAACACCTAAGCTGGAGGATCGTTGGGGACAAAGCCACCCTGATAAGATTTGAAAAACTATTGAACACCCCATGATAAAGTTGAGAAAAGATCTACAGTTGACAAAATATTTGCTTTCAAATTTTAAGGCCTGTGTCTTAAAATATCTTGCAAAATTATGAAAATGACATACAATAGGCGAAAAAAATGAATGATTTAGCCAGCCGCTGAAATTTTTTTATGATGTTATGAGACCAATTAAGCTGGAGAATCATTTGAGATGATGCAACCCTAAGCGTGGCTTGAGCTTGGCTTGCTTGGCTACCTAGAAGGGGGCTCGAGGTTCGACACCCGACTCGTGCAGAGTTGTGTTTACTGAGCGCCCAAAGGCAGCACAGGAAACCAGCTCCTAGATACCCCCTCTCCCCACTGGTCCACATATGAGATTGGACCAAAGCGCTCTGAGCATGCTATAAGCATGAAAGTAGCGCTATATAAAAGCTATAATAATAATAAAAAGATAAAGGTTTGCAAAACTTTCAAACATTCAAATATAAAGTTCAGAATAAATCCACAAAATCTATTTTTGACCTAACATTGAGAAGTTGATGATCATAGTAAAATACTGAAAACCTCACACGATAGGCAAATTATTGATTTTACCAGCCGTTGAAGAAATTGTAAAACTCTTACACAAACTTATATCATTAAAAGAATTTCATGCTTGGGTTTTGGGGCTGATGTCTTCTTTTGGGCATCTCGATGAAGAATGCAATTTGGAAGTTATGGTCGGCATTCTCTGCGGACATTACAAAAGGGAAAATTTCAATGGTCCCAATTTTGAGCTTCCGGAACATACATTTTCTCATTATGATGTATAGTTCTGATGTGAAATATTATAGGCGGTCCTATCGGAAAAGTTTATAATAGGTCTTTCTTTATATCGAATGAGAGCTTGTCCATTTCTCGTTTTTACAATTCACTATTAGTTTCTTCATTTCTTCCGGATAGAGTGCGATGTTCAAGTGTGTATTTGTTTGTCACATTTGGCAAGTGTGACAGCCTTCTATTTCCTTCTATTTAAACATTGGAGAAAAGTGTTATTGCTGTTGTTGTTGAGCTTTACAAGGTCACACAATATGTTTTGTAAAAAATCTTTTGGGTGTTTCTTCAGATTCTGTAGATAATTACATCCTAGCCCAAACCTCTCGACAGAAGATGCGAGCAGGCAAGGTGACCACCAAACGTCAGTCCAGGCATCATGAGTTGTTTTATTTAGGAGGCATCAGAGTTTGTCAAGCTTTGAAGGACTATTTTTATATTAGTCAAGAAAAAATATTAACTGTTTGGTGAACTTTGCTGATTCGCTAGCCTGATATCCGTTAGCTCTAGTGCTCCTATTTCTTCTATGTGGTTGTCATAGAGCTCATTAGTTATAATGATCTTAATTTTTTAATTATTTTTTTCTCCACTGGGCCATCAATAAGTATTCCAGCTCCTTCGTTTGTGGTGGCTTTCTGAGAACAATCCATGAAAACTCTGTTAGGGCAATGGTATTGTACAAGAGTTCATTAAATTCTTGAGCTGTGTTCAAAATATAGCTAAATATTTCTTTCTTCTAATGTAAGTCTTTGCAAACGACATATTTCTGCAAACAATATAATAATCTATACAGCTGGCCGAGTGAACCTTGTCTGGTAATGATGTTTTTTTTTTCAAATTGTTATGGTTCAAGAAATCCACAAAAAAAACAGCTCTTTGTGAAACCTTTTACTAAAACAACAAATCTCTGTATGAAAAATAATCTCCATAGCAATGGAAGTCGAGCTTCAAAACTTTTAAAAACAAAAAGTTTCCTATGTGTTAAGTGATAGTTAACGATACATATTAACTGTTACATAATTGGTTTAAATTTTAATTTTGTTAATACATTTATTGTAAAAAAAAATTAATTCAACTTAAAATTTAGTATTAAATTACTTTTTCACTCCTCAAGTCACTGGTTTGAAATTATTTAAACAAAATGAAATTTATGAATTTTCAAAAACTTAAACAGGGGTCCAAGGAAAACCAGAAAACATGTCAAGGGGTCCACGAGACAAAAAAGTTTGGGAACCACTGATTTAACCGTTCACGTTCAATTAATTCAAATCGTATTCGTAAGTCAATAAATTTCTGTCTCCAAATTGCGCTGGACTGAAACTCAACAAGTTGCATTTCAAAGTCGTGTAATCCCATTCAAGAAAACATGGTCAAATCCAGAGTTTCAAAATCTACTGTATCTGAATATTTTATATATTTGGAGGTATACTCAAATTTTTGAAATAGTTCGAAACTAAGTGAAAATTGTTCAAAAGTTGTGTCAATTATCTCTAAAAACTATATTTTCGGATAATCTTTGTCGGTAGTATCATAAACTTTTAAATCATCATAAAATTTCTTCAGTTTGTTAAAATATTTTAATTCTTCCTTCTCTATGTCACGTTTGTAAACTTTTTCTCAAATGCTGTTAAGATGTCAAAAGCCTGATCGACAGATTTACGGAAACCTTGCAACTTCGTATTAAGTTCATTTTAATGGGTTGAAAAATCGGTAAAAAAAAAATTAGTCTGAAAGGCCAGTCAACATTTGTCAATTCTGAGCAATTTTGTTTTGTCATCATCCATAAAGATTCGAATTTCATCAGGCATTCCACAAATCGTTCCAGAACGTGACCTCGGCTTAGCCAACGTACATTGTTGTACATTAATAAGCCAGAGTAACTGGACTGAACATCATTTAGCAGCTGTTCAAATTTTCTCTTATTCAAAGCAGTAATGAAGTTTACGGTTTTTGTTACACATTTCATAATGTCTTCAAGTTCCTTTAAGCCGTTTTTTGAATATAGGGCTTGTTAGTGCACAATGCAGTGAAAAGTTTTTAGTGGGTGTCCAACATATCCTGTAAACAAAGTTACGAAACCTGCATCTGTTCCAGTCATACTTGGAGCACCATCAGTTGTAACAGAAACTATTTTTTGGAGATCTACACCTGCATTTCTGAGTTCAGTCACAACAGATTGACATATATCTGCACTTGTTGTTGTCCTTGGTAATGTTGCTAATGTTATTAGTTCTTCGCGTATTTCATTTCCTTTTGAATATTTTGCAATGATGGCCAATCACATCAGTTTTTTCATCCATCAAGGAAAATAGAATAGGCTTGACATGAATTAATATCATTCTTTACTTGTTCTTGAATATTAACGTGCAGTTTCATAACTCTCGCTTTAACCGTGTTTCGGCTTATTGGCCAATCCTTTATTCTCTGAATGACTTTATCCTTGTTTTGAAAGTCTTCAAACAAAAAAGACGCACATTCTAACATTGCTTCCTTGATATAATCAACGTCACTTAAAGGTTTTCTACGCTTAGCTATAATTTTTGAAACTTCAAAACGTGCAGCCACTAAGTTAGAAGAACTTTTAACAAAGTTTACAAAGAAACTGGATTGTGAAATCGCTTTTTTTTTTAAACTCACGCGATATATGTTCTTTTTGCTCATCCTCGCTTTTGCCTAAACGCCAGCTGTGATTGGACTCATAATGACATTTTACTGATGATGTCCGACAAACAACACTTTCCAAACACATGGCACATAAGGCCTTGTTTACTCTGTGAATCATTCCATATCTTTCAGTCCACAATTCTGCCACTTCCTTCTTCTTCATTAAGTTTTCTTTTTTTTTATTTTTAAGAATGACATGTTATGGTAATTATTCTGATAAAAATTTATTGATGGCAACACTAGGAATAGATGTAAGACCGACACGTTTTCAGTATAAAAAAAATGGCTGAAGCTAAGGAGATCTCGTTCAAATACGAGATTTGTCTTGAAAAAATATTATTATGCCCTATGCTCCCCAAATGAAACAGTCATATGAAAAAAATTATGTGGAATATGATTCACTAGCGCTTCTTCCATATTATTTACAGTTCTCGGAAATAACTGAACGCTATTAATTATGGTAATTTGAGATATCCGTGATTTAAAAAAAAAATTCTTAATAATATTAATATCATCGTCGTCGCGTGGCACACAAAATCGTTTCGCGTGCCACCTTGGGCACGCGTTCCGTAGGTTCACCAGCCCTGCCATAGAGTTTTGACGAAGCGATTCAAACAAATCCAGCTGAAGGTTTGCGAAATAAAGGATGGCCATTCATAGTTGAAAACCAAACTAACTTTTTTGAAACGATAACCAAAATTGCAACTTATGGTGGCGCAGTGGACGATAAGCGTAGATGTGAAACACTGCGAATGATCAAGACTCTGGATGAGTTGACTGAAGAACTGAAACGAGAAGGTATTCAAGTTGGTAGATCGACAGTCTATTATCACCTCAGTCCTAGAAATTTAATAACAATCGACGCAAGAAAATGTCACAACGGTCCCAGTGAGATTAATCAAAGCAGCAAAAAAAATGCATGTGAGCCATCCAGACACTAAGTTCTGCACAGCCGCGATAGAAAATCTTAAAGAACTGACCAGCTTTTTTGGGTCCAGCTGAAGTTTTATTAATCAGCCAGGACGATAAAGCTAAAATTCCAATTGGTCTTTCTGCTGCGTCCGAATAAGCACCAATACTAATGCATCTTGAATACAAAGTAAAGCTGCCTGATCACGACTTTTGTGACGTGACACAGAGGGGAAGGATTGAGTCTGAGAATTTGTAACACTTTGTGACAAGGGGGAGGGGGGTCAAAAAGGCGATTTTGCGTGAAATCATTTACGAACGACCCCATACACAAGCTAATAAAATGGAACTGTGATTAAGTTCGGCTTACCACCAGGTATTTTTCTAAGAGTACGGATAAATGAAATAGTCCGGACTCGACTGGTCAGCGAAAAGAATAAGAGACGCGTATAAAGGTCCGGAAGAGATAGACGGAAACAGGAAATACGATAAGGATTATCACTCCAGTGGGTAAGTCTGAAAGACTAGCGTCACACCTTGGAGTATCACGAGGCGGGATGACACGAATAAACTCCTTGAGCAAAGAGAGAGACGCGGGTAAGGGTGGACGAAAGTACAATCCAGCTCAGATGGTCTCGACGGCGCCTAAAACCAAAGTAAGTGACTGTGCGTTTATCTTTACCCCGGTCAAGGGGAGATAAGCGGAAAGTATTGGCTTTGTTGTCGACAGGGTAGTGGACTCAGTCTAACGAGAAGAGGAAAAGGTGGGGTTTTGGGGATGAAAGTAAGAAATAATTAAAATAAAATAAATAAATAATAATAATTAATGCTGTGATGCAATTGAGCGACTCTGTCAGCAAGCTTTAGACTTGTGACATATAACATGGTGAAAGAGGCTTCCTCTTTGAACGAAGTTTGGGGAGTTGGCCTCTACCTTAATGAATAGATCTAGGACTAGATCGGCCGCCATCTTAAAGACCAGCTGAAGAGGGTTTGAGGTCAAACGCGGAAACCGTTGTAATTTTTTTTTTTAGTTTCATAAAGCTTAAAAAAACATACATACAAAATATTATATACTAGTCGACCGGCGGCATAGCATACGCCGCTATTTTCCAGGGCAGGCCTTAGGCACTGCAACATATGCGACCATATGCAGTGGGTCCCGCACTTTCATTGGACCCGTGCTAATTTTTTAGGTGTATAAATTATTAAATCTAGTTACATGAAGTTAATTCCTTTTTTCCAGTCTATATTTATTTATGTCTATGCTATTTTGTGAATGAAAATAGTGTGGATTTGGATACACCATTTCCATTCACGCCATGCTGCGCCATGGGATCTTTCCATTTACTTGTTATAAGTGAATTCATGAATAAAAAATACTATGAATGGAGCTAAAAATGGCTAATGGACCTTAATTTACGCGATATTAAACATAGAGTTACACTCATGTAACAATGGTTTAGAAAAACAAATTTGAATGTTAATTTGATTAAATGGACTATAATTAGTATGTTCATGTGCTCAAGCATAAAACTATCTCTGCGAAGAGAAGTTCTATAATCTTAGAGTTGAATTCGAGTTTTAGATCTAGATCTAGGAATAGAGACATGAGTTACCTTTCGTAATCATGTCTAATGAACGAATGTGCATAATTTGTGATATTAATTAAAGTACTTCTAAAGTGAAACCTGAGAATATACTCTATCTGTGTATTGTTGTTATAGTTTCAATAGTCTTACGACACAATAATCTGGAAATACTTTTAATATTATGACAAAAATTGAGAAGAAAAGAATTATATAGACACCACTTTCATTCACAAAATAGTGCGGATTGAAATGCACCAATTTTCTTTCACACCGTGCTGCGCCATGGGATCTTTCCATTTATTTGTTGTTGTTGTTGCTTACTTGTGTGTTTGACCTTTTGAACTTCTCTTCTGAGAAATATATATGGATAGATAGATAGATATTCTTTGTAATTATTTAGATATAAGCAATTAAATGTGCGTTTTGGGGACTATCAAATTTCAGAATCTCGAAGCCCATCGAGATCAGTATCTCCCAGACAACCAAGGTCGATGACGTAGTATAACGGAAACTAGATAAAATTATTCAGTTTATGGCTAAGCGTGTTTCCCTATTCCTTTATATAGGCATGCCAGTTTCTGAAAACAAAGGCGATTAAAACAGACCATTTTATAAAAAGTGGATTTAGAGTTGGGGAAATTAGGTCAAATTACGCAAGTTATGGCTTTTACTGTTAGTCGGCTTTTTCTAGATCTACTCAAGCGAACAGCGGTTCAGCCCACGCAGTACAGCACGCCTATCAGTTCACGTGTTTCGTTTTAGTCATGTTACGTATTGTATGGCATATGTTACTGCTTTAGGATTATTTTGTTCCAGATCTACTGCTTTTGATCAAGAACTAGATTTTCTTTTCTTCTTTAATGATATATGAAGTAGACCTAAATTTGATTAGATGAAGTCTATATCTAGTAATAGTATTATTAGAAACTAGACCTATATATATATATATAGAATGATCCGATCAAGGTGCTGGGCCTAGAACTAGAAAAACAAAGTTTAAAATTATAGACTCTATCTATATACTTAATAGTGATTAGTAACCTGGTCGTCCCTAAATAAGCCCAATAATTGGGGGGGGGGGAGGAAACATTAACAATGTTGAGATCATTCAATGTAGCCTAGTTATTGTAGATACGATTATATTTAGCTTGAAACTAGTTAGTCACCACTCCGTACAACACTAGCAAATAGGTCTAACCTTAACCTAGACTTAAAACGTAGTCTGATTTAGATCTACTAGATCTAAATTTCGAAAAACAAATCTATAAGAGTGCAAGGCAAAAATGAAACCTAGCCAATTTCATAATACTAGTCGACCGGCGGCATAGCATACGCCGCTATTTTGCAGGGCAGGCCTTAGGCACTGCAACATATGCGACCGCAGTGGGTCCCGCACTTTCTTTGGACCCGTGCTAAATTTTAGGTTTATAAATTATTAAAATGAATCATTTTATAACATATAACAGATTTCCCGCGGCCTCTTGATTTACCAGGAGCCCCTTGGAAATCTCCTGAAATGTTATTAAATGCTATGCCGCCGGTCGAAAGAGTCCTGGAAATTTCCGGACATTATTAAAATCTTTTTAAAGTAAAACAAAATTACAAAGAGAGTTTATGTGATACAAAAACTCAGAGGCGGCCCCCGTCGGACTCGGATCCCTGTCAGATCCGCCTATTCGCAAGATGTTTCGGATGTTCCTTCTAAATTGAAATTAATTAACTTCTCGCTGGACGACGGAGGATGGCGAGCAGGGTATAAACCTGCCTTATCTTGATGTTTGCGCACTAGACTTTAGTTCGGATTTATCGTTGGTCCCTGACTCAATTCCTGCATGCTCCCATCCCCTCCTGAGGAAGTTTTGAACTAGGAAGTAAACTATCTTTAACTCTGAAGAAACATTCAAAACATGTAAAACAAACAGACTCATAACCCGGGAGCGTCGAGATAATCAGTTCAGCACGCTAACCGCTCGACAAGGCATTGCCCTTAGCTTAATAACAAACTGGTTACAAACTAATAGCCTGAAATATACAATGTCACACGAGCGATTTCAAATAATCTTTCAGCGTTGATCTGTAGAGATGTAGATCTATATAAACTAAACTTATGATTTAGCACTCTTAATATATATCTTATTAATTATTATTATTAATAATGTGAATGTAATTTAGATAAAATTTACGTAAGATAAAAAAAAAGCCCAGATAATAAATAGAATGAATGCAATATTAAATTTAAAAATAGAAGATTAGTTTTAGTTTATTATATTATTTCAATGTAGATCTAGACATAAACATGCGGAACAATCTATTATAGATACTTAAACTATCGCAATATTTCTGAAGAAACAGTAAAGGTTAAATCTTTTCAAAAACCATTAGTGTTTTTTTTATCTAACCGTGACGGACAGACCAACCAACAGACAAAACGCACAAAAATATGCTTCTTTCATTCTAATGGGGGCACTAAACACATTTTTTTTAAAATCTGATTTTTTAAAAAGTTTAGAAAATTAGTTTAGAATCATGTCATTGTCGGGCTTTACGCTAGTACACGAAAGTCGCTGCTAAAAGTTCATTTTAAAAAATGTGCGTGATATCTACACGTCAAGAGTATTTCTTATAGTAACATTTCCTCCCTTACATTTACGTAATTGTTTTAGAATTGGTGTTTTGTTATAAAAAAATCGCTTGCTTAATTATATAAATTAAACTGTTTGCTTTTAGCTAAAAGTAGCCGTTGCACCTAAACTTTTCAAGCCGAATTTAATGGTGAAATAATATTTTTCGTATCTCTTCTAGTTTTGGCGCTCTGAGTGTGACAGACGGACAGACAGACAAAAATTCATTTTAATAAATGTGCATGATATTTTTATGTCAAGAACATTTCTTATAGTAACATTTCCTCCCTTAGACTTAAGTAATTGTTTCAGAATTGGTGTTTTGTTATCAAAAAATAGCTTGCATAATTAATTTTATAAATTAAACGGTTTGCTTTTAGAAAACTAAAAGTAGCCGTTGCACCTAAACTTTTCAAGCCGCATTTAATGGTGAAATATTTTTCGTATCTCATCTAGTTTTGGCGCTCTAAGTGTAACAGACGGACAGACAGACATAAATTCATTTTAAAAAATGTGCGTGATATTTACAATTGTAGAGCATTTCTTATAGTAACATTTCCTCCCTTACATTTACGTAATTGTTTTAGAATTGGTGTTTTGTTATTAAAAAAACCGCTTGCATAATTAATTTTATAAATTAAACGGTTTGCTTTTAGAAAACTAAAAGTAGCCGTTGCACCTAAACTTTTCAAGCCGCATTTAATAAATCTAATATTTTTCGTATCTCTTCTAGTTTTGGCGCCCTGAGTGTGACAAACGGATAGACAGACAGAAAGTCATTTTAAAAAATGTGCGTGATATCAACATGCCAAGAGTATTTTTTCTAGTAACATTTCCTCCCTTACATTTACGTAATTGTTTCAGAATTGGTGTTTTGTTATTAAAAAATCGCTTGCATAATTAATTTTATAAATTAAACGGTTTGCTTTTAGAAAACTAAAAGTAGCCGTTGCACCTAAACTTTTCAAGTCGCATTTAATGGTGAAAAAATATTTTTCATATCTCTTCTAGATTTGGCACACTGAGTGTGACAGACGGACAGACGGACATTTTGCACAAACCTAATAGCGGCTTTTCCCCTTACGGGGGCCGCTAAAAATTGAAGACTTTTCATTTATCTCACGTTTGATTAATATTGTTGAGACCCTGGTCCCCCCCTGACTAACCCTTTTTTCCACGTGCGAAGTACGGTGATTTTTGTTTATGCTTTTGAGCGTAAATGACTTTAACTAGTGTGTAAATGTGTTGAGAAACTTTAGTTATGAGTTGTTGTCTTTTTGCTGTGCGGATTTCTTGACGGAGGTTTGAGGATTGTTTTTCTATTGTGGTAGTGATTCGGGATATTGGATTTAGAGATTGTGACATTAATTCTTTTTACCGGGGATATTGATTGATCATAGGTGGATTGTGCTTCTGCAATCTGAGAAGGATATCGGCGGCCTGACAATCGGTGAGTTAACTTAATTTCTTTAGCCCACTCCAAAGTCGTAACAACTGGTGTCGAAGCGGGATATCGCCTACTCTACTTACCAACATATCTACTTCTAAACGACTACCTGAGCTCCAGATTAACGAAATCCGTAAGGAGTTAAAGAGGCGGGACATCGTAGCGTCAGGAAACAAAGAAGCCCTCGTTATCCGGCTGAGAGAGGCCTTGAAAGAAGACGGGTTTGACCCGGACACTTACGAGTTTTAAATGAAAGTAGATCTCGGCAGAATGTAGAGGGAAATGAAAGAGGAACTTCTAGGGTCAATGCGAGCAATGGCGACTGGTCTGAAAACAGATCTGGAGGAATTCAGAAGTACGTTAAGGGAGGAAATAGCCGTTGTGAAGTCACAGCTTACAGTAGAGATGGAGCAAAAGATTAAAGCCCTTAACGACGAGGTCCAGGCAGTCAAGGCCGAGCTGGGTAAGGTTCAACGCATAAAAACAAATTCAGGAATGATCGAAGCAATTTGGAAAGTCAAGCCTCCCATTTTTGATGGTACAGTCTCGTGGACAGTCTATAAAAGACAATTTGAGGCGGCTGCTAAAGTGAACAACTGGAGTACGAACGAGGAAAAAACAACTGGATTAATGTTAGCGTTACGAGGAAAGGCCTCTGAATTGTTACAGGTAGTTAACGACCAGCAAGATTACGAGGCCATAGTTAGAACAATGGAATTGCGCTTTGGGTAAGAACACATGAAGGAGGTTTATAGAGTGCACTTGAAGAATCGGCAGCAAAAATCAGGAGAGACACTACAAGAGTTGATGGCGGATATTGAACGACTGGCACGCCTGGCTTATCCAACCTTGACCCAGGAGATCTTAGACGTGCTCATAACGGACGCATTTATTGATGGGGTTCGTGACCCCGAATTGAAGAAGGCTGTTGTGACACGGTTACTATGTGTGGGCAACCGTGACACACGGTCAAGTGTTGGAGAACTGGGAGTTAGGGGACTTGGGGAAGTGACGTGTATGTTATAGGAGAGAGAGGAAAACAACCGAGTAGAGTGTGTTGTAAACAAGAGAGTTGCTGTGTATAATAATAACTATGTACATACGTTCTATTGAATAATTTGTTATATTAATGAATAAACTTGGTTCTTCACAACTGGCGCAACCCCGACGAGATACGACGAAACACAAGTAAGTGAAAATGTCGATGTACCAAATATTTAGACAAGCGGGCAAGGAAAATGGCCTGCAAGGAGAAGAACTTGAACAGTTCATTACACTAAAAATAACACAAGAGGAAGAAAGAGAAGAGAGGAGGCTAAATAGGGAAGAAACTAGAAAGAAAGAAGAAGATAGTAGAAAGAAGGAAATCTTACAACTAGAACTAGAACTTAAAGAAAAGAAAGACAAAGAACAACAAAATGAAAAAAAAGAACACTTTGACAAATACAAACAACTAGACAGAATGTCTCCATTCGACGAAAGCCAGAACGAGTGCATTGACTCATACCTACTGAGGTTTGAGGACATAGCAACAGCCTGCAACCTCCCTCAGTCAGAATGGGCAAGAAGCCTCATGGGGCGATTGAAAGGGAGAGCCATGAATATCTGCATACAAATGCGAGAAGAGGAAAGAAAAGACTACGTGGCCGTGAAAGAGGCTTTACTAAGACAATTTGGCTCCACAAGTTACGAATACAGAAGGAAATTGAAAGAGTCGACACCTCTAGCGAACGACGATCCACAAATATTCGTCACCAACATGTCAATTTACTTCGATCGATGGGTAGACCTGTCAAAAGTGGATCACAAATATGAAACCCTCAGAGAACACATGATAATGGACGCTGTGATGGAAGCTTACAATAACAATGTGAAAACATACGTAACGGAACGAGAGCCAAAGTCCATCAGCAGCCTCATAGCACAACTAAGACAGTATAAGGCTGCACACCCAAGAGAAGTGTTAGCTAGAGAGAACCCAACCGCGGCATCCGCTTTTATGGTGAGCAACACCGTTAGAATGCGGACACCAAGCCCTCTATATAGAAGAGAGAACGCTAACCGAAGCCCAACATATACGGAAAGAAGAGAGAAAGATAAGGAAATGAGCCCAACCTATAGTTATCAAAGCCCAACATATACGGAAAGAAGAGAGAAATATGGAGAAAGGAGCCCAACATATAGCTACAAGGAACAAGAATACAGACGAAATCAGCAAAGAGTTCGTTTCCAATGTGAAATATGTGGTAGAACAAACCACACTACAGAGACTTGCTTCTACAACCGACGCAATAAAGTTGGGAACAACAGACCAAGAGATCGAGCGTTTGCTGCCAAAGACGCTGATAAACTGCAGGTGTACCCAGGCTTCGTGGGGGAACAGATGACCAACGTACTGTACGATACAGGCACAACAGGAATTTTAGTCGCAAAAGAATATGTCAACCCACATGAGTACACCGGAAGAAGACAAGACTGTGTTGGTTACACTGGCCAAGTAACTACACACCTGGTAGCACGTATCAACATACACACACCGTTCATCAGTGGTTGGCATGAGGCTTTAGTACTAAATAATAAGCCTGACAACATTGGTCTTATCATTGGGGGCATCAAAGGCTCTAACCCTTGCACAGCAGAAGAACTAAACGAGTGGAAAGAAAAATACACACAGAAATGTTACATGGTTACTACAAGAGCTCAGAAGAAAGCAGAAGAAGTGCTAAATACAAACAATGAAAATGAAAATACTGAAAAAGGAAATAGCCATATGAGAAACCATAATCAATTAAACGAACCGAATGAAATCTCAACAGAAAGTCAAGACCAACTACAGATTAAAACAGAACAATTTGTCACTGAACAGAAAAATGATCCAGATCTAATGAAACTCATAGATAGTGTCGCTCCACCAAGACGAGGGTTAATCAAGATAGGCGAAGAGGGTGTCTATGTAAGAGAAATCCATCTGAAAGCAGGCAAGACACAACAATTGCTAGTTCCAAAGAAATATAGAGAAACAATATTGAAGCTTGCACATGACACCCCGTTTGCCGGACACATGGGAATAAAGAGAACATTGAATAGAATCTTGAATGAATTTTTTTGGCCTAGAATTACGCAAGAAGTAAAGGCCTATATAAAATCTTGCCATATTTGCCAAATACATGGAGCAAAAGGAACTTATATGCAAGCCCCAATACAGACAACAGACTTAAGTGAAATGCCATTTGAAAAGATAGCTGTAGATATTATTGGACCAATGCCAGTAATATCCGGAAGAGGCCATCGCTACATATTGACTGTTGTAGATATGTGCACACGGTTCCCAGAAGCAATACCATTGAAAAGAATTTCTTCTGAAGATGTGGGAGACGCACTAACAGCAATATTTGCAAGAACAGGTTACCCTCGGATAATATTGAGCGATGAAGGCACTCAATTCAAATCAAATGAATTCGCGCAGTTTTGCAAGACTCTGAATATTAAACAACAATTTACCACTCGAGCCCAACCTCAAACAAATGTAATGTGCGAACGCCTGAACTCAACTCTGAAAACAATGCTGACCAAAGTAACACAGGACAACCCAACAGACTGGGACAAGCTGATCAACCCTATACTGTTCGCCTACAGAGAAGTACCACACACAACAACGGGCTTCTCGACATTCGAGATGACCTACGGCTCACCTGTTAGAGGACCCATGTCACTATACAGAGACTTTCTAGTTAATAGAAACATAGAACACGATGTACTGACAGGATACGATCTTGTCATCAAAACAAGACAAAATATAATCGAAGCATACAAAACTGTCCAAAAGCAAGCAAACAAAGAGAAACCAGAACTATTGAGAAAGCTAAACCAAGGACGAAAGTTGAGAACACTACAAGTTGGTGATAATGTCATGGTTCTGCTGCCTGACAAAAACAACCAGCTATTTATAAAATGGCAGGGCCCATTCCAAGTCACTAAAATGATCTCGAAGGTCGACTATAGCATAAACATCAGAGGCCAAGATAAAGTACTTCACATCAATATGCTGAAGCTGTACATGCCCAGACCATTTACCCTTTCAACGAACGCTAACCAAGACACGCAAGACAGTCAGAGTCATGATGACAGAACCAATAGGGCCACACAATACAGCAAAATACTATCAGACCACTACAAGACAACAGAAGCAAAATACTCAACGTAACAGTACCTACAACAAAGGGACAAGTCCGAATCATCTTAGGTTTATGTAATTACTATAGACGGTCCCTGGCTAATTTCACAAGTATTACACAACCTCTAATTGAACTGAAAAAAAGGCATGCCAAACAAGATCATGTGGAGCTCAAGACTATAGGAATACCTACAAAGCATTAAAAGTGCCTTCTCAGACGACATAGTACTACAGCTTTCAGACACCAGGACCCCTTTCTACTTGGCAACAGACGCATCCTCCACAGCAATGGGAGGCACTTTAATACAGAAGTGTGACGCAACACAGCTGAACAAAAATACTCAACAATAGAGCGTGAAGCTCTAGCTATTGACAGCTTTACAGTTCAAGCCATTCGGGGACCTATCAACGTGATAGCTGACGTGTTGGCAAGATGTGTCTATGGACCGCTGGACTAAGGTTCATTCATTAATCAGCTAATGACAAAATAACTAATATCTTGTATGATAATTTTAAAATTTAGATTCTCAAGACGGAAGTAAGATTACGCTTCTGAATTTCTTTTTATTTCATTCAGATATGTGAAATTTTAACTATAATATAGCTTTTTTTGTTTGTAACATTGATTATAGTCGTAGTTATAGACTAGGAATTAGTATGTAAGAAACACAAAGTAAACAATTCCCTTAGTTTGGAAGATGTATATGATGTAACAAAGTATTAACTAATTGGGTATTTTTCATCTTCCAATGTTCCATTCAAAACATTGTCGTTAAAAAAAAAAAAAAAAAAAAATGTGTGGATTTTGTTATACAAGTTTTAAAATAGAACAGGACATAAGCAGAGTTTGTATTTCCGCGATAGTTCATTAGAAATATTCCTTTCAATAACATATTGAAGATTCATTAGTAGCTATAGGCATTATCAGTCGTCTCATAATTGAAGATGCCATTGTATAACATGTCATTTTTTTCTTGTCAATGTAAAACAGTATGAATGTACACTCAAACTATAGGGATCGTGAAATTTTGATACGATCAAAATTTTTCTCTGCCCTGGGAGGACTGTTGTGACACGGTTACTATGTGTGGGCAACCGTGACACACGGTCAAGTGTTGGAGAACTGGGAGTTAGGGGACTTGGGGAAGTGACGTGTATGTTATAGGAGAGAGAGGAAAACAACCGAGTAGAGTGTGTTGTAAACAAGAGAGTTGCTGTGTATAATAATAACTATGTACATACGTTCTATTGAATAATTTGTTATATTAATGAATAAACTTGGTTCTTCACAAAGGCCTTATACGCCTTATCTTTTGAGGCAGCTAAAGACTCATCGAAATCGACCCATTTCAGTCTGGGTCTTCATGTTCAGGAGGAGGACCTCACGCATATCATTAGACAAGTAGTGGAAACTATAGATGACCGACGGTCTCAGCAAATGCCCAGGCCAAACAGACCTGTCGTTCACTGCTGGAATTGCAATGCTCCTGGCCACATTCAGAGAAATTGTACTCGAGGATATGCAGGCCGACCAAGAGAGAGAGATGGATTGGATAGTCAGCAGGTCTACATTCAATCTCAGAACCAGGAAAACTAGATTCTGCCGGTCTCTTGGAGCGGAGACAGGCAGCGAGATTCCCAGGAAGCCCTAGGCTTATCATCCCAGTGGCCGTGCTAGGAACAAATAGAAATCTGAAAGTACAGGGTAAAATAAGAGCTCGTTTCTGCAGATTTCTATTAGATACTGGCGCATCAAGATCGATAATTCATCCTAGTCTTATTGAGAATAACGTAATTCATGAAATAAATGGCTATTCTATAAAAACTGCTAGTGGAGAACTTTTGCCAGTTTTAGGGCAGATCACTGTAAAGATTGAGATATCAAATGAATTCTTGGTCGCCAATATTATCGACGAGTGTATTCTGGGACTAGACTTCATGCAGTTATTTGGACTCACCTTGAACATTGGGGGTGGCACAGTGCAGTATGGAAATCTTGAAATTCCGTTGCTGGGGAACGACATGGAGGACAATGGAGAACATATAAAGAGGGTATTGATAACGAAAGGTACCAGCATACCCGCACAGCCTGAAGCCATTACATGTGACACAATATACTGTAATGTTCCTGTGTCTATCGGAAGCCTTATAGAGAAGTCAGAGGAAGCGCGTAGTAGACTGCCTTTGAGGAGAATACTGGTTGTTAATAGAAACGACCAAAGAATACCCGTTCGGGTTAAGAATTTCGACACTCAAGCTTGCAACCCTCAGAAGGTTATCGCCACTTGTTGTCCAATGGAACTTATTGCATTGTGTGATGCGGTGGTCCCTGTAGGTAGTGCCTCATCATGTAATATTCGGGTTGGTAGGATACTTGGAGATGAGGGTGAGGATCTGTCGGAGGAAAAGTGCAGTGAGGTTAGGCTGGAGTTGCTGGAGTTTGGGGACCTCGTGCCAGACATTGAAAAGGAGCTCGGTCAGACTGAGTTGGTGTTCCGGAACGAGGTTGTGTACCTGGATCGGTTGCACCAGTATTGTGAGGAGACCATCGTCTGTTCGGGACGAACAGAAATAGGGAGAGGGCAGTGTTGTGACCCTGTTCCCCCCTGACTAACCTTTTTTTCCACGTGCGAAGTACGGTAATTTTTGTTTATGCTTTTGAGCGTAAATGACTTTAACTAGTGTGTAAATGTGTTGAGAAACTTTAGTTATGAGTTGTTGTCTTTTTGCTTTGCGGATTTCTTGACGGAGGTTTGAGGATTGTTTTTCTATTGTGGTAGTGATTCGGGATATTGGATTTGGAGATTGTGACATTAATTCTTTTTACCGGGGATATTGATTGATCATAGGTGGATTGTGCTTCTGCAATCTGAGAAGGATATCGACTGCCTGACAATCGGTGAGTTAACTTAATTTCTTTAGCCCACTCCAAAGTCGTAACAATATTTTAATTGGAATAGATAGCTAGATTAGATAGTTAAGTTAGCAAGTTAATCTGTAACTGTAATAATGTTTAAATTGTGTTTAGACTATAAATGAAAGAGATCATCCTACTGGAAAAGGATTAGAGTTTTTTTTTCTTTCTTTAATCTGGGAAGTCAGCTTAGGGAAGTGGAAAATAAATTGTAGTACCAATATAATATTGTAGTAACTTTAGTGGCGGACCGAAAGGGTTAATGTGTTTGTGGCCTACTGACACACACCACTCAGGCCAAACACACAGGTCAACGGGTCAACGGCTGATAAGCAGAGGAGTGTACTGCTAGTGCACGCAAGCTTGACCTGTGCTGTGGTCATGTGACTGAAGGCCTTTACGGTAGAGAGACAATGTGTAGAAAGACAGAGCAGAGTCCACAACAGTAAGGCAGTAAGGACTGTGTTGTAGGACTGTCTAAAAATGTAGCTGTACGAGCTAGATAGACTTGTAGTGTTAGGCAGTTCTGTTGTATAGCAAAGCATTTGAAATTAGGTAGCCAATTGTGTGTCGTATTGGCTGTTTATGAAGTATTTGTAAATAAATCGCCATCTTGTTACTAGAAAGTCTTGTTGTCAAGTTCTTTGTTAGATGTGTTGAGTTGTTGAGCAGTTGTGACAGAAGGCCTGGTTAAGAAGATCGTTACAATTTTAAGTTATGCATAGGCTACTGTTGATGTACGATTCTTTTTCCAGTAGGATAATCTACTAGTTTATACTACTAGTTTATAAACTAGTAGTACAAGTCAAGTATTATAAACTTATAGTGAGGTACTAAAGCTATGCCTAGCTAGAATTAGATTAGAGGTAGATAGATCTAAATTTATAGGCCACAACTAGGGTTAGATAGGCTATACAACTAGCTAGGTAGTAGACATACTATAGGTGATAATATATCTCTATTATATATATAAATACAATACATACTACTAGTTAGTATATTATTATATAGGCATAGTGCAGCATAGCCATAATTATAATAAATACTAAAATTAAAAATAAGAAAGATCTACTCTAAGTAGTCTAAGTCTTAGATCTAGGGATGAGACCTTATATATTATTATTATAGAGATCTAGTACACGTATCGCCTATATCCTAATACTAATAGTCACATTGACTAGTCCTAGACTGGATCTAGCATTCTAGATCTAACTCTATCTTCAGGGTCATTTTGGTCCATCCCAACATTATCATTCAAAATTGTTTGACAGCTAGATCTAGATATATGTATATCATCTGAATCACTATCAATAACGTATTTGTCTATTTTTATTTACATTTTTCCCGTCCCTAAACTGATTTTTCAAATCTCGTTATTATTGACACTTTCAAATTACGTTTTCAAATATAAATACGCTTTTCTAATATCTCAAATATTTAGGAACGAACTTTAATGCTATGTACTATCCAAATCTATCGCTTTCCCAATTTCGAAAAAACCTCTTCAGTTGGTCTTTTAAGTCGCCATTTTC
>JADKLZ010003886.1:27115780-27128725 GCA_021533235.1 Biomphalaria straminea
CAATTTCGAAAAAACCTCTTCAGTTGGTCTTTTAAGTCGCCATTTTCTTCTTTTATTTATATAAGAATAACCAAAGTTGAACTAGATCTAGTTACACTTGTATGTAAATACTCATTGTGGAGCCCACCTTGAAAACAGAATCTTATTTTATCTTATATAATGCAGGCAAATTTGCATGTCGCCACAGTGCAGCGCCATTTTGAAAAAAAAAGAAAAAAAAAAGACCACAACAAACTTAAACCCCAAATCTAAATGACAAATATTACTATATAACGCTACCTAACTGGTGTTCTTTACATACAAATACTTATGAATACGAATAAACATTAACAAAATAGATCTGTATCATTATTTGTTAAAAAATTATAAAATTAATATATATAATGAGGCAAAAAGCATTTCACGCCAAAACGGATGAGCCAAAACGTTTCTGCTTCTTTACGATTACTGAATATTTCGGAAAAATAAATTTTCTGGGATCGATCCTTTAAATTCAAACCTGCCTGGCGCCGTCATTTATTTCAAGGTACAAAATATATTTTCTATTTCATTGTTTTAACAGTATACAAAATAATTTTGATAATGTAAAACCTTTACTTATTACTTATTTTCAACTTTCTAAAATAAAGGTGAAGACATTTCAATATGTCTCCGCCGACACGATTCCACCGCTTTCTGTTGAAAAGGTTCGATTTCTCAGAGCGTGGAGCAATCGTTGAGGGTTGAAGTTCCGATCACACAAAGAAAAAATATTTCATTCTCATTACCTCCAATACTTTTCGTTCAATGGGAAAATGTTAATTTAGAAAAAAATATCAGACGGCTGAGCCTTGCTCGGTTAAATAATTTCGTAATGCAGGTTATATACCTGAAGTTATTTTGGAAATATGTTTGAAATTAAGAAAATGAAAGATCGAACAAAAACTACTAATCTGGAAAGTTGCTTTAGTCTTTTGTTAGTTCTAAATGTAATTGTACATGGCAATTAAATTTAAAGTCTCTTAAGTCCTCCTACAGTCTAGACAAACCACAGCTCACGTCCGTCTTATAGTTTTGCAATACATCTTTATCTTAAACTATTGTAGGCCTACTATTATTGGCTTGGAAAAAAGTCTTTGCAGTATAACTTCTAAGATGGTTACGTTCAGACATTTAATTTTGGAACTTTTATTAAGACTTAAATCATTGCATTAGTTTTCTAAAGAAACGTTTCCGTCGGGCACCTCTGTTACGCCGAACAATGTTCGCCCCCCATGCCCTGCCCAGCCTGACTGTCGGACTATAAGAAGTTCATACCGGCTTTTGCCATCCATCCATCCCAGTGGTGGTACATTGACTTGTAAAATGTTTTGTTTTACATGTTTCGGAAATTCCTTCAGAGTTGAAGATAGTTATTTCCTAGTCCAAACCTCCCGCAGGACGACGGGGGATGGGAGCGGGCAGGGTTTGAACCCGGGACCATCGGTAAATCGATACGACAGTCCAGCGTGCAAACCGCTCGACCAGGCAGCCATCACAGCCCGTGGAGGGATATGATCTGCTTTTACACATCTCTTCATTCATATCTCTCCTGGGCCCTTCGTATCCACGCCCTAAATAAAACTTAAAACACAATAACTAATCATGTATCGGCACATTTAATTTCATTACTTCTCTTTCAAAGTTCAACAATAAATCAATCTACTGTAATAACTTCAAGAAAAGGCAACTCAACGAGAACATCGATGTTTATTTACATGACATCACAGTTACATAAAACAACATCTTCATTTAGCACTGTCTCTTCACCTTGGCTCTCAACTTGGGCGGAAGTCGTTATTCTCACAATGTCAATATCCTGTTCTAGTCCGTTCACTAGAAGTGCGCACCTGTGCACTAGCCTGGATGGCGGTGCGCATGGCAGAGTCATAACATTGCCCCCGTCTTAGCACTTTTCGTCCCGAAAAGAAACACTGCAGCTGAAGTTTAACAGTTCAGGTGGAGGTCGATCAGTGGGAGCCACAGGCGGCAGGTAGGGTGTTCCCCACAGAGCCATCCGCATTGTTCTCCTCCAGTGCCGCTTTCTCTTTCTCCAGTTGACCAGGCTGTTGTTGAGACAATGACGTGGCCGTTTGACACACAGAGAGATAGTGTCGAGCACTGTTTTAGTCAGCACAGCCGTTGATAGGACACGCTGTTTCAGCAGACCCTCCTGACAGACGCCTCTCATGGAAGCTACAGGTTCACATGCAACCACGTTGCAAAGTCCGATATACCGCATTCATCCACAACTAAGTCTCACGTCCAGAATATAGGTCTCCTCAAGTTCAAGTGGAAGATGTCTTCCTCTTGACAGCTCAGATTTAGAGTGGGTTGACTGACATTCATCCATGCCAATGTCGATGATGATGGTAGAAGTAGACATGTCTTGTTGATGGTTTTCTTGGCATCCACATTCCCTGTGTGATGCGCCGCATGTACAGTTCAAGCCAAACCTCTGGATAGAATTGTCAAGCTTCGAATTTCTCTCAAGAGCACCAGCAGATAGGCAGAGGTCTTTAAGGTCCATAGCAACAGGATTGGACGCAGACCCAACGTTGTCTTGGTCTGTCCGGCTCATTGAGGTACTCGTTGCAACTAAATCAGGAACAAACGCTTCAGGCACATAACAGACTTCAGCTCCTTCGTTTGTCTCTTTCCTTTCGATTCGGTATATCCCATTGAGATCATCGCAGCAATCGTTGTCACGTTCCTCGCCTTGAAAGTCACCCCCGTCAGACTTGCTCACAACACAGTCACAGACAGCGCTCCAATCCCCAGCGCCTACATCACCACTGTTTGTGCAGCCACAGTCCTGACCAGGCACCTGCCCTTTCACAAACGAGTTTATGCCTTATTTCGGTTGCGACACCATATGATCACTTTGGTCTATTTGTTCTTCCACTTCCAATACACTTTCATCTACGTTCAACATTGTATCCCTGCTCATGTTCCTCATCATGATCCTTATCGTGTTCAATTGTTCCGTAAATGCATCCCCACACTCCTGGATCTTGTCAAAGACATCCACAATCCCAGGTTCAACTTCGAACTGGTAGGTCTCCGGATCTTCATCTTCCTCAATCAATGCTTGACGCAGACGAGCCGTAAGCCTTTCCTTGCTACCGAAGGGTTTTAAATCTCGGTCCCGAAGCTCTTGTCTCAGCTGTGTAATTGAGAGCTGATGTAATAGCTTCGAATATGTCATTCTAATCAAAGCCTACCTCCTCTCGTTGAGTTGCCTATAATCCCACTTCTGACACCAATGTAATAACTTCAAGAAAAGGCAACTCAACGAGAACATCGATGTTTATTTACATGACATCACAGTTACATAAAACAACATCTTCATTTAGCACTGTCTCTTCACCTTGGCTCTCAACTTGGGCGGAAGTCGTTATTCTCACAATGTCAATATCCTGTTCTAGTCCGTTCACTAGAAGTGCGCACCTGTGCACTAGCCTGGATGGCGGTGCGCATGGCATAGTCATAACACTACAATAAGATGGTGCGCAAATGGTTAATTAGGTCTATTGATTCTTTAAAACTCGTTCTTGTTTGCAAAGAAATATTTTAGTGTACTGCGGTAAGACAAGTGACGTAAGCAGCGTTTTTTCGGTTCACGTCATGGAAAATTTTTATTCATAAAACCTTCGAGCCAAAATTAATTTTTCGATAATGAGGCATTTTTAAAGAGGTCAGATTTTTTTCTTACTAATTACACATGCCTTGAAATTTTAAAGAAAATCGTTAGAGCCGTTTTGGATATATATATATATATATATATATATATATATATATACATACATACATACATACATACATACTTACATACATGTTTTGTAAAGACTTTTTATTTATTTTTTTTACAAAAGGATAAATGCCTATATTCTCTAGTATTAATAATAATAAAAAACGAAAATATAGTAAACACAAGCATGCTTTTAGTGATCTACCATTGTGGACATAGATTAAATAGTGAATGTTACCTGAGCCAGCAAAGTAAATCTTTCTTTATCAAGTGCGGGGCTACCCCTATGTGCTGGATACTCCCAATCAATATCCAATCCATCAAAATTCCATTTTCTCAATAATGCTATAGCTGACTGAAACAGTTTTCAAAATAAGTTTTATTCATTGTTTACTTGCTCAAACCTAGTTATTTAGACATAATTTTAAAATCATTTTTATTCAAAATACAAACTTTGAGTTTTTGTTTTGCAGATATGTTTTTAAATTAAAAAACATGAATGGCAATTCATGCAATGCATTTAATTATTACACGAAAAAATAGTTTATAGTTTACCCTCAATGGCCTCAAATAAATCATTGTTTAGAAAATTAGATAGATGACAGTATTATGTCTGTGAATAGACAATAATTTCCTTTTTCTTGTATGATATTTGTTTGAAAGAAACTAATTAGCAACAATGACATAATATTAACCTGTATAAAAATACGTTTCCTTTCTTTTGTAGACACCATCAGAGAAAACGGCTGTGATAACAAATCCCATCCACCGACTGAAAGGAGTATTTTTATGCTAGGATTTTTTTGTTTAATCTTTGTTACTCTTTTGTACCTAATAAATAGAATGCAATTGTATGAAATGAATGAATATATCAATAAATGAAACTAATCACATTATAATGAATGTATTTTATGTACAAAGAATAGGCCCCATTTGTCTTTAAATGCAGGCCGTTATATAGTAATTTGTCTTAGGCAAGTACATAGTAAAATGTAGTATTCTCAAAAATAAAAAAAACAACATATAAACGTGATTTTCTTTATAGATTTTATATTTAGTCTGTATAAGATTTACGAATATTTTAAAAGAAAATTAACTAGAAAATGGTCAGTCTATGTTCTCTAGCATTTGTATAATTATAAAAGTTACCATCACTTGTTTAACTTTTATCTTTTTTTTTTTTTTACAAAAGAGTTGGCTAAACTCATAGACATAAATAAATATAGACTGGAAAAAGGAAGTAACTTCATGTAACTTGAAAAAATGTATATCCATTGTATTCGGATTTCCGAAATCTGACAAGTTGCACGATCTTCAGTGTTAGAGATTAAACAAAACTACACTGCTTCCTCATTTACGCAGCATGGTGTGAAAGGAAAATGGTGTATCCAAATCCGCACTATTTTCATTCACAAAATAACATAGATAGCACATGGAACTATACTAAAGGAACGCTGACTTCGAGGTTTTTTTACAAAGCCGTATAGAAAACAGGTTCTTTGCGCATGTCAATACGCATCCTGCAATTTTTACAAAATAAAATGATGGAGACAAAGAAGGATTTTACGCCTCGAACGCGCGCGATTTACCCGTGTTGATTAGAAAATGTTTTTTGGCTTTTTCTAAACAGGTCGATAAAAACTTTAACCATTTTCACACAAGTTGTTATGGTAGATATAATTTATTAGAGTAAGAGCTTATCACAAATTATTTTATTTTTGATCACCCTTGGCGTCAAATTCACTCTAAAGCCTATGCTTCTGTTTTGAATTTGCCGTTCGTTTAGTACAGTTTATGTTAGGTATTTTCTACTAGATCTGGGTAATTTTTTATGCGCTACTTATAAATGTAGACCTACTTATATAAATTTAAAAAATAACAAAAAAACGAAATCCATAGAGAATGTCATTCATATCTCTCAGTAGTTTAATTCATTTGCATAAGAACAGTCGACAGTAATTAATACAAAACCTACCTAAATATATATAGGCCTATTGTAAACGAAATTAATAAACGTGGTGCGATCGATAAAAAGGACCCCTTTTATTAAACAGTAAATTTTTATACATCTATAACCTAAATATAGTAAGAGATTTTTAAAAAGCTAGATTATGAGGAAAAAAATGTAACCTATTAGGTCTATTGAAAGTAGACTTATTGGCCCACGGTAGGCCATAGCTCTGTCTCATTCCCCATGAGGGCTCAATCAGGGCCCCCTAACTGAACCCAGAGTCAGCCCTAAGGGTGCCCGTTTGGGCCAACATTTCATCCCCCAGATGGGGCCCAAGTGGTTAGCAATTTCAGGCCCCTCAATGTTTACCCCATACTGGCCCCATGAGGGTTCATTCAGGGCTTTATCTGGGCCCCCTAACTGAGCCCAGACTCAGCCCTAAGGGTGCCCGTTTGGGCCAACGTTCATCCCCCAAATGGGGCCCATGTGGTTAGCCCTTTCAGGCCCCTCAATGTTTCCCCCGTACTGGCCCCATCAGGGTTGAATCAGGGCTTTATATGGGCCCCCTAACTGTGCCCAGACTCAGCCCTAAGGGTGCCCGTTTGGGCCAACGTTCGTTCCCCAAATGGGGCCCATGCGGTTAGCCCTTTCAGGCCCCTCAATGTTTTCCACGTACTGGCCCCATGAGGGTTCCATCAGGGCTTCATCTGGGCACCCTGATTGCGCCCAGACTCGCCCCCTTAAGGGCCTCATTTGGGCTTTCATTAATGCTCCCAAAGGGCTAAGTATTATTAGGGGCTCACAAACCCTTCCCCTTACTGGCCCCACACGGGTTTCACAAAGGGATCCACCTGGGCCCCCTGACTCTCAGCCCTAAGGGCACCCGTTTGGGCCATCGTTCAACCCCCTGTTGGGGCCCATATGGGGAGTATGGGCTGGCCCAGTTGGGGCCCTTACTGGGCCCAAAATCTTTGCTATGCTATTATATTTTTAGGAATCCTTATTAGAGCCAAGCTTAACTATCTATATCTTTACGATATTAGAAACTGACACTTTAATTCTAGACTATATTTAAAAATAATCAACTGAAATCAACGTGCAAGTCTACCTAATTAATGTACCCATAGCCTAATCAGATCTAGTATTCTTTTTTGTAGACGATATTTATGAGCCTAGAATAGATCTAATATATGAAATATATGATGCTACTTAATACCATGCTAATAAAGTAATTTTAAGCTGGGTATATTTAAAACTAGAAAATAGATGTAGGCATTTTCCTTAACGTAAATAGATCTACAGTGTTTACAGACAAATAAAATGCCGTAATCTAAAGTAATATTAGATCTAGCGCTATATCTAGAAAATAGAATCTATTTCTAGTGAAAACATATTGCTTGTCTAAAAGTTTTTCTAATCTAGATCTATTATTAGTTTGATTATTACAAGGTTTATATATTACGACAGTGTAGATTAGGCATCTAGATTGATTGTAAACACTGTAGATCAATATTCGATAACGAAAATGCCTAAATCTATATTTAAGTTTTAAATATACCCAGATTGCCAGATTTTATACATTATTAATTTCAACTAGCTATTTTACCCGGGTATTTTTGGGTGTTTTGATTTTTATTTCTTTTTCTTATATTCACGGTAAGTTTCAGTGAGATTGGTACAGAATATTTTTTTTTTGGGGGGGGGGGGTGAGGGGGGTATTTGTTATACATAGGGCCTACGTTTTTTTTATCGTACTATAGATCTAGAAAATACGTGGGCAAGGTGGAGTGTGTGCTTATGTACTTTTAAATATAATTACATAACAGATTATACACATAGATCTACTTGAAATATATTTAATAGTTGCAATAAAAAATATAAATAAGTGGGCCTCTAATAATAATTTGAAAGTTGTTATTTCTTTTTAAACTCAGTCTAAAATAAAGACTTACAGCTACAGTGATGCGTAGTTCCAAAATGTTTTTAAACAACCAAAGATGTGCTATTTACTAATCTAAGCAAAAGTGTCATAATTGTTGTATTATATAAGGTAGTTTATTAATGGCTATCATTAAATTATATATATTTAAATGTAGGCTACACTTAATAAGAAGAACGTAGCTTTAGATCTTATGCCTTTGTAATTTTCAGTCACCGTTTAAAGGACTTTTCTACCATTTTTTAAACTAGAAAAGTAAACATACACATATTCAAATACATGTACTAAATTTATAGGCATACATGGATACATTAATTAATTATTTTGTTAATAAGAAGGTAGGTATTTAATTTACAAGCACTATTCTCCTTTATTTGGTTAGAAAAATAGCAGGATATATTGCACAGTCAAAAAAATAATTACTCGAACATGGAACATAGGCCTAGCCAGGAAAACCAGTGACTTGGCTGAGTTAAAGTCATTGGTTAATATGCATGACTAAATGCATGACTGGTAGGACGTAATCATGTTCTTTTTTAAAGTAACGTCTGTAATATTTAAGATAAGATAATATAGTCATTATAGGCTAGATCTATAATCTAGATCTACATTACAAATTACAGAAATAGATCTAGAATAGCCTATTAATCCAGACGTATAATAATTTAAAATCTTTTAGATGTAAAATCTAAGCTTTTATCCGTTTAGTAGGCCTAAATATTCTATTAAATAGATTTTATACCTCATTAACTGTCTTAACATCTACTACTCTAGATATAGAATAAATATCTACATCTATATATAGATTATTTATCGGGAGATAAGGAGAAAGAGACACTTAGGACTCTAGATCCACTATACATTATTTTCTAAATATAATCTAGATCTAAATAATAATCTAATTTCAGGATTCAACCTAAATTTAGGCTACTAGTTACTGGATCTCGTGTAGATTTAGATGTAAATCTGATCCAGAATAGATTTAAATTTTTAAATGAATAGATGGATCTAGATCAATATTTTAGTCAAGACTACAACTTGAATCTAGACCTAGATCTAGAAGATAAATTGGCAGTAGATCTGGGTCTACATTCAAGACACAGTTTTCAAATAAGTCCGTAAAAGAATTTAGACATATTATAGAATCCTTGTCTATTATTCTATTCTATTCTTAGGACTGAATGTGTTAAAGACATATCGGAAAAATGTTTTGGCATGATTATAAATGACCCTTGTCATTAAATAAACGAAGCATTAGCGCTTAGCTTAGCCAAATGTAGGCCACAATAGGATGAAATGTAAAAAATAATGGTATTTTGTATTCAATATTTTCTTTTTACATTATAAGGCTAATAAAAAAATAATGATGATTTATTTTTCGGAATTCGGACTTTGGGGAACAAAATAAAAGTGCCAATGAGGAACGGCGTACCATATGATTTTTAATTTATCTTTTTATGTTTTGCGGAACGGTTCCGCTTAATGCGGAACCGCAAGCTCATCTACAAGTAGCACAAATAATTGCACCAGATCTAGTATAAAAAACCCAACGTTGGAATCCCTGTGAACATATAATTTTTAGTAAGATGATCAAAAATAAAATAATTTTGTCATGATCTCTTTCTCTAAAAAAATATATCCAGCTAACAGCTTGTCTGAAAATGGATGATGTTTTCAAGAATTCGTTTATAAAGAGCTAAATGCCATTTTCTAATCAACACGGGTTAATCGCGCGCGTTCGAGGCGTAAAATTCTTCATTGTCTTTGTAATGTTTTTTAAAAAAATGCAGTATGCGCAGACAGGATGCGCAAAGACCTTATTTTGAAGTCAGTGTTCCTTTAGTATAGTTCCATGGATAGCATAAATAAATATAGACTGGAAAAAGGAAGTAATGGATTCAGTCCTTAACTTTGAATTAGTGAAATTAGGGATTTTTTCAGCAGAATGTCCAAATAAGCTAAAATTAAAAAACAGTTTCAGAACAAAAAATGAATTATGATTAATTGACATTACAGTCACGCTAAGAGATAAAAAAAAACACACTAGTGAAAATATTGTAATACTTATATAGGTTATGGCTGAAATAGATATGAATACTTAACTTTTATACTGCTCATTATTATTATAGCTTTTATATAGCGCTACTTTCATACTTATAGCATGCTCAGAGCGCTTTGGTACAATCTCATTTGTGGACCGGTGGGGGTAGGGGGTATCTAGGAATTGGTTTCCCGTGCTGCCTTTGGGCGCTCAGTAAACACAACTCTGCCCGAGTCGGGTGTCGAACCTCGAGCCCCCTTCTAGGTAGCCAAGCAAGCCAAGCTCAAGCCGCACTTAGCCTCTCGACCACGCTTCCCACTACTCATGCTGTATAGTAAAGTACACTAATTTGCAAATCACAAATGTTCCCTTCATAAAACTCTCTTATTGACCAGTCTATATTTATTTATGTCTATGGCTAAACTATTTTAAAATGACTTTTATGCCTTTGCGTTTTATACTTACATTGCTAAGCTACTCTGTGTATTTTCATCATTCCATTCTGACGTTGATATACTACTGTCATTGCTTATGTAAGCAAAAGCATAATGAATGTGTGTACATAAATTGATATCAATGTCCTCTGGTAGAAATTGTGCTTGTCCTCTTCTGTACTGGGCCCAGTTTGTGTAATAGCAGACCACCAATTGAGATGTTTTCTTTTTTAAATATGCCATATTTTTATTTGCATTGTTATAGTTTGTATTTGAATAATTATTATATATACTTTGGGCCTTATGAAATTTTTGGCTTTTTCTTAATTTCCCTTGAGTTTTATAAGTTGTACTGTGGGTACCATATGATTTCCTCTCGGCATTATAAAATTTATTCGAGGCATTATACAATTTGCTGAAGACATTTAAAATTTTACTTTCGGCATTATACAATTTACTTAGAGTATTATAAAATTTACCCTGGCTATTATAAGACTTCTCCCACGCATTATAAATTTTACTGTTGGCGTTAGGTGGATTAATTTGGGCACTATAAAATCTAGTGTGACCATTATCCAATGTATTTAGAACATTGTACATGTTCACCCGTGCATTTTGAAATGTATTGTTAGCCCTGAAAAATTTATTCTGACCATTAACAAAAATTAAAAGGGCATTAGATTTACTCTGGCCATTATATAGTTTGCTCTGGCCGCTATAAGATTTACTTTTACCATTATTTAGCCTGCTTAGGCCATAATAAGTTTTACTCGGGGCATTATCATTGAAATATTTACTCTGGCCATTATTAGATATACTCAATTGCTTATGAAATTTACTCCGAGTATTGTAAAAGGTTTTCGAGACGTTATGATATGTACTCTGAGCATTATAAAATTTATTTTGGACATTTTGAGAGTTTCTTTGGGTATTATACAATTTATTCCGAAGATAATTGGATTTACTCTGGGCATTATAAAATTTGTTCTGGACATTATACGATTTAATCTGCGAATTTTTAAATTTTCTTTTGTTCTTCTGCATCTTATCGGATTTACTTTGAGTGTCTTTATTTAAGTTATATGGGTTTCCATAAAGCTTTTTATTTGTATAATTCGAATTCAGTTTGTAGTCTACATGAAATTTTCGTCCGTATATTTTCAGCAGACAGTTCTTTTTCCCATCATTGCAATGAAACCTATGTCTATAGGAAACATTAGTTGGTAAATATTTTACTAATTTATATTTTTCATCAAATGACATATTTTTCAAATAATGTTCATGTGAAAATACTTGTAAAGAAGTCTGCAACATAGAATTGTTATTGATGAAATTAGTAAATTTGTTTTTAGCTATTTTGGTGTTAAATGGATGCGAAAAATTATTTGCTATTTTATTTAGATTATTTTTTATGTAAACGCTTGTATTATTTTTGAAAGTGTTTGCCTTTTGTTTATCGTTATAACCTAAAATATTTGTAGTTTCTTTTTTTGAAATATGTGTGTAGGTGTTGTTAGTTGACAGTTTAGTGTAAATGCTACTAATTGGTAGAATTCTATAGGTATTGATAGTTGGCAGCTTTGTAAGAGTTTTGTTAAAAAGAAGCTTAACTGTTTTTATTCTTTTAGAAACATTTTCATTACTTTCTGAATGAATCTTGTTCAATTGTAAAGGTATTGTTTGGTGAGCACTTGAATTAAATTTCACCTGTAGGAGGTCTGGAACCTGCAGAAACATTATATTAAAGTTTAAAAACTCAACGTTATGGACACAGGTAAACTATAGCCTTAAACTTATTGAGTTTATTTATATAATTAAACAACGTGTTACATTTAAAGCAGAAAATATTTCTTGCTGTTGCTCGACTGTGACTTTTCTAAAAGAACTGTTCATAATACATAGTTTAAAATGTAGTTTAAAATAACACTATATATTGTATAGATTAAAATTTGACAAAATCGTTAAATGGTGGGTGGAACAAAATTATTTTTTAAAACTTTATTTTTCTCGTTTTTTTTAATATTTATTATAAAAGAAGATAAAAACCAGAGTTTTTGTTTTACACAAACTCAAAGTCGGTCTCAAAATTATACGCCATGGTAAAGGGAGCTCATCATGCCCTAGTTGCCACACTCGGAGGGGTGCCACATGCAGAAGGACGCCAAAGGATCTAGAACACTATTATAGTTTCATCATCTTGTTCGAGATACGGAAAAATATTTTAAATTCATAAACATTTCCACACTAATACCTATCTCGTTTCTTGATGTGTCCTGTACATTGCCCTAAGAAATTCTCTTCTTCAATTTTCTTTTCAACAAGAGTATTCCCCACGCGTTATTTTTTATGTAATTACCGTTCTAGATATATGTATGATTTTATCATAATGTGTTAATATGTATCAAAGTGCAAACATCTTTTATAATTCAATGAACTCCGTGTCACGGAGGAATTTTGTTATGTTAGTATATTCTATTTTTACTTATATATATATATATATATACTAGACGACCTTTCTCTAGATGAGGAGATAAAAAAACGTATAGGGAAGGCTGCATCGACCTTCGCTAGACTTGGGTCGGGGGTTTGGGAGGGCCGGGGGCTGGCTGCGGCGACCGGGGTGGAAGTCTGCAGGGCATGCGTTGTGGGCGCGCTGCTGTGTGGCGGTGGGTCGTGGGCCACTTGCGCAGGGCGGGAGCGGGGGCTGGGCTCGTTCCATTTGCGGTGTCTTCGTGGGGTCTTGGGGGTCGCGTGGGGAGAGGGGGTGTGCAATACAGAGATCCTTGCACAAGCAGGTATTCCCAGCATCTT
>JADKLZ010003886.1:27140686-27160367 GCA_021533235.1 Biomphalaria straminea
TATGTAAATAATTAGGCCCCCCCCCCCCTAACACTGTACAGCATTTTACCTTTACTTATTTTCATTCTTATTAATTAAACTGTACATATGTTTTACATAAAAAGTATTTGTTGCCTGCATTCATAACACTGTGCCTGTAGTCCTTATGTGCAAGTTAAGGTCCTCAAATTATATAAACCCCCTAGACACCTAAACGGCCACCATCTTTGACCTACTTGTCACAGTTAACTAACCAGTGGCAGAGAAGTTCGAAAACCAAACAGATACAATTAATAGAACAATCACATAAATTGACTTGTATCTTATTTTATATTTAGATATATGCTGACTATCTGTCCAGTCATATGTTCATTTTTCAAGTTTTTTTTCCTTTTCGACCTTCTTGTCGTTCACTTTATGTTAACATCTTTTTTTTTTTTTTGAGGAGGGAGGTGCTGTGGTATATTATTATTATTATTATGTTATAATGCGAATGTATATATTTATGTTTATTCTCGTTACTAATAAATAACATCACTTCCGGGTCATGAACTGGGAAATGTTGTAAACCAAACATGTCTTCACTTAACCTTCTATCTCTAATAGTATATGTAATAGAAGCTTGATAAGTCACGACACCACACTCTACGATGCACGCTGTCGTTAGGTGTGAGACTGCGCACCATGAGATACTGGAGAGAGACAGGAAATAAGAAACGAAGTCAAAGATGGCCGATGTAAACAAGTGTTGTCATTACTAAGAAGTGTCATTATTTTTCTAATACGTAATTGTTATTCTATTATTAAATTGCTTGTTTTGATCTAACACTTTCGCGTTGAGGTTCTTTTGGCTCGCTGTAGGCAGAGGTACAACAATTGGTGCCAGATAGTGGGATCCTCAACGAAAGGGGACCAGAAGGCCTATGTTTGGCGTCTAATAAAACACTTGGTTAACTGTCATAACAGGAAATTAAACATAAACTCAGAGGTTGAAAGCTGAAGGTGAGCGGCAACAAAGAGGCCTTTTTATAGCGTTTTAGGCAAAGCATCATAGAAGAAAAAATAGGACCCTGAGACCTATGTGTTTGAAATAGAACCGAATATGGTGGAGGTTTGGAAAATGATACAAGAACAAGGCAAAATAAATAATGACATAGGAAACTCAATGAAGGAGGACAAGAAATAATTAAAGAAGAAAATAAAAAAAAAAGAAATACGTAATGAATTGAGCTCTATAAAATTATATAGACCATTCTAAACAAGTATTAAGAACTGAGGTAACGGAGCTAAGGTCCCAAATGGTAGAGTATTTTGATTCTAAAATGCAACTACTACGTAGTGAAATGAAGGTGGAGCTGGAAAAAAAAACAAGATGCGGGGGCCACTGTGAATGAAATGTCAGGGAAGACAAAATCGCCAGTGTTCGACGGCTCTGTTTCTTGGTCGGTGTACCGATTTCAGTTTGAAGCGTCGGCCAAAGTCAACAGATGGAACACTAAGGCAGAGGCAGTTGCAGAGAAAGCAACTGGTCTTGTGTTGGCACTCAGTGGCAAAGCAGCCAACTTGTTGCAGACTATGAAGGACCAGACGGACTTCGATGCTATGGTCAAAACAATGGAACTGCGATACGGCGACGAACACTTACATAATACAATTAAAAAGCCTACAGCAGAAGATTGGAGAAACACTTCAGGAATTAGCGGCAGACGTTGAGCGTCTTGCCCGTCTGGCTTACCCTTTGGCAACACCAGAATTTTTGGATGTTATTGTTACAGATGCCTTCATAGAGTGCGAGATGCGGAACTTGAAAAAAAAGCCATCCGAATCAGCGAAGCCCTTATCTATGCTCTGTCCTATGAGGCGGCCAGATATTCGACGAGGGCCACGCAGTACAGCCGGATGATAGATGCCTGGGAGGAGGATCCTACACATTTCGTACGAAGACTGGGGGGGAGGCTATAAACGAAAGACGAAATCTTGCACGGCTGGTCAGAAGGGTGGTGGAAGAGACTAGTGACGAACTGCGACCCTCTATCAGACAAAATAGAACACCCCTTCGCTGCTGGAACTGCAACACCCCTGGTCATGTGCAAAGGGATTGTACCAGAGTGTTCCGGGGTTGTAAACGCCAATCACAAGAAAGGCACAATGGCAACCGGGAAAACTAATATCTGCCGGTTTCAAGGAGCGGAGACAGGCAGCATGGTATACAGAGGCTCCAAAAATGGTTATATCTGTCACGGTGTTGGGAAGAAATAGAATTTTGAATGTACAATGAACGATCGGCCGCGGGTGTTGTGCTTTTCTTTTGGACACCGGGGCATATCGGTCGATAATTAGACCCAATTATATTGGGGATCAGGAAGTAAAGAAGAAAACGGTTATACCCTAAAAACAGCTAGTGGCGAACTAATACCATTCTTGAAACAGGTCAGACTTAACTTCGAAAGTTAAATCCAACCATTCAATCATGAGTTCCTGATCGCAAACGTGACTGACGAGTGTATCCTTTGGCTTGGATTTTATGCAAGCATTCGGACTGTCTTTAAACATGTCTAATGGCACTTTACAATATGCTAACAAGGAGATTCCATTACTCGAAGAGGATATGGGAGACGGTCAAGCGAGAAGAATTTTGTTGGTAGAGGATACGACCATACCAGCACAATCGGAATGTATTATATGGGGAAAGATTGAAAGAAATTGCGAAGCCATTAGCACAAAACTCGTAGAAACAGCGAGGGCAACAGAAAATAGGCTAGCTGTAGGAAAGAAGTCGTTGGTCAGTGTTGATGATAGAAAGGTCACAGTGAGAGTCATGAATCTTTAGTTTTAGTTTAGTTTAAGTTTTAGGCACATCGGCACAGTATAGGCCATGTCGTGCTCGCAGTCCCTTAAGGACCACTCTCCCTCTATATAAGCAGGGCCAAAGTCCATATAATTAGCTCATTAAAATCAAGGTCTATTTACAGTTAAAACAGTACAGGTAAAAATTTTAAATATTTGATAAAAATCTAGTGTAAATAGTACGTAACTACAGACTCACAAATCAGATCCTCGCAGACAGCCCCACCGCCCGGATAAAGCCCAGTATCTTCCCAGGGTCGACAGTATTGAACAGTATTTGTAGGTCAGTGGCTATAAAAAACTACTCCCTAACATCCTGGTTGGTATCTGGGGCAGTCAATGAGGATATGTTCCACTGTGAGGCGAGAGTCACAACATTCACAAAGTGGGGGCTCCTCTCTCTTCAGTACAAAAGAGTGTGATGTAGGTGTGGCCCATCCTAAGTCTAGACATGGTCGTGCTACCACGCCTTGTCAGACCCTTAGATGTGGGTCGCCACCGGACATCCGCCACGATCTGCCTGAGTTTGTTGTGAGTCTCAGCCTCCCATCGGTCCTGCAACTCTTGATAGGTGGCAGTGGCAATACTTTGTCTCAGGTCCGAGTAGGGAATTTGGGTTCCTGACACTGTTTGGTTTAGAGCTTTCTTTGCTTCTCTGTCTGCGGCTTCGTTTCCCTCTATGCCTACATGGAAGGGGACCCAGATGAAGGTGACATCCCTATGGCTGGCTGTTATTTGGCCTAACAGCTTTAGGCACTTATATACCAATGGAATGTCAGTCTTCATCCGCTCCAAAGCTTGCAATGCAGATTTGGAGTCGGAGCAGATTATAAATTTTCTCCTTTCTGATGCTTTAACGGCCATAAGTGCAAGCGACAGTGCATGCAATTCGGTCGTAAAGATAGAGTATCGTTCAGGGAGTCTACGCGACCTTTCCATCCATTTTGGATCCGTCAGTGTAAATGGTGCCACATTCTCCGTAGCTCTCCTGTAGTTCTTTAAAGTGAACTTGTAATAGGGTTGGGTCTGTGTTTTCTTTTTTAAAATTAAGGAGGGATAAAGTTAATTTCGGTTTATTATTTAGCCAAGGAGGATTTTGTGGGGTTTCTATTTTAGAAATTTGGTCAATGGGTGGGGTTAAATTTTGGATGGATTCTCTCATTCGAAGGCCTAACGGCTGTATGACGTTAGGTCTTCGAATGTATAGTTCAGCATCTGTGGGATAGATTACGGGGTCAAAAGCAGGGTTCGTGGAGTTAGATTTTAACTTTACTATGTACATGAATCTTTACTCGCAGGAAAATAAGTTACGAGCGACAGAATCATAGCGGACTGTTACTCCGTGGATCTGATCAAACAATGTCTGGACGCAGAGGGATCAACAAACACGTTATTGAAGGAGGGCACACAGATACACAAACTTCTTACCAAGATGAAAGTCTTTCGATGAAAGAATATAACAAGGTTGAGAAATTATTTTTAGAATGTATGGACATTATGCCCTGTGGCGACGATTAATGCGGGAGGACAAACCTTGTGCAGCACCGTATTAATACGGGAAATGCCAGACCCATTCGACAACCACCGCGCCGTCTACCGTTGGCAAAACAGCAAGAAGCCCTCGATATGCTGGAACATATGAAACAACAAGGGGTCATCGAGCCTTCCAACAGCCCGTGGTGTTCACCGATTGTATTGGTTAAAACAAAAGATGGGACTTTGCGGTTTTGTGTTGATTACCGGGCATTGAATAATGTCACGCAGAAAGACAGCTATCCTCTTCCCCGCATTGATGACACATCGGAAACACTCGCCGGATCACGACTCTTCTCTACTCTAGACCTCGAGTGCGGATATTGGTAGATAGGGATGCACCCCATTGATAAAGAAAAAACGGCCTTTTCAGCTGGAAGTGGCATATGGCAATTTAAGGTGATGCCATTTGGCCTATGCAATGCACCAGCTACTTTTGAGAGATTGATGGACCAAGTTTTAAAAGGTCTTAACTGGAATACTTGTCTAGTATATCTTGAACATTTGATGAACATCTGAACAATTTGAGAGAAGTGTTTCAGAGGATTCGAAGTGCGGGCATGAAGCTCAACCCCAACAAGTGTGACCTAGTCTAGAAGGAAGTAAAATATTTGGGCCATGTCGTATCAAGCGAGACGTTTTCTGGGTCTTTGCACTTATTACCGACGCTTTGTTCCAGACTTCTCTATGATTGCAGGAGTTTTTTTATCAACTGACAAAACAGAAAAAAAAGATTCACATGAACAATAGAATGCCAGGAGGCGTTTGGAAAATTAAAAGAAGCTCTTCTTTTGTCGCCGATTTTAGCATATCCATTGTCGGGTACACCATTCATTCTGGATACAGACGCAAGCGGTATGGGGATCGGTTCTGTACTATCACAGAGCATTGATGGAAACGGAAAGGTCGTAGCTTAATTTAGTAGAAGATTGTCAAAATTCTGAAATGAATTATTGTGTTACGAGACGTGACTTGTTGGCTGTAGTTGATTAAATTAAACTTTTCATAAATATCTCTATGAAGAAAGGTTTAAACCGAGAATTGACCACGCAGTCTTGAAATCGCTACTATCTTTCAAGAATCCTGAGGGACAGGTGGCGAGATGTGTTGAACGGTTGCAGAGTTATGAATTTGAGACTCAGCACAGGAAGGGACTGATTCACCAGAATGCCAATGCATTGTCTCGAAGACCATGCAAAATGGATTGCAGGCACTGCGTGAAGGCAGAAGAAAAATAAATCGAGTGTGGTGGTCTAGAAGTAGATGTTATCGGGTCCTGGTCAGATGAAAAGATTAGAGAGGACCAGTTGTAAGATAATGATATGGCTCCCATTCTGCTATGGAAGGAAAATGGACAAAGGCCTGAATGTCAATACATCTTTGAGAAAGGGGCTGCCACTAAAGCGTATTGGACTCAAAAACCATTATAAATGGTGTCCTATAAAGGGTCTGGGAATCCTTTGACGGCACATCAAGGCGTCTTCAGCTTTTATTACCTAAAATC
This sequence comes from Biomphalaria straminea, assembly GCA_021533235.1. Classification (NCBI taxonomy): domain Eukaryota; kingdom Metazoa; phylum Mollusca; class Gastropoda; family Planorbidae; genus Biomphalaria; species Biomphalaria straminea. Next base: position 27,146,550 of record JADKLZ010003886.1, read on the forward strand.
AGAGTGTCTGTGGTGCTGCAGGAAATTCACAATGGTACCAGTGGATCTCAGCTGAGTGTTAATAAAAAGATTCTAAGATTCTACTGGTTTAGAGACAGAGGAATGTAGTGGAATGGTGCTGGGCTGCAACGTCTGTGCAACTGAAAAGGGCCCTAAACGCAAAACAAGGGGACATATGCAACAATACATAGTTGGAGTTCCGTTTGAAAGGATTGCAATCGACGTGGCAGGGCAATTTCCTGAAACTAGACGAGGAAATAAGTACATATGTGTAGCTATTGATTACTTCACTGAATGGTCGGAGGCGTATGCGATTCCAAACCAAGAAGCAACAACAGTAGCAGAAACACTTGTAGAGAACTGGATTAGTCGATTTGGTGTCCCTATGAAACTACACTCCGATCAGGGCAGGAACTTTGAGTCTAGAGTATTTCAGGAAATGTGCCGGGCGCTTGGCATCAATAAAACTCGCACTACACCAGTTCACCAGCAGTCAGTTGAAATGGTAGAGCGGTTCAATCGTACCTTAGAACAATACTTGTCAAAGGATCTCGATCTGCAATGATCGACAAGACAACTGGGATGCATACATTCCAGTGTTCCTGTTGTCCTACAGGAGTTCAATCCATTACTCTGCTCCAGGTCCCTTCCACAACCTTCAGGTTGCACAAACGTTAGCTTCTAACTTGTCAACAATGTGGACTCTCTTCAATCACCGATGCATCTTCTTTTCTGTCTCCTAGTCTTTGTTCACTAGTGCGCTTAGGCGCACCACAAGCATTGGTGCAAGGTAGGGTTACACATTACTAAGAAGTGTCGTTATTATTCTAATGCGTAATTGCTTTCTATAATTAAATTGCTTGTTTTGAACTAACACTTTCGTTGAGATTCTTTTGGCTCGATGTTGGCTCGCTATAGGCAGAGTTACAACAATAGTGTTTACCATAGACCAGGGTAAATTTAAGGTTCGGGAGACAGACAGACAGGGTACATTCAATAATGTAGAAGAATTAGTAATTGTAAGTTAAAATATTTATAATTAAAACTATTTAATTACAGAAAGAAAGGTCGGGGGCAAGCGACAGCAGGAAAAACAAATGGTTTAATAAACTTACCACTTGATTTTGGCTGTTACCACTAAGTGTCCCTTTCGTTTTTTTGTTTGACTTATCTAATTGCTCTCTAGTGTCCAACTGATGCTTCCTCTAAGTAAGGACAGAATTTCTAATATTTTATTGCAGGTATCCCTCCAGAAGTTATTTGTACCCTGTCCGACAGTTTATTTTGCCTCTCTATAGGCTATTTTAAAGATTTCGACAAGGTTTGTGTCGAGAGCAGGGGTGTGTAAGATTGTGTGTGTGTTTGTTTATTTATTTTGTTGTGAATGGTGAACTGTTTTGGCACGGGTTTTGCAAGGGGGGACAATAAGGTTTCTAGCGGTCAGTTTAGTTAGTTGGAGAGCTGACCTGGTCTGAGTAGGGTGTCTTTATTTTTATTTTGTGAGTTGTATGGCCTAGATCTTGAGATACTATTCCTACTTTGTACTATTTTGGGGTCGGCAGGCGAGCTTCATACCCCTAAGACAACGACCCTGTTAAACGGACAGAAGTCCTTTACATTTGGGGGCTCTTGGTGAGGAAAGCCAGAACCTCTCGTTTTAGAAATTGTTTATATTTTATTAATTGTCATAAATATTTTGTATACATTTGATTCATCATTGTAACTATTTTAAACTTTTTTCCTCATGTGTTATGCCCCTTTGAGGAAGGACGGTGGTTTGGAGTACCAGTACAGAGAGGCCAGCGACAGCCCGAAGTTGCATCACTAGGAAAAGGATCACGTACAGGGAGTGAAGAGCTAAGTGATTTGTTTACCTCTCTGGCGATTGAACCCTCTACTTTCTTACCTCTTATTTTCTTGCCTCTTTTTAGTATTAATTTGACTATTATATATTTTCCTGTTACTAGCCTCTCAAAATTTTAGGCCTCGGTCATTCATTCTGTTTTTATCTGTTTCAATTGTTGCATTCATAACAAGTCTATAAATAAAAGTATTATTTCTGTCTGAAACTAATAATCTTATAATTACTTACCTATTTAGTTTTCTGATCTATTATATTTTCTTATTGTATTCTTAAATTGTAACTATTCTTAAGTATAATAATTTAAGTAAAGGAAATCCTAGGACTGTTATTTAAAAAAAAAATTATGTAAGCCTAGTGTAGCAGAGGTACTGAGTGCTTTGTATTATAAATACAGTGGCGTCACTAGGCAGGTGCGGAGGGTGCGGTCCGCACCGGATGACACCCGATAGGGGGTGACACCCAAGTGTAAAAAGGCACTTCAAAAAATAATAAAAAATACCAACTTTAAAATGTGACAGAAGCAAAATCATAAAGCCTAGAAATTGTTGAATAAAATTATTCTAAATGGGAAAACATCAATAGCAAGATTTTCTTCTCTGATAAATAGTGGACATGTCCACAACGAGAAACTCGAGAGAAGACTGAAGAACATTTATCACGCTTTCAAATTAGGAACATTTTGGGAGCAGAACTTTAGCTTAAAAAATTGACAAGGACGTCATTGCTGATTGACGTATAGATGGGAAAACAGAGGAACATCTTGTATTATAGATTGCTTACTATCGCATTGTTTCTAGCAAAGAAAAAGTTGGTATATGGTGGCGAACTGAATAATGAATTTTTTTTTCTTGGGATTGTGGAAATGTTATCCAAATATGAGCCAGTGCTGATATAATATCCTATACGATCGCAAGTCAACGATGAAGAAAAAGTTACTTTCCAAGCTTGTACCAAAAATATATATAAATGTTTTAGCAAACCACTTAAGGGATATACTTATCAGAGATGAGAGACATAAAAGCTGCAAGGTACTCTGGTATCTTTTATTACAGCACACCTAACATAGATCTCTGAAGTTGTAAGATATATTAACAGTAGCAATGGTAATGTTGAAATGACAGAAATGTAGGATATTCCTCTTAATGTGGGCCAAATCTGGTGTATCAGTTCTGATAATGTAAAACGACTGAAAAGAGATGGGCTTAACGTATCGCTATGATAAGCTCAGGGACATGGTAATGCAGCTACAATGTCAAGGATTCATGAAGAAGTGCAGGCAGTAATAAATGAAGAACAGAAAAGAAACTTGAATGGATGTGTATACCGTTTACATAAGCTATGTGGTCCAAACTCTTAATCGGAAAATATTTTCTAATTATACCTTCTTGTTTCTCTAGAAAAAGGATTTTCTTTCTTTGCCGCTAATACTAATAGATAGGATAATATAATTAATGATAGCGTGTCATATGAACAATTCGCTGGTGTGCTCATGGTGTTGCTGTTAGACCCATGAAAGAACGATTTTATGAAAGTGTGACGGCGAAGATCTTTGCCGTCTCTCTGAAAATACAAACACTAGAGGCAAAGCACAAATATGATTGCCAGCTGTCAGTGAATACATGCATAACTTTCATTGCTTGACTTTCTTATTGGAAGATGTACTCAAAAAAGTAAACTAAACACAAAAGTACCTTCAAATTAAAGTGTTAATTATTTTCAAAGTGGTGGCTAAGCTCGAGCACTTAAACATTTACTCTACGAAATATGTGAAAAGTTAGCTCAAAATGTTATCAAGATAACTTTTCTCAAATCAAACTAGCATGTTAATGCAAAAGAAAAATACGTTTTAACAATATGAAAATATCAGGAAAGTATTCTTAACATTTACTATTCAATTAGAGAGCAAGAAGTTAATACTGAGTGCATCAATCTCTTTTATATTGAGCCTGACGGCAAGATATGTGATCAGAAATACTAAAACTAGAATACTAGAATGCAGCAAAGTTTTGAAAGACGACAACGAATCTCTACCAGCCTTTGAATTAAACCTTTAATTGTTTCTTGCCAAATGCATGTTTACAAGGCTTCATGTGAAAAAGAAGCTTTGCAAAACTAAATTTAACTAACAACGTTCTCTGATTAAAACATCAACTAACAACGTTATCTCATTAAAACATCAACTAAAAACGTTCTCTCATTAAAACATCAACTACCAACATTCTCTCATTAAAACATTAACTAATAACATTCTCTTATTAAAACATCAACAACGTTCTCTCATTAAAAATCAACTAATAACGTTCTCTCATTAAAACATCAACTAACAACTTTCTCTCATTAAAACATCAACTAACAACGTTCTCTGATTAAAACATTAACTAACAACGTTCTCTCATTAAAACATCAACTAACAACGTTCTCTCATTAAAACATCAACTAATAACGTTCTCATTAAAACATCAACTAACAACCTTCTCTTATTAAAACATTAACTAACAACGTTCTCTCATTAAAACATCAACTAACAACGTTATCTCATTAAAACATCAACTAAAAACGTTCTCTCATTAAAACATTAACTAATAACATTCTCTTATTAAAACATCAACAACGTTTTCTCATTAAAAATCAACTAATAACGTTCTCTCATTAAAACATCAACAACTTTCTCTCATTAAAACATCAACTAACAACGTTCTCTTATTCAAACATTAACTAATATCGATCTCTTATTAAAACATCAACTAACAACGTTCTCTCATTAAAACATTAATTAACAACTATTTTTTGAAATCAAATCAAACAATTCTGTCCATTGAAAACGAAGTCGCAAGATGTATTGAGTTTAAAGTTGTTTTATAACTTTTCTCTGAAGTTGAAATCCTTAAAAGGAAATTTAAATATTTATTTTCTAAAGTTATTGTAAACTTTTATGTGTTCAAAAAAAATTATTTAAAAATTTTTGTACCTTTCAATATACTTTTCATTAAGTTGCATTTTTCATTAGTTGTCCTCATGATACTACCACTATATGTGATTATAATGTTCAAAAGTTTCCATTACCTGTTACCTGTTACCTATCCCTTAGTCTGGTGGACCGTTGGGGCACCAAGCAAGACTTGTGGACCATCTTTCTCCATTCCTCTCTATCCTTTGCCCTGATTAAAACCTCGTTCAATGGTAGGCCTGTCCATTCTTTGATGTTGTTTCCATTAAGAGCTGTTTAATGTTTACTTAGAAAAGCATGCTCAGTTGTTTTTTATTTCTTTCTATTGAAAAAATCGTAGATGTTAATGTATGTAATGATTAACGATAATATGTAAGAGAAAAAAAACATAATCGATACTCATTTAAACTTTGTGTAGCAGCAATCAACGAACTGTATTGTTGCGCAAAAAACAACAACTGAACAACGATAGTTTTTTTTTTTGAAGAATAAGTGGAACGCTGGGGGGGTGACACCATGATTTTACCGCACCTGGTGACACCCACCCTAGTGACGCCTCTGTATAAATATTATAAAGTAAAACATGGAAAAGGAAAGTGAGGCAGACAAGAAAAAGAGAGAAAGAGCTGAGAGGGTGGAAGAAAGAGAGATGACCAAGCTACAACAAATGATACGTTTAAGGAACTAGAGTTGGAGCAGACAGAGAAAGCTATTCAAGAAAAAGAGAAAGAAAGACAGGAACAAAAAGAACAGAGGGAGCACCAAAAGGAAATGAAGAAACTGGAGTTACAAATCGCCCAGGAGAAAAATAAAGCGCCAGGTCCCACAACTGGAGCGACGGCCCAAAGACCAAAACTGAGTAAGGGGAACCGGCCATGACAAGAGAGGACTTAACGTGTTACCTCGATATGTTCGAGATGGCAGCGAGGAGAGATAAAGTGTTAGCAGAAGACTGGGTGCAAGTTGCAAGAGAAAATTACTCCTAAACTGAGGCAATTCTTAACCCAGAGAAGGGTGGACTGCACGGACTACAGTAAAATAAAGAAAGAGCTCTTGGAATATGTGGGGATGACGGAGGAGGCATGTAGGAAAAGATGGCACGAGACTGTCCCATTTGAAGATGGCCCAAGAGAATTTTTTGTGGAGTTACAAAAAACGTCCGACAGTGGTACGAGGCAGCTAAAATAGAAAGGAACTTTGACCAGCTGGAGGAGTTAATATTGAAAGACTCGATACTTAGCGCCCTTAATGAAGAAGTGCGAGAGGAGATATTAGACAAAGAAATGAGTCGCTAGACAAGCTAGTTGATCTTTTGGAAAATAGAAAAATAATATTCGCAAGTAAAAGCATCTTTAAGAAATCTAAATTGCATCAGGCCAACGCAGTCAGTGACAGAAGAAATTTGAATACACAAAATTATGAATACCAAACAAGTCCCAGCAGAGCAAACTATATCAGTCCAAACAATCGCTACAATGAGCCAAGGAGAAATTTTGTCAGACCACGTTATAACAATTCGTACAACAGAGCAAGAGGAGGATGGAATAGGCCAAACTATTTTTACAACAACCAAGCCTACGGAGTCAGAAGAAACAACTATGGAAATAGAACGTACCCAAGTAACCAAGGAAGGTATAGGAACGAGACCACAAGAAGAAACTACTCAAGTTATGCTGATTGTATCGTTGTGCAAATGCAGGAAATACATGGGACTTGTAATCTGATTCATCACAATCCAGAAAGTGTAACAAGTCAACCGGATCGTTAAATATAGAGCAAGGAAAACTAAATGGAAGGAAGGCATCTATTCTAAGAGATAGCGGATGCAGTGTGATCGCCATTAGAGAGTCGATTGTCAATGAAGAGGATATTTTGCCCGAGGAATGCTCATTGTGCTTTGCAGACGGACAAGTTTTCAGTTACAAAACCGCAAAGGCAATGCTTGATACACCATACCTGAAAGGAGAATTTATCGTTGTACTGTTTCCTGAGCCAGTAGCAGACGTTTTCATCGGGAATGTAAAGAGTTTATTGAAACCTAACAGAAGAACTAGAAATAGGAAACAAAAGTGAGAGAGGAATCTCGAGTTAAAATGCACCCCAAATCGTGTAAGTCGGTAGTAGGAAAAGGTAATACTGATAAACAAAAGAAAACAAGATCCGTAATGTAATCAAACAAAAGAAACAGTAAATATTAAAACAAATAATGTCCTAAAGGGTAACACAATACAAAATATTTTTAGATTAGCAGCTGTAGTTTATTTTGTACTAACACTATTAACTACTGTCCTATATCTTTGGCAGAGAATTATAGCTACATTTCTGGAAGAGAGCTGATAACTGTCATAGACATGAAGACCACTGTTGTCAAAACTTGCTGAACTAAATATCTCATAACATATAACTGTTCTTAACTATATGACTTATTAATATGACACATCCTATCATGGATTTCCCACTGTTCTTCTTGTATCTGAAGATGTGTATCATAATCCTTGTTACTATATAATATACTATTTCTATTAAATAGAGCAATATTGCATTCACAGCGCAATGTGAGATAGTTCACTCTAGTAAAATTTCTAAGACTGTAGAGGAGGAGGTTGCATTAGAGTGTATACAAACATGCTTGACCTCTCACCCCATGTTGAATATGCCTGATCCGATTAAACCTTTCTATTTTCAGCGATGCTTCGGATATGGCTGTTGCAGTCTTTACAGTATCTGGGAAACAGACGTCACGCGGTTGGTTCCTCAGTAGGGAACTATGTTACACGGGAATTTAGTGTTGGTAAAGTTGACCTACATATCTACTCGCTATCGAGTAGATAATGTCAGTAATTAGCGTAGTTGTACACCAGCTTCAGAATGGACTTAGCTATAAAGTACTCCTGTCTAGGAGTCATCCAACACGTAACTACTCCTGTGTAGCACTCATCCAACACGTCTGACTTTGATGTCTCGGCAAGAATCATACCCAGTTGACAATACTTGTCAAGGCTGACAGTCTAAATTCGTATACTTGTCTGTTAATGGAATTTAGGAACTTTAGGCACCAGATATTTAGGCACCTAGTGTTTTCGGATATTTAGGCACCGGATATTTAGGCACCCGGAAATTTAGGCACCCGGATATTTAGGCATCCGGAAATTTAGGCACCCGGACAATTAGGCACCCGGATATTTAGGCACCGGATAATTAGGCATTTTTTGACAAGGCGGATAATTAGGCACCGGAAATTTAGGCCCTTTTTAATTAGCGACCTTAATTTTCAAAATAATTTTAAAATGTTAACGTACATTTTATCCTTAGGCTATGTGCTATCGGTGACGTTATAAAAATAGCAACTATAGAGATTCTAACTAAAGAAAAGCTGGCAAAATGGGAAACAATGATAATCATGAGAATGTGTGGAAAAAATAATGACCTCTGAGTCTATATATAATATAGACATCACAGGATTCAGGAGAGGGGAGGTAGAGAGGATTCTCTGCTCATTGTTTTCCTCCATCACCAACCCCTAAGGTTGACTGGTGAGTTTGTAAAATTGATGATTATGCAATTTGTGTAAATATTTAGTTACTAATATAAATACTTTAAATTAAAAGTATTGTTACGACCTCGCCATTGCGCATCGCAAGTCTGGCTAGCGCACCTCTAGTGAACGGACTATAACAAGATGTTTACAAGAGAGTAACGATTTCCGCCCAAGGCTGGAAGTGGAAATAGAGACACTGTAGTATAATGAAGATGTTATTTGTGTACTTGTGATGTCTTATCAATAAATATATGTCTCGTTGAGTTGGCCTTGTCTCTTATATTATTACAATGGTGTCAGAAGTGGGATTTTATAGGCAACTCAACGAGACGAGGTAGGATTTAAACACAATGACATCGTTGAAAACATTAGACCAACTCTCAGTTAAAGAGCTTAGAAAGGAGCTCCGTAACCGATATCTGCTAAGTGGTGGTACCAAGGAGGTGCTTACAGCTCGTCTCCGGCATGCCTTGGTAGATGAAGAAGAAGATCCGGATGCTTACTTGTTTGAAATAGAACCGGATATTTATGAGCTCATGAGCAAGATGCATGAGGTGTTGATGCAATGTGTAAACAAATGAACAGTATGGGGAACAAGATAGATGAAATGGTATCACAAGTAGAAGGCCAAATAGACCAAATTGATCAAATTGAGTCGCAAGTAAAAGGAGGAATAAACTTGTTGGTGAAGGAGCCGTTGCCTGTGGACTCGTTTTTGAAGAAGTTGCATGGTCAGGACTGTGGCTGCACAAACAGTGGTGACGGAGACTCTGGGGATTTGAGCGCTGTCTGTGTCTGTGTTGTGGGCAAGTCTTGTGGTTGTGACTTTAAAGACGAGAAATGTGACAACGATTGCTGCGACGATCTCGAAGGGAAAGAGAGAAATAAAGAAACTTCAGTCTGTTATGTGCCCGAAGTGTTTGTTCCTGTTGTACCTGTTACCAGTACCTCAATCAGCCGGACAGATCAAGACAACGTTGGGTCTGCGTCTAAGCCTATTGCTATAGACCTTAAAGACCTCTGCCTATCTGCCTGTGCTCACGAGGGAAATGTGAAGCTCGACAACTGCATCCAGAACTTGAGCATGAACTGTACGTGCGGCGCATCACACGGGGAATGTGGATGCCAAGAAAACCATCAACATGGCATATGTAGTTCTGCCATCTTCATTGACATTGGCATAAATGAATGTCAGTCAACCCACTCTACATCAGAGCTGTCAAAAGGAAAACATCTTCCACTTGAACTTGAACAGACCTATCTCCTGGACGTGAGACTGTTGGATGAAAATGAATGCGGTGCATTGGACTTTGTCTGCAACGTGGCTGCGTGTGAACCTGCAGCTCTCATCAGAGTGGTCTGTCGGGAGGGTCCGCCGAAACGGCGTGCCCGATCAACGGCTGTGCTGAAGAAAACAGTGCTCGACACTATCTCGTTGAGTGTCAAACGGCCACGCCATCGTCTCAACAACAGCCTGGTCAACTGGAGAAAGAGAAAGCGACGGCTGCGGAAAACTGTGCAGATGGATTCGTGGGCAACAGGCCTCCTACCGCCTGTGGCTCCCACTGATCGACCTCCACCTGAACTGTCAAACCTTAGCTACAGTGTTTTTCTTTTCGGGACGAAAAGTGTTAAGACGGGGGTAATGTTACGACCTCGCCATTGCGCATCGAAAGTCTGGCTAGCGCACCTCAAGTCAGGCTAGCGCACCTCTAGTGAACGGACTATAACAAGATGTTTACAAGAGAGTAACGATTTCCGCCCAAGGCTGGAAGTGGAAATAGAGACACTGTAGTATAATGAAGATGTTATTTGTGTACTTGTGATGTCTTATCAATAAATATATGTCTCGTTGAGTTGGCCTTGTCTCTTATATTATTACAGTATTATAAAATATTTGTATTATGTCGAGAAGTGTTGGCGATACATATAATCGCCCTCTGCTTGTGGGAAAGGGAGTGGTCGTACCTTTAAAATGGGATGGGCAGGGGGGGCACACACTCCCTTTTAAAGGAGAGGATTTTTCGCAGGCAGATATCAATTTGGTCGTAAACGTTACGTAATGAATCTTAAGGCTACACGGGAGATCAAGGTTATGGAAATAAGATCGGCATAGTATAAATTGTTAAAATAGAAGTCTGGGGATTATATTTCATAGGCCTTCCAAAATCTTTGGTAGACATATTTCTGATAAAACCATCAAAATTTTAATACCAGTAATGAAAATTATAATATAAGGGAAATGCAGAAAGTTTAATTTCATTGAGCAGTGTTAAAAGTTAGGGAAACCAGTGTCATTATTTTTTGTTTTAATAATATGTGTGTTTGTATGTTTGTTGGTTCAATAATACATGTATAAGACTATTTTCTTTTTTTTTATTTGAACATTATTTTTTCATTGTGAAGAGCAAACAATTGGTACCGAAATTAAAGGAGTTGAGAAATCATACCTTCGCGAAATCATAATAAATATGTTTGGTTTATGATAGAGAAGACGATGTTGAATTGGAATATCAACATTTTCACCGCCCCATCCGGAAACTACGACATTTAAAAAAAAAGAAGCAAATTAAGTTTAAAGGGGAAATGGTGATTTTATTCGTCTTAGGGGTTATCATTAATCTTAGCTATGACCAATGGTTTCGGTTTAAATACTGTAATAAAGTAACAAAATAATTTATTTTTATATGGAACTTATTGGGTCTAATTTCCCCGTACACAATCTAAACATTTTTATGGGGGGGGGGGGGAGATTGCAATTTGTGTAAATATTTAGTTACTAATGTAAATACTTTTGATTAAAAAGTATTTTAAATATTTTTATTATGTTGGGGTGCGTTGGCGAAAAAATATAATCGCAATCGCCTCCTGGGAAATGGAGTGGTCGTACTTTTAAATCGGATGGCAGGGTGGGGGGGGGGGAACACACTCCCATTTCAAAGATTACTCGCAGGTAGGTGTCATTTTGGTCGTAAAAGTTACGTAGTGAATCTGGGGTCAAGGGTTGGAACAGCATAGTAGGTACAGTGGGTATCGGAATGAGGAGGAGGGCTTTGCTCGCGTTACTTATAGGAATTAAATGTGTTGATAACCTATTATAAGTAGTATTCATTTTTTTATAACTGTATTAATCTCTGTTATCAACACCTCTTTATTATACTATTAATGGCTAGCTCTTTTTTAAGATGTATTGTGTAAATGTATAGGTGTGTTACCTCCTTCAATTTGTTTTGTGGCAATTAATGTTTACCTTTACCTATATATATATATATATATATATTCAATTGAAATGTAAATTTATGTAATATAATATTTATAATATAAATATATATATATATATATATATATTTATACGGTTAGACATTGCAAAATGACTAGAAATTAGGATAAAATATAAGGTTTTGTAAAAAAAAAAGTTTGACCCAAGTGTGTAGCCTTATGATTCATTACGTAACGTTTACAACCAAATTGACATCTTCCTGCGAAAAATCCTCTCCTTTAAGTGGGACTGTGTGCCACCCACCCTGCCCATCCCATTTTATACGACCCTTCCCTTTCCAGCGGGCTATTGCGATTATATTTATCGCTAAAACACCCCGACAATAAAAAATATTTTATAATACTTTTTAATCTAAAGTATTTACATTAGTAACTAAATATTTACACAAATTGCATAATCATCAATTAAAAAAAACTCACCAGTCAACCTTACGGGTTGGTGATGGAGGGAAGCAATGAGCAGAGAAACGTATCTACCTCCCCTCCCCTGAGTCCTGTGATGTCTATATTATATATAGACTCAGGAGTCATTATTTTTCCACACATTCTCATGATTGTCATTTTTTTCCATTTTGTCAGCTTTTCTTAAGTTAGAATCGTTATAGTTGCTATTTTTTATAACGTCACCGATAGCCCATAGCCTAAGGATAAAATGTACGTTAACATTTTAAAATTATTTTGAAAATTAAGGTCGCTAATTAAAACGTGCCTAAATATCCGGTGCCTAATTATCCGCCTAGTCAAAAAGTGCCTAATTATCCGGTGCCTAAATTTCCGGGTGCCTAATTATCCGGGTGCCTAAATTTCCGGGTGCCTAAATATCCGGGTGCCTAAATATCCGGGTGCCTAAATATCCGGTGCCTAAATATCGGTGCCTAAAAATCCGGTGCCTGAATATCCAGACACCCTGTTAATGTAACCTTTTAAGACAATGCAAGGCTGAACTATCCATTATGTTCGTTCAACGTTGTAAACTATCTCGTCGAAGAAGTACTACTACTATTGGTATTATTACTAACTTACATGGACTGAACTGTTTGTCTATTTTATATTCTAACTACTTTTCAAGAAGCATCGCCTCATCCATATTCAAGAAGCAGGAAAGTCAAGTCTTAAGCTCTGTTTTTATAAACAATAGACGGTACAATATAATCTGGCGGCAACAGAAAAGACAGAAGTCCTTTACAGTTTGCCTTGTGCTGATTTCTGCAGATATCGTTCTCTCGATGGAAATTTCCATCTATGTAAGACTCGCCAAAAACCCCTTTACAGTCTACCCCAAAAGCAGTATGTGCTAAGCTATAAATTGCATTTCTTAATTTCTCCCATCGAGTAGAAATGTTTTCTTCGTCATTTCTTGAGCATTTATTGAGTGAATATGTCCACCATAGCTATTCCCCCAGAAGAGTCCTCTTTGCATCTTAATTTGTACTACGAGAACGTATTCATAAATCTGGGTTTTGTGTAAGCCATTAAGTCGCTGGTTTTTTTAGTCACTTCTCTTCTTATAGTGCTTCAATTATTTCTCTTACTAATATACTAATATTTACAATCTAAATATTGTCTCAACTTTTCCTAACACTCGGTGCTACTTGTAAAATCCTCACGACACACAACACTGCATGAGCCAGCCGCATTTGAATTTTAGTTTTCGAACACGAATAATTATATAAAAATTAGTCACTTAACTTTTGGTAATTAATTATTTTGTTTGGTATCGAAAATGAGAAAGAAATTGTACTTTACAGATGTTATGGTGTAAGTGTAATTAGTCCCAATTAAGGAGGCTTGAGTCCTGAGTGAACATGTTTTTATTTAAATAAATCATTTAAAAGTGATCACGATAACATTCACAAGATACCCCCTTCTTCCACATCCTTTTTCCTATTATTCCAGATAGCACCAGAGCGTAATGAGAAAGCTAAAAGCATCAAGTGCAGTAATGATAAGCAATTGTAAAAAATATTTCTAATCGAAAAGATATATTATTAGCGGCCCCCGTAAGGGGAAGAAGCCGCTATTAGGTTTGTGCAAAATGTCCTTCTGTCCGTCTGTCCGTCTGTCACACTCAGGGCGCCAAAAACTAGAAGAGATACGAAAAATATTTTTTCACCATTAAATGCGGCTTGAAAAGTTTAGGTGCAACGGCTACTTTTAGTTTTCTAAAAGCAAACCGTTTAATTTATAAAA
>JADKLZ010003886.1:27161117-27176295 GCA_021533235.1 Biomphalaria straminea
TACGTTTCCCTATGAACCCTTTAACAAACAATCTTGCCAATTCCAGAAACAGATAACTTGGGTTTTAATAAACGAGATGTATTATTGAAGTAATAAATGATGACATAAAAATAGTCAAATACTTTACAAGTTTGAATAGAATCACATTAAAAGAAATCGATCTAGTCTCTTTTTCCAACTGTCTTGGTCAGAGCACACAACACAACCGGTTTTCTACACATCGGATCTTTTCATCCGCCAGTCCTCCTTCTCAGCACACAGGCCCGAGTCATCTGTGTCGGTTGACTGACCAGCCGCAAGGCCACCATGACCCCCCCCCCCCACAGCTCAGTTATAACAATGTCTCCCTCTTAGAACTGGCCGTCCCGGACAGTTTCTGCTTCCCCGCGGTACTGATGGAGGCGATCGATGTGGACTACCTTCAGTTTGGACCGTGGACTTTTCTGGATGCGATATACCACATCGTTTATTCTTTTAACGATGCGGTATGGACCTTCCCAGTCTCTCTGGAGCTTTGGAGACCTGCCTTTTCGTCTCTGTGGATTGTAGAGCCAGACCAGATCGTCCTTATGGAACCCAGAGGCATTGGCCCGACTGTCGTACCTCGTCTTCATCTGGTCACTAGCCAGTTTGATATTTCTGCGGGCCAGAGCATGGGCTTCCTCCATTCGTTTTCGAAGATTAGTGACGTACTCTGTCGAAGTAGCTGGTTTATCTGCTGGAACCCCAAATAGCAAGTCACATGGCAATCGCAGTTCGCGGCCAAACAACATCTTGGCTGGTGTATAACTTGTGGTGCCATGAATGGATCCCCTGTATGCCATGAGAAACATTGGGATATAAGTGTCCCAGTCATCTTGTCGTTCACTGGCGACCTTCGATAGATGCTGTTCTAGAGTTCTGTTGAACCGCTCTACCATTCCGTCGGACTGAGGGTGCAGGGGCGTGGTGCGAGTCTTTTCAATGCAGAGGGTCTGGCACATCTCTTGAAAGACTCTGGACTCGAAGTTACGTCCCTGGTCTGAGTGTAACTCCATGGGAGCACCGTACCGACTTATCCAGTTTTCTACAAGGGTTTCAGCTACGGTGGTAGTTTCTTGGTTCGGAATTGCGTATGCCTCAGGCCATTTAGTAAAATAGTCGATAACAACCAAGATGAACTTGTTTCCTTTCCTGGTTTCGGGGAATGGCCCGGCTACGTCGATTGCGATCCTTTCAAAGGGATTTCCGACATTGTATTGCTGCATATGTCCTCTTGTTCTACGTTGCGGGCCCTTGGCGGCTGCACAGACATCGCACCTTCGGCACCATTCTTCCACATCTTCCCGGTAACGGAACCAGTAAAACCGCTGCCGGACCTTCTCCAAAGTTTTGTTGACACCAAGATGGGAGCCACTGAAGCCATTGTGCATCTCTTGCAGTACCTCAGACACTCTAACTTTAGGTAACATCAGCTGAAAGCGATTGCTTGTGCCGTCAGGCGTTTCCCAGACTCTCTTGAGTACACCGTTGACAATTTCCAGGGAATCCCATTGGGCCCAATATGCCTTAATAGCGGGCCCCATATCAGAGATGTGTTGCCAATCTGCTCGTTGTCCATCTTCCTTCATTAGGAGAATGGGGGCCAGATCTTCGTCTCTTAGCTGATCCTCTCGGATGTTTTCGTCCGACCACGGTCCGGAAGCTTCTACCCCAAGACGACGGCAATCAACGACCGCCTCCTTCTCTTCGACCTTCCTACAGTGCTTGCATTCACTTTTGCAAGGCCTTCGGGACAGCGCATCAGCATTATGGTGAATCTGTCCTTTTCGGTGCTGAATCTCGAAGTCATAGGTTTGCAGACGCTCAATCCACCTGGCTACTTGACCTTCTGGACTCTTAAATGAAAGCAGCCATTGTAGAGCGGCGTGATCACTTCTAAGGGTGAATGTCTGCCCATATAGGTATTTGTGGAAATGTTTTATTGCATCCACAACGGCTAGAAGCTCACGCCTCGTGACGCAGTAATTTCTTTCCGGTTTCGACAAGCTTCGACTGAAGTAGGCAAGCACTCTTTCTGTTTCATCTACCTTTTGGGACAGGACGGCACCTATTCCAGTACTGCTCGCATCGGTGTCAAGTATGAAAGTCAAGCCTGGTATAGGGTAGGCCAAAACGGAGGCAGAGGCTAGTGTGTTCTTCAACCTGTCAAAAGCTTCTTGACATTCAGGTGTCCAAATAAATGGTCTCTTATGTTCTGTCAGCTGATGAAGTGCTTTACAAACGCTGGAGAAATTCTGCACGAAACGTCTGTAATAAGTACAAAGTCCCAGAAAACTTTTTAACTCGTGTTTATTCGTAGGGGTAGGCCACCGCTTCACAGCTTCAACTTTCTCTGGATCCGTGCTGATTCCCTCAGCCGAAACAATGTGACCTAGGTACTTTACGCTCCTCCTGAACAAGGAGCACTTCTTTGGGCTGAGCTTCATCCCAGCGCTTCTTATTCGTCGAAATACTTCTTCAAGATTAGTAAGATGCTCTTCGAATGTTCTACCAATGACAATAATGTCATCGAGGTAGACAAGACATGTTTTCCAACTAAGTCCTCTAAGAACATGTTCCATTAACCGTTCAAACGTGGCTGGCGCATTGCAGAGGCCGAATGGCATCACGGTAAATTGCCACAGACCGTTACCAGTTGAGAAAGCCGTTTTCTCTCTATCGTCGGGATGCATCCCAACTTGCCAGTATCCACTTTTCAAGTCAAGAGTAGAAAAAATCTGTGCCCCAGCCAACGTGTCCAATGTGTCATCGATCCTAGGTAGTGGATAACTGTCTTTATGTGTGGCTTCGTTTAATAGCCTGTAGTCCACACAAAAACGTAAAGAACCATCTTTCTTCTTTACCAAGACGACTGGGGAACACCAAGGACTATTGGAGGGCTCAATAACTCCCTGCTGTCTCATTCTTTCGATAAGGTCTACAGATTCTTGTTGTTTCGCTAGCGGCAATCGACGTGGGGGTTGTCGAATAGGTCTAGTGCTTCCTGTATCTATGCGATGTTGGACCATATTTGTTCGCCCACAGTCCGTCTCATTGGATGGCAAGATGTCTGCAAACTCACTAATCAATTGTTCTGCTTGTACATACTGTTCTTGTGATAAAATGGTTTCAATCTCTGCCAAGAGTTCGGTAATGTGTGGCTTTGATTGTTCGATTGATTTTTCTGATTGATCACTGTTACAGTTTCTGATCAGATCAAGAGTATAGCTTACAGCGATCGTGCTATCTTTCTGAAGGTGTTTGTCCTGTGAGCCAAGGTTCATGACTCTCACCGGTACCTTTTGATCTTCTCCTAGCATGACCAGTGTCCTTCCTACGGCCACTCCGTTGTCGAAAATGTCTATGCCTTCAATTAGCGCAGTTCTATTCGTTGTAAGGCCATATTCTACTTTTCCCCAAATAATCGATTCCGACTGGGCCGGCAAAGTTGTATCCTCTATCAACATTATTCTCCTGACTAGTCCATCCTCTTCATCCTCATCCCCGAGTAAAGGGATTTCAATGTCTCCACATTTCAATGTGCCTCCGCCAATATTCAGGGAGAATCCAAATTTCAGCATAAAATCGAGCCCTATGATTAAGTCGTCAGTGATATCGGGGATCAAAAATTCATGTTCGAACGACTGATTCCCTAGCTCGAGTTTAATATCTGTTAGTCCTTGTATAGGCATCAGTTCCCCGCTAGCTGTTTTCAACTTGTAAGCCCCTACATTCGTCGTCTTGTTCTTGTTCACTTTATCAGGCCGAATGATTGATCGGGAGGCACCAGTATCTAGGAGAAAACGAAAATTCTGGGGCCCAATTTTCCCTATGACTCTAAGACTTTTACTTTGCCCTAGCACGGCGACTGGGATGATGGTTGCAGGGGCTCTCATTTTCTGGGTCGCCGGTTTCCGCCCCTCGAAGCCGACGAGAGCTAGTTTCCCTGATAGTCGTGGGAACATGGTCTTGCATCCGTTTCCGCTCGGTGCTGGACTGCTGCTTGTCTAGGAGACCTTCTGCCGCAATTTCTTTGAAGATGGCCGAGTTCACCACAGTTCCAACAACGTGCACGGGCCCTCCTTTGACCTTCTCGTATTTGAGATGTTCTACGTTCATCAAGGGCCTCTGTCACCCTTCTAAGAAGTTGCGTAAGATCTTCCTCTTTGACTCCTAGCCTCCGAACTTGATGAATGTTCTCAGATGACTCTTTAGCGGCTTCGTATGAGAGGGCGTACACCAGTGCTTCGCTGGCTTTGCGCTTGCCGCTAATTCTGACTGCTTTCTTCAATTCTGAGTCTCGAAGTGCATCGATGAAGGCATCTGTAATAATTACTTCCAGAAAGTCTTGCGC
The DNA here is from genome assembly GCA_021533235.1 of Biomphalaria straminea. Lineage (NCBI taxonomy): Eukaryota > Metazoa > Mollusca > Gastropoda > Planorbidae > Biomphalaria > Biomphalaria straminea. The sequence continues at coordinate 27,165,493 of JADKLZ010003886.1, forward strand.
GGCTGTTGGGTAAGCAAGATGGGCTAGGCGTTCTATGTCCGTCTCTAACTCTTGTAGTGTTTCATCGGAACGTTGTTGACGGGTCTTCAGTTGGACACGATAAACCTCTTGTAGGTGCTCATCCCCGTATCTAAGTTCCATGACCTGGACAAGAGCCGCATAATCCTGTTGGTTCGGAATGGACTGGAGAAGTTCGGAAGCTTTCCCTCTCAAGGCTAGAACAAGGGCTGTCGCCTTCTCCTCGTTGCTATCCCATTTGTTCACTTTGGCCGCTGCGTCGAATTGTCGCTTGTAGACAGACCAGGAAACGGAACCATCAAAGACTGGAGGCTTTATTTTCATAGACACTTCTGGTAAACATGACATAACTTTAGGCTCCGGTGAGATGGTCACTTTACCTTGTACTTGGGTCCTTATTTCTTCAATGGCGTTTTCCACAGCGTCAACCCGTTGCTTCATCTGCTCATCTATGGTGTTTATTCTTTGGTTTATAGTCTCCTCCATAGCGTGTGTAAGCTGGCGATAGATTTTTTTATTTTTACCCAATTCTGTCTATTTTTAGTTTATATAGGCTTGTACTGATCTGTAACTCTTTAATTTGTAAAGTTAGTTTCAGGGCGGCGATGTCTTCCTGTTTCACTTTTTCCTGTGTGGAAGTCGTCTATGGCGAGCCGGTCTGTGTGGCCGTGTTTAGAAATTTATTTTTATGTGTTTGAGATCACTGTTCGATTGCTTGTAAGTCTAGAAATTAGTTTTATTTTTTACTATTGGTTCCTAATTAGGATTGATTGTTTGCAGATTTATTTTTTAAATAGTAGATGTAGATGGATTGATGCTCAGCGATCCACGATGAATGTTATGTTTATTAATACTTAACACATGGCTTAGATTTTAGATTAAGTCTATTTGATCTTTACATTATTTTTATAACATATGCTTATTTATTTTTGTAATATTTTGCAGGCAATAATTTCTGTCTGTTAAGCTGTCTGTTAATCTGCTGTCTAAGCTGCTGTAGTTGTAGTTAGACTATTTAGTGCTGTGTGTCACTATACTATACTATAGACTATAGTCTATAGATCTAGATCTAGAACTAGTTTGGTCTTTGGTTGTTATTGCTGCCTATTGAAGTTAGTTTTGTTAGTAAGGGTAAGGCTAGTTGGTTGTAGTGATAGAATATTGTAGACCTAGACTAGTTTATTGTGGAGTGTTGAGTTTAGATCTAGGTCTAGTTTAGTTTAGACAGTTTAGTAGTAGTGGTTTAGTTAACGTAGTTAGTTTGACTTGTTGGCGTTATAGTAGGATTTAATAGGGGTTTTGTTTTGGTTAGTTTGTTTTGATTTAGTTGATTAGAATTAGTTGGTTAGGTTTTATTCGTAGGATTTAGGATATGTATGTTCTTCTATTGATTTTCATTTATGTAAATAAAGTTTTCTCTTGTTTTATTTAATGCTAAAGTGAAGTTTCGTTAGTGTTTTCCTTTTGTTTAGTGTAGGTTAGTTAGCTTACTTAATATAGTTTAATCTGGCTGCTCAGACAAATCTTGTCCCTCGGTCGCAGACTGGGGTGCCACAGATGAGCCCACCCAGTAGCGTCACCACCTGGCTACTGTAAAGTATGTAACGTAAGCTGAATTGAGCTGTATAGAGCCACCTGACCAGCTTACACGTGTATGCGCTGATTCATGGTCACCAACTCGGTTTTGATTCCAGAATCCATTTTGTCTATCTTTGCACCCAAGAGCTCCACCACATCCGGTTCTATTTCAAACAAATATGTCTCTGGGTCGTCATCTTCGTCCAGCAGGGCTTGCCGGAGACGTGCAGCTAAGGCATCTCTGTTTCCGCCTAACGTCAGCCCACGCTCGCGGAGCTCCCGCTTCAGTTCCTTAACAAGAAGTTGTTCAAGGGTTTTCGTAGAAGCCATCAAAAGATCCCACCTCTGAAACCAGTGTTACGTTTCCCTATGAACCCTTTAACAAACAATCTTGCCAATTCCAGAAACAGATAACTTGGGTTTTAATAAACGAGATGTATTATTGAAGTAATAAATGATGACATAAAAATAGTCAAATACTTTACAAGTTTTAATAGAATCACATTAAAAGAAATCGATCTAGTCTCTTTTTCCAACTGTCTTGGTCAGAGCACACAACAAAACCGGTTTTCTACACATCGGATCTTTTCATCCGCCAGTCCTCCTTCTCAGCACACAGGCCCGAGTCATCTGTGTCGGTTGACTGACCAGCCGCAAGGCCACCATGACCCCCCCCCCCACAGCTCAGTTATAACACTGAGCGTTTTGTCTGTTGGTTGGTCTGTCCGTCACGGTTAGAAAAAAACACTAAAGGCTTTTGAAAATATGATTTAACCTTTACTGTTCTTTCAGAAATATTGCGATAGATTAAGGATGGGAGCATACAGGAATTGAGCCAGGGACTTATTTTCATTCTAGGTCTATTACAAATGTAATTACAAGACTGATACATACTAATTGATACCATTACACTTAATATAATCTTAGTGGTCTACTGAACTTATGTGTTTTACCCGTGCTTGTAATCATGCCAGATTTTGTAATCGAGTTTGTAGTATCGTAGTCTGTGAATAGTGATCAGTCTGTACTGTGTTATTGTGTGTGTCGGTCGTGTTTTATTGAAATAAAGCCTTGTTTGTATGGTTATGAGTGGATTCAGTATATTGCACTTAATTTTTTTAATGTTTTGCTTTTTATTAGTATGCTTAGTGTGACATATTGTCTGAGTGACTCCATTTGACCATTTGTCTTCTCAATGTTTGTCAGCATGACCACTGTGTAGTTGGATGTGTAGGCCAAACAGCCTTGTACTATAAAGGGTGGCCAAAGAGTTGGCTTATGTTGTGTGTTGGTCGTATCCATGTTAGTTAGGGTTCTATTTACTTTTAGTTGGTAAGTTAACAGGTGATTTTTAAGAAGATTTAAAAGTTATTTATAATTAAGCAAAATTAAGGTCTATAGTTTGTGTACTGTTGACTTTGACCGTCACCCCTGAAGTACCGCTTTCAGATTGCTCCAGTTACTCACTAGATCCTCGTCCTGGGGCTTTCGAACATCAGCCTTGAGTAGTACACTGAAGCGTTCTCATACTTGAGGCAGCCTTTCGACATATAGCTTCTTTGCCCTAGGCAGGCCATCTTTTTTACAATCTTGATGGTGGTGTTCAGCTTCGACAAGACAAAGACGATGGTCCGTGTAACAGTCGGCAATGGGCATTAATCTAGTATCCACCACATCCCTAACATCACACTGCCTCACTATTATGTAATCACAACAGGTGCCAGTGCTTTAAACGTGGATGCCTCCATGTGGTCTTGAAACGGATTTTTTGTTGAAAAAAAGGTGTTGGTTATCGCAAGCTTTGCTTCAGAGCAGAGTTCCAACAGGAGCCTGACGTTATCGTTGTCAGTAGTGTCCACCTTGCACATGACACTCCTCAGGTCATTGTAGAATCTTTCCTTGGTTTCAGGCTTTGCTTGCAGCGTGGGAACGTAAGCAATGATAATAGTGAGCCATCTAACGGTAGTCTTTGCAAAGCCCTGGACCATGCCCCCCCCAATATCGACACTGTCATCATGGCCTCAAACAACATAAATCAGCGCCATGGCCTTCCTGTGATAATGCAGTGGGTACCAAGTCTTACAGGTGTGACTGGCAATACTATTGCAGACTCCTTGGCCCAATAGGGAGGGCAACTTCCACCAACTGAACAGGCTGTAAGTTTTCACCATGCCCTGGCTATAATTTAAAAAACTAAAATGGAAAAGTGGTTTGAGTGCTGGGACAAGTCCCAAAAAGCGCATGAGGCGCACTGATCGCATTTCACCGTGGTAGAGGCTGTCCAGGCCTGCGCAAGCTATCTTAGCACAGTGCAGGACAGGTCACTGTCCTGTTGGCTCATACTTTTCACGGCTATGGCCAAATTTCGATTCATGGTGCCACCGCTACGAGGGAGAAGAGGATACCGTTCCTCATATTTTGTTTGACTGCCGCAGACTTGCTGATCTCCACCTCGAAAGGTCTGGGAAACCAAAAATTCTCGACCTGTATGGTGACGCCTACGCACGATTGCAGGGTTTCTTTCCAGGGCTTTTGCAAGAGAGGATTTAAGCCTCTCAAGCCCTCACTCAAATGGTGTTTGATGAATGAATGAATGAACGGTTGTCTGAGCGACATTAGTCGGTCTGAGTGACCAATAGGGATATCTAGTAGTTTCTTGGCACGAGATTGTTTTACCATAAGGCCACCCCTGATTGCCTGTGCTCGTCTTGTGCTTTTCCTGATTGCCTGTGCTCGTCTTGTGCTTTTCCTGATTGCCTGTGCTCGTCTTGTGCTTTTCCTGATTGCCTGTGCTCGTCTTGTGCTTTTCCGGACCAGTATAGGGTGTAGCCAGCCCCCTTTTCAGTCAGCAATCCATGGTTTGCCAAGCGTACCTCACAGAGGGCAGCTATGTCTACATCTAACCGAGCCAACTCTAATGCCACCAGTGCAGACTTCCGTTGAGGCCATTCATTTTTTGTTGCTGTCATGCAGTGAGCGGACATTCCAGCAGCGACTTTGAGAGGTATCCTTTTATCGACTCGTTTGGAACTAGTCATTTGTGAGCTAATTACTGAATTGCCTCCTACCTGCGCAGAAAATTTTTAAAGTGATAATTGGCTCTCGCAGACCAATACCACTCTTTAATCTAAATGCAGTTCATAGTAGCACAGAAGTCTGAGACGGCTGTGAACAACAGATGGCCATAGGTGTTATATCGGAATTTCCGTCTCCTAGACTGGCTGCCGACCAAAGCCATAAAGCTCAGTCTGCCCAATGCCCAAATTGCAAACTTTATTCTATATCTCTAAGTTAGATCTTATCTAGATCTAATTAGAAACTAGATCTAGATCTAGTACTAGAGTTGGTGAATACTAATAAATCTAGTTATAATGATAAAAGTCTAGCCCCAGCTAGAATCAACTACTAGCCTTTTAAAAAATATTTTATTAGACTTTACTAGATATAGTCTCCAGATCTAGATACAATCTACGTTGTTTACACAATCGTCATCATCAGAGAGAAGGAAAACATTGCTTCTTTTGCGTTGTTAACATAATGTAACATTATCCCCCATACATTTATGTATTGTTTTAAAATGAAAAAATTGCTTTCATAATTAATTTTAATATCAGGTGGCCGAGCCTTGCTCGGTTAAATAATTTCTTAAGGAAGGTTATATACCCGAAGACTTTTGGGAATATTTTTTGTAATTACGAAAATTAACGATCGGATAAAGACCACTATTCTGAAGAGTTGCTTTAGTGTTATTTTAGTTCTAAATGTAATTCTACATGGCGATTAAATATGAAATCTCTTACGTGTAGTAAATCACAGCTCACGTCCGTTTTATAGTTTTACAATCCATTTATTTTTTGCGTAAAACTATTTTAGGTCTACTATTATTGGCTTGGAAGAAAGACTTTGCTCTGTAACTTCTCAGATAGTTACGTTCAGACATTTAATTATGAAATTAGTGTATTCATTATGGCTTTAGTACGAAAATCAAGTGACTCAAATCTCTACGTTATAGGGTAAAACAGGCACTTTTAAAAATAGACAAAATTGTAATGCAAAGAAGAATTTATTTTCTAACACAAAATCTTAATTTTTACTTATTATCCGTATCCCTACCCTGACTGGACCGCGTGCAATCCACTTCACATAGGGCCCCGCCAATGTTAGGGTCGACCCTGGATATCATGTTCAGTGTGTGCAAATAAGGCGTTGAGTATAACAAAGTAAAAGTTACTCACGGGTTTATAAAATTTAAGTGTAAACAATGGACCTCATTCACGAATCGCCACTTAATAATATTTATAAAACAATGAAAAAAAAAATTATCGTGTGATAGCCTTTATGGTTAATGTCACGATTGATTGATGATGGCGGGGATTAATTTAATCTTGAATTGAAGTAGTTGAATAAATGTAGATCTAGAATTCACAATAAAAGATTCTCTTGTAGAAAACAAAATTCAGGAACTTTATTTGAACAAAACGTAAGTACAACTTATGTACAATGGCAGATCTAACAAGATGAATAATATTACAAGGCTCCTTTGTTAATTAAAACTTAGAGATATTACAAACACGTCTGCTCAATAAGACATTCAAGCTTCGACTGACAATCTCCCGCAATCACCGACCCTTTGGGCGGAAGTCATGTGACTTCTTTTTTAAAACAATCAATAGAATTCAAAACATCCCATATTACGTCTCTGGTAAAACCCGAGATAACAACTCGTGTCTGGATTCCCCGAGTAACTCCCGAGCCATCAGGCGAGGGTTTATATTTCTAATACACAACCAAATCCACAATGGTACATGTGACAGTTAACATAATTTGTAGGTCTATATAGAGAATCACATGGCTAAATGTTGTTGTTTAACGATTGGTGAATGAGGCCCATTTATGAAACCTTTAAAACACAATAACTGATCATACATCAAATTTAGTTTAATTATTTTTCTTCCATAGTTTCTTAATAGATCAATCCAAAATAAGATTGTGCGCAAATGTTTAATTAGGTCGATTGATTAGTTCTTGTTGCCAAGTGTAGTGCTGTGAGCCTAGTGTCAAGTTTTTTTCCCTTGAGTAATAAAATTTCATTCATATCTCTAAACGCGTTATTGTTCTAAGGTAAGCCTAGTGACGTAAGCAGAGTTTTTCCCGTTTACGTCATGGATAACTTTCATTCATAAATTTATTCAAACCAAAATTAATTTTACAATGAGACATTTTATGTATCGAAATAACGGTCGAACTCGAGTTTTCCCGATGTGGCCAATGAGCTGAAAATTTTTTTCTCAATAATATGCAGATACGTTGAAATTTTAAAGAAAATCGTTAGAGCCGTTTTCGAAATAGAAGATATATATATATATGTATATATATATATATATATATATATATATATATATATATATATATCATGGGCGTAGCCAGGGGAGGGTTCTTGGGGTTCAAACCCCCCCCGAAATGAAATCCCCCCCCCCGAAGGGGGGATCGGAATTTACTTACTAATTTTTTAATTAGATTTTGTTAACTTTAGGCGAGATTTCAATACTAAACCATCATTTGTCCCAGCGCAGCCAAGGGTTTTTGAGTTTAAAACCCTCTGACAGGGGGTTTGCAGTTAAACCCCCCTCTACTATAGAACAAAACAAACAAAAAAAAAACAAGTTAAACGACAATTTCGAAATTCCAAGAGCATAGCTAAAAGGGGGGGGGGGTTGATTTTAAAACCCCCTCCGAAATTTTCGATAAAACCCCTTCTTCAATGTAAGACTATCCATACATCAGTCACCGGCTTCTATGAGCGTAGCCAAGAGGGGTTTAGTGTTTAACCCCCCCCCCCAACCCCAGCGGCGCTGGCCATTTAAAAAGCCCTCTTCAATATATTAAAAGCAAATTACACACTCAAAATTCTATGAGCACAGCCAAAGGGGTTTTAAGTTTTAAACCTCTTATAACAAAAATAATTACGCACTCAAAATGCTATGAGGGTAGCCAAGGGGGGGGGTGAGTTTAAACCCCCTCTTCAGGGGGGTTTAAAGCAAAAAAATACTTCTTCAATATAAGGAAAGGAAATTACAGACAAAAAATGCTATGAGCGTAGCCATAGGGGGTTTTGAGTTTAAACCCTCCTTCAGCCGGGGTTTGAAGCTAAAAAAATATCTCTTCAATTTGAAAAAAAAAAGCAAATTACACACTCAAAATTATAAGAGCGATGCCAAAAGGGGTTTTGACTTTAAACTCCCCTCCAGCGGTATTTGAAGCTAAAAAATACCTCTTCAATATAAAAAAAAAGCAAATTAATTGCTATGAGCGTTGCCAAAGGTTTTTTTAAGTTTTAACCCCCTTTCCGCGGGATTTAACAGTAACAAAAACCTTTTCAAAATAAAAAAGCAAATTAAACACTCTAAATTCTATGAGCGTAGCCAACCCAATGGGATTTAGAATTTAAACCCCCTCCTCCAGAGAGTTTTTTTTAAGTTTAAACCGCCTACGGATTGTTTTGAGTTTACAATCAACCTATCGAGAGCTTTGAGGTTGAAAATACATTATTCTAGAGCAAACTAAATTCACCAAAATCTATGAGCGTAGCTATGGGGTTTTAAATTTGTTTAAAAAATGATTTTGACGATAAAAATGTCCTTTTCGATATAAAATCTTTAGCAAACTACAGACACCCAATTACACGAGCCTAGTCAAGAGAGGTTACACATTTCTACCAGTGGCTGGGCTCCATTAATAAAGTGCAGTGAATAGTCATCTGCGAAATAAAAAAAAAATGTAGCTCGACAAGATGGCTAAGACAGATTTTAGGACTTTGTTAATAACAGAGATCGGATCTAAATCAAGGAAATCAGATGCCGAACTAGGAGTCGACCCCTTAGTAAGGTTGTGACAGAGCGTCACATGAGGTTAGCTGGTCATGTTCTCCGACAAAATAAATTACAGCCTAATAAAAGTTGCGATGACAACCAAGTGCAACTTGGAGTCCTCAGAGCAGGTGGGAAGAGGCTTCAGAAATTGCAAGTCACAGATTTTTGTGGAAACATCTTGTTGTCAAATGTGCGGGAGGGTCTAAGTCAGTAAGAATAACCCATAAGGTTTTTGAAATAAACTTTTTAACTGCAAGATAGATACCTCATAATATGTATTTTGTTGGCATTCAATACCGTGCTTGGCGGCGGGGCTTCGCCCCGCACTGGGGGAGCTCTCGCCGCTCCCCCAGACCCCCTTGCGGCCAAGGGGGAGAGTCTACAATTTTTGCACTAACTCCAGGAAGAACATATTCTAGGGCACAATAAACGCCTTCCGAAACAATGAAGGTAATAAAAATTAATTATGTACACACACACACACACACACATATATATACACACATATTTAATTTTTGTTTTTATTTTCACGATTAGGGGGGGGGGGGAGAAAAAAATCCCCCCCCAAAACCCTCCCCGAAAAAAAATCCTGGCTACGCCCATGATATATATATATATATATATATACAAGAATTGCTCGCTTAAGAGTATAGGATAAATAGTAATTGTAAATTGTAATTTTAGAATTGTATTTAAGTATTGTTTTTGAATTAGTGAATTTTTATGAAAAAAATTGCTTGCATAATTAATATTATAAATTAAACGGTTTGCTTTTAGAAAATCAAAAGTAGCCCTGCACCTAAACTTTGAAAGTCACATCGCTTGGTGAAATAATATTTTTTATTTCTCTTCTAGTTTTTTTTAGATCTGAGTGTGACAGACGGACAGATGACATTTTGCACAAACCTAATAGCGGCTTTTTTCCTTACGGGAGCAGCTAAAAAAAACTGGAAAGCAGTGGAATAATTAGATAGTGTAAAGTGGACTATTTGTTAAGGCAAATGAATTTGAGAGGGGGGGGGGAAAGTGATGATCGTATTTAAGGGTCGGTTCAAGTTATAAGTAAGAAATTAATTTGTTATGAATATTCCTTAAATCATTGAGAATTCAACATAATGTCAGAAACCTTGCTAGGGATATCATAAAGTTGTTTACTTTTGAGTTGAAGCGTGGTCGAGAGGCTAAGTGCGGCTTGAGCTTGGCTTGCTTGGCTACCTAGAAGGGGGCTCGAGGTTCGACACCCGACTCGGGCAGAGTTGTGTTTACTGAGCGCCCAAAGGCAGCACGGGAAACCAATTCCTAGATACCCCCTCCCCCCACCGGTCCACAAATGAGATTGGACCAAAGCGCTCTGAGCATGCCATAAGCATGAAAGTAGCGCTATATAAAAGCTATAATAATAATAATAATAACCATGGAAATGCCTGATTTCAGCTCTAGTAGCTTCTATAAAATTATGTCATAAAAAAATACTTACAGGATAGATATAGAACAATTGTGCTGGATCTCAGAGTTCATGTCACATGTGTTGCTTGAAACTAAAGAAAATACAAAGTTTTATTTTTTACTAAAATATATTAGTGCTTACAATTATTATACACAAATGCATATAGAGTCTAGTACCAGGTGACCGAGCCTCGCTCGGCTGAATGATTTGCAAAAGATAATTCCACGAACTCACATTTAAAAACATTTTTGTAATAACGAAAATGAGTAGTCAGAAACAAACGACTACCAATCCAAATAGTTTCTTGTATGTTCCGTTTGTTAAAAATGTCACAATACATGACGATTTAAATAGAACACTAACACGTAGTTCACGTCGTGTGGTTTTACATTGCACCTCCTTTTAACTTTTTTAGCGGCCCCCGAAAGGGGAAAAGACGCTATTAGTTTTGTGTGGCCTGTCTGTCCGTCTGTCTGTCTGTCTGTCTGTCCGTCCGTCCGTCCCGTTTAGTGCTCAGAAAGTAGAAGAGAAAATGAAAATCTGACATCACGATAATATAGAGCATTCAAAGTTCTGATGCAACGGCTACTTTTTTTTTTCTAAAAGCTCAAAATCTAATTTTTAAAAATATTTTATGCAAACAGTATTTAAAGAGAAAAAACCTAATTAGTATGCAATATAAATGAAACCTACTTTAAGACAATTAATAATCTAATATACTGCATAAGGTTTCACATTTTCTTTTGTTCCAACATACGAGTAACATACCAGTATTTACTCGTAAAGTAATCAACTCATAAAAGAGGTGTGGCAGTTGCCTTGAACATCGGCTTTACAAGGCTAACGTTGAGAGATCAAAGCACGGAAGATGTATATTTTGACCGCTGGGGC
>JADKLZ010003886.1:27176305-27187777 GCA_021533235.1 Biomphalaria straminea
CAGATGCGGCCCCTGTTAAGAGATCAAAGCACGGAAGATGTATATTTCTGTCGTGTATCTTTGATATATTTTTTTTAAAATGAACTTTTAGCAGCGATAAAGAGAGTTTGTGTGATACACAAACTCAGAGGCGGCCCCCGTTGAGAGATCAAACACGGAAGATGTATATTTCTGTCGTGTATCTTTGATATATTTTTTTAATGAACTTTTAGCAGCGACAAAGAGAGTTTGTGTGATACACAAACTCAGAGGCGGACCCCGTTGAGAGATCAAAGCACGGAAGATGTATATTTCTGTCGTTTATCTTTGATATACTTTTTTTTAAATGAACTTTTAGCAGCGAGAGATCAAAGCGGATCTGACAGGGATCCGACTCCGACGGGGGCCGCCTCTGAGTTTGTGTATCACACAAACTCTCTTTGTAATCTTGTTCTCTCCGTAATTATTTTTCCACACTTTCAAGGAATTCTTCATTTCACTCATTACTATATCACTACCCCTGTTTTGATTGGGCTTCGATAGCTTTGTTGTTTGTTATCAGAAAATGTTGTATTTGGTACAGAATTAAAGGGAAATGCATGCTCTTTTAATATAATTCAAAATCAAGTTACAAAATAATAAACATTAATTTAATTTGATGATTTCAAAATCAACGATGGTTCTGTAGAAGACTGGCTCTCATCTTTTCTTCGGCACAGAAGATTCTCAGCTCCCTGGCTCGGAGTTCCTCTTTCTTCCTCAGTTCATCTAGCTTCCTAAACGTTAAAGAGTTAAAACTATTGACCTATTATTGGCTTGGTTTCCGGTCACTTCATCCCCGGTCATTTCATCCCCTGAACGTCTATCAAGGTAGGGTTAGTATATTCATTATGGCTTCACGCCATGACGAGTGATCAAACGCTTGTGCTTTCCAGCAGTGAATGTCGATATCGCATACCTTGAAGGAGCTCTTGACAGTGTCTTTATAGCGCTTGTATGGACCTCCCTGTGAGCGCTTTCCTGCACACAACTCCCCATACAGAAGTCTTTTGGGAAGACAATTGTTTGGCATGCGGACTACATGTCCCGCCCATCAAAGTTGGGACCTTTTTACTGTCGCATTAGTCCTGTTCATGTTAGACAAACTACCTATCATCAAGGTTGGCGTTTGCTGTGTTCTGATATATATTTAGAGTAATTTTGAGTATTAATCTCGAGATAAAACTAGACAGGAAATATGACATGTTGAAAGACGCTAGGCAGGAAGTACAATAAGGACGCTTAGAGAGAAGACTCGGCGACCATTTTACCGTGTAAAAAAAAAACGTTTAAAGTGTTTGCTAATCGTTATTTAGTCATTTGAAGAACGGCTGGAAAGCCGAGCAGCTGTGTAAACTCGCATAAGATAGAATAGTTCTGTTGTAGCATAACAGCTGATATAGTGCTTACCAGATGTCTGCAAATTATAATATACTAGTCGACCGGCGGCGTAGCATACGCCGCTATTTAGCAGGGCGGCTTTAAGACACTGCAACCTATGCTTCCGCGGTGTGCTCCGCGCTTTCATAGGGCCCGCGCTAACTCTAGATGTATAAATTATTAAATTAAACCATTTTATAACGTATAACATATTTCCCTCGGCCTCCTGCTTTACCATGAGCCCAAATTGCAGAATATACGAAAAAGTCCTAGAAATATCAAGAAATTATTAAAATCTTTGAAAACTCATACAATTCTCCTGAAATATATAGACGAAAATTGTCATTGTGGGGTGTCATTCAATATGAAAAACGCCAATCCTACGCGCGATAAAAAACGGCATTATGCAATTACCCGTAATTGTGGAATCTAGTGAAAGAAGCTTTTCACGTCTCAAACTAATGAAGAATTACTTGAAGTCAATTTATATGACATACTGCATGACGTCGCTACATGCAAGGCTAGTGTAGTTATTCTGTGCGTAGTAAATAATGAATAAAATTCAAAGACGAATATATTTTCTAATATAAACTCTTAATTTTCACTTATAATCCATTTCGCGTTGGGCCCCACAATAGTTAAGTCCGGCCCTGCTATTTCTTGATGGGCGAATACAGAATAGATTACTTGTTCTCTTTCCATGGCTTCTTGGTCACAATGGTTAAGTCCGGTCATGCTATTTAATAACGGGTGAATAGTACTTGTTCCCCCCTCTTTTTTTCGCCTCCAAAATTACGTGTCCGTCCTACTTGCAGAAACAAAAGAGTGATCTTTCCATTACTTGGTGTCCAAACTCTTCACCCATGAAGAAAATTATATATAGATATAATATAGTGACAAATACTTTATTGTAAAAGTTATGTGTTTCTTCTTCTAGCCAGCTATATTACTGCTGAGCGAGCTGTGAGCTCTTTTGCAGACTGTGCGAAGGAAAAAAAAGTGTGCTGTTTTCTTCAGTTGTTTAGCACTGCCATAAAGGGTGTTGGTTATGTTGGGCTGTAGTGGTAACAGGGTCTGCCTAAGGTGTATTAGGAGGGGACATTCAAAAAGGATATGGTTTACGGTTTCATAAGGTGGGTGTGACAAGTAGATCAAAGATGGTGGCCGTTTAGGTGTCTAGGGGGTTTAGATAATTTGAGGACCTTGACTTGCACATAAACTAACAGGCACAGCGTTATAAATGCAGGCAACAAATACTTTTTATGTAAAATATATGTACAGTTTAATAATAAGAATGAAAATAAGTAAAAGGTAAAATGCTGTACAGTGATAGGGCGGGGCCTAATTATTTACATAAATGGGACTATCATCATAAGATATGAAAACCAAGTGGTCTGAGTGTCGTTAGGCTGGTTGCTTAGCTTTAAGTCCTATGCTGCTCTGACGAGACTGGCGTGGCTGATGTTGAGTTGTCTGTGGGTGGGCTGGCGTGATCGATCCGGGACAGTCCAACTATACGTAGCTGCAGGGACGGGTCTTCTGGCAAGCGGTTGTTGGTCGGACTCTTCTGAGAAGTAAGTAAGGCTGGTATTTTCAGATCTGGTGTCAGCAGACTGGTAACAGCGTTACGAAGCAATTGGCTTCAAGTAGATGGAGCCTGTAATAAAAGCACCGAATCCAAGTAGAGAATTATATAAGGATGAATAAATGTAAAGCTCAGACAGAGATGTGAATCCTTCTTCTCAGATCCTCAGAATAAAAATGAGAGGATTTGCTAAATCGAGTCCATATAAGATGGATGAGAGGAGGGGCAAGAGGGGAGTGGCGTCACGTCAAATGTGAAGAGCTCAAGACAAAAGATTTCCTCTCGACATTGCCGCGTGTTTCCTGTGTAGGGATAGACACACCACGTGGACGCCATTGATTAAGGTTTGTGTCTTTTGATTCTCCAAGATGGTCACACGACGGAAGGCGGTCGTCTACATAATGGGGTTAGCCCGCGCCAGACGGTCGGGATGACCATTGTTGTCGACTTGAAAAGGTTCCTTTGAAGTCTCCCGAAAGGGAGGGGTGCGGCAGGATGTTCGGTCAAGATAGTTAGAGGCGTGTTTACTCTTTTGACCGACTTGCTAGACATGTCGGATTGGGAAGATACAAGGTGACACCAATGCCTAGAGAAGAGGGGGGGTGGCAGTAGGGTAGTACTAGTGATTTATATAGCCATATGGGCTAGGTTGAGGGGACAAAGTTAAGATTAAAAAAAATTAATTACTTAAATGCCTAGACCCAAGTGATACCAAAAGGGGGCGAAATTTATTTTTGTCACAGTGGGTGCAGTGTCTACAAAGGGGGGGGGGGGTTGTGTGGGGTTTATTTTATTGAGATGATAATTTAAATGAGGTGTATGTCCTGTTCTTGGTTGGAAGATTGCACATTGCTCTTTGCGGGGGAGGAAGTTAATACTGTCTAGTTTGTTAGGCATGTTCATTTCTTTGTACATGAATCTGCCTGTGTTTCCTGTTGCCCATTGGTTTAGCCACCCACTTTGTGGTTGTTGTTTAGCATTGACCTTAGGGTGAGGTAGTTGACAGGTCTATCTGGTTGTTCCATACATGATCCTGCCTTTGAGAGCTTATCTGTCCTTTCATTTCCCATGACACCAATGTGTTCAGGGATCCACTGTAATATGATCTTGATGTTTAATTTGGTCATCATCTGGTGTATTATAATTTTTAGAGTTGTCAGCTCTCTTGGGCTTTTTGCGGTGCTGCTGTTAAGTGCTTGAAGAGTGGATTGGGAGTCTGTAAAGACAACAATATCTGATGGTGCTTGTATTCCTTCATGTAATTTATTTTCGACTGTCTGCAAAGCTATGAAAATTGCCTTAATTTCAGCTTGGAAGTTTGAGCAGTAGTCGCCACAGGGTGCACTAATTTCAAAGTGTATATTTTTGGGGAAGACCAGGAAGGCAAGAAGGCCAGCATTGATGGTGGCTTTGAAGGCTTATCCGTCGGTGTATATATGAATGGTTGTTTTTGGATAGCTTTTAATTGTTTCAAGCGTGCCTACTTTGATTCTTTTGTAAGAGTGTTATTTATTAAATGTGTTTTGATTGTTGGATGTTTATAGTTAAGTTTAGGAGTTATGTTTGGGAATTTGGTCATTTTTTCTCTGTTTTTGGGTAGATGGTGTTTTAGGGTTAGTTCGTCAGTAAGTTGAATCAGTGTTCTTTTGTTGTTTTTTTTGTTGTTTTTCCTATTTCTCCGAATTAATAATTTATTTGGATGGTCGTCCTCCAACCTTCTGTATCTCTCAATAGCTTCTAATGCTGCTCTGTTGCGCCTTAGCTTTAAGAGATTCAATATTAGAGTCTATTTCACAGGCTGC
This sequence comes from Biomphalaria straminea, assembly GCA_021533235.1. Lineage (NCBI taxonomy): Eukaryota > Metazoa > Mollusca > Gastropoda > Planorbidae > Biomphalaria > Biomphalaria straminea. The sequence goes on from JADKLZ010003886.1 coordinate 27,181,091, forward strand.
TGTGGGGGTGGTTCTCATACCTCCACTGATCAGACGCAGGGCTTGGTTTTGGACTGCGTCCAAAGCTGACTGATAGGTTTTGTTGGCGGCTACTTGTATGGAGAAACAGTTATCCATGACAGATCTGACATATCCAGTGTATAACTGTCTTAAGGTTTTCTTTTCAGCTCCCCAGGATGTTCCTGCTAGGTGTTTCATTATGTTTAATCTCTGAGATGCCTTTTCTTTTAAATCAGTCATAAAGTGTTTTAGAGACATTCTTTGGTCTAATTTTACACCAAGATAAGTTGGATTTTCTTCTTTATTTATTGGCTGTGAGTCTATTTTTAGGATGTAGTTTCTTTTTGCTATTTTGTTGCTGTGACTGAAGATTGAATAAACTGACTTTTCTTTGTTTATTTCCTTTTTCTACAGTTTTGAATACGTGGAGATAGTTGTGAGGGCTCTGTTTAATTTGGATCTAGTCAGCACTGGATATTTCTCTGTTGTCCAAATTAGGAGGTCATCTGCATAAAGTGCCTTATTGACTGAGATGAGGTCTGGGAGGTCATTCATGAAGATTAAAAAGAGAGTGCAGCTACGGGCTGAACCTTGCGGTAGACCTACTTCCAAACTTTTTTTACTAGAGATGGCACCTTCAAATCGGGTTTGGATGGTTCTGTTTTTTAGGAAAGCCCTGATCCAGCTGTACATTCTTCCATGGATGCCCATTTTTTTTCATCTTCAAAAATAGAACTCTTCTCCACACTCTATCAGAGGCTTGTTGCTAATCTATAAATACTGCTGTAGTGTGTTTGTTTTTGTGGAACCCTTCTACTGTGTCCTGGATAAAATGAAAGAGGTGGTCTTCTGTTCTACTTGCTTTCCTGAAGCCAGCTTGTGCGTTGTGGAGTGAGCAAGTACTTTCTAGCCACCAATAAAGTCGGTTATTGATCATTTTTTCTGCCATTTTGCCAATGTTTGATGTTAGAGATATTGGTCTATAACTTTTAGGGTCTCCTGGTGGTTTATTTTTCTTTAAAATGGGTATTATGTTTGCAGTTCTCCATTCCTATGGTATATCTCCTGTTCTCCATGTATGGTTGATAAAATTGAGTATGCAGTTTTGGGCCTGCGATCCTAATCCCCGGATTTTTTCATTTGTTATTTTATCGAGCCCAGGGGATTTTCTTAACCTAAAATTTTTTTTGGGCAGTTTTGAGCTCGTATAGAGTGAAAGTAGCGTCAAAGATATGACAGCTGACAGTTGGAGCTTTTTCTTCTCTCTTTAGGATATTCCTAAAAGCCTGGTCCAGTTGTTTTCTTGGTTTTGACTTATTGATGCTAGCAAGGTATTTATTGAAGGTTTCTGCCTTTTTTAAGTTTTCTGTTTTTAGGTCATCGGTGTCGTTTGGGGTTTGTTATTTGCTTTTTTCCTGCTAGCCGATGCAGAAGGGTCCAGGCCTTTCGACCATCCTTGTTTAGGTCTAGTTGTTCGCGTGTTGTGGTCCACTTTTTAGCGACCCACGTAAGGGGAAAAAGCCGCTATTAGGTTTGTGCAAAATGTCCGTCTGTCCATCTGTCACACTCAGGGCGCCAAAACTAGAAGAGATACGAAAAATATTTTTCACCATTAAATGCGGCTTGAAAAGTTTAGGTGCAACGGCTACTTTTAGTTTTCTAAAAGCAAACCGTTTAATTTATAAAAATTATTATGCAAGCGATTTTTTTAATAATAAAACTCCAATTGTGAAGCAATTACGTAAATCTAAGGGAGGAAATGTTACTATATGAAATGCTCTTGGCATGTAGATATCACGCACATTTTTTAAAATGAATTTATGTCTGCTGTCCGTCTGTCCGTCTGTCAGACTCAGAGCGCCAAAACTAGAAGAGATACGAAAAATATTTTTCACCATTAAATGCGGCTTGAAAAGTTTAGGTGCAATGGCTACTTTTAGTTTTCTAAACGCAAACCGTTTAATTTATAAAATTAATTATGCAAGCGATTTTTTAATAACAAAACACCAATTCTAAAACAATTGCGTAAATGTAAGGGAGGAAATGTTACTATAAGAAATGCTCTAGACACATAGATGTCACGCACATTTTTTAAAATGAACTTTTAGCAGCGGCTTTCGTGTACTATCGTAAAGACTCGAAATGACATGATTCTAAACTAATTTCTTAAATTTTTAAAAAAATCAGATTTTTAAAAATAAAATTGTATAATGCCCCCATTAAAATGAAACTAACATATTTTTGTGCGTTTTGTCTGTTGGTTGGTCTGTCCGTCACGGTTAGAAAAAAAAACACTAAAGGCTTTTGAAAATATGATTTAACCTTTACTGTTCTTTCAGAAATATTGCGATAGTTTAAGGATGGGAGCATACAGGAATTGAGCCAGGGACTTAGAAGGAACATCCGAAACAGCTTGCGAATAGGCGGATCTGACAGGGTCCGACTCCGACGGGGGCCGCCTCTGAGTTTGTGTATCACACAAACTCTCTTTGCAATCTTATTTTTTTTTCTGTTTTAATTTTATATCTTATAAGCCCAGTCAATTTGCTGTACATTGTTTTGTTCTCTTTAGTAGTTTTTTTTTCTACATTCTTCCTGGCCTTGTTTCTTAAATTATAGTCAAAACATCTCGCACCTAAACGGCTCGCCTCAAAACGGAACGTACCGTCGATTTATGTATGTATTGTTACGTATTACTTTTTCTTTTTATTATTCTTATATAATACAGACGTTTCTTCAAAAAAAGAGAATGATTGCTTCCTACTTCGCATCTAATCAGCATGTTATATTCTGCCAAGTCACTGGTTTTCTTTGCTGGCTCAAGCAACCCATTCCATGCTCTAATAGCGCTAGGGAAGACTGAGCATTTTTACAAATTTGTCCTAGCATATGGAACGATGAATGTTCTTTTATATTAGTGTCTTTCTGAGTATTTAATTAGCGGCCGCAAAGGGTTTGAGACCCCTGTTATAGTGTAAAGTACATGCTTGACTAAACATGCCAATGTGCTATTTTATTGTCTGACCACTAAAAATACAACTAACACTATTCAGACTATTGCATAACCGTTAAACGCGCAAGGGAAAAAAAGAGGTGGCCTTGTTATTACTGCACACTCAGTAAATTATATAGACCTACACGTGTACGTCTATCTGGTCAGGTTGTTAAAATCAGTCGGACACACCGTCTATTTACTTTCTTGGGCGGGAGGGTGTGTAACTATTTTAGTGTAAAGATAGAGATCTACGAACATGCTTGACTAACGACATTAAGCAAACACTATTGCATAACGCGTAATAAAAAAATCCAGGGTAGTCCTGTATCATCGACTACAGTCTATTTACTGTATGGTCAGAGAGGGTGTGGATTAAGATTTTTTTTTTTACCAAAGTTGGTTATCCTAATCCTTTTAGATTGTTAAACCAAAAAAAAACGAATGTTGAAATTGCAAAATTAGTTCGGTTAAGATAAGGAGGGTTTGTTCGGTTCGGTTCGTACCAAGCAGTTTCAAAGTTCGGGTTCGGTTCGGTTCGGTCATAAGTGAAGTTCAGGTTCGGTTCGGTTCGGTCATAAGTGAGGTTCGAGTTCGGTGCGTTCGGTTCGGGTTCGGTTCGTTTCCCATCTCTAGAATATACGCTTTTAGTTTTGTATGTTTTGCCTGTCCATCCTGTTTAGATCTAATAAACTAGAAAAGATATTAAAAATCCGACATCATGATATTTTAGACCATTCGAAGTTCTGATGCAACGGCTACTTTTTTCTTTTCTTTAAGTTAAAAAGTTTGTTTTTTTTAAATTAGATATTCATAAAATTACACCATTTTTACAATAGTATTGCTAAGTTAAATCATGGAACTATTCCATGGTTAAATATGTTCTGTCATATTAATCACTACATTTACAAAAAAATGTTTACTTTTATTTTTGAAGAAAAAAATCGATTTCATATGCTTGTAAGTGGAACATAATTTAAAACAAGATTACAAAGAGAGTTTGTGTGATACACAAACTCAGAGGCGGCCCCCGTCGGAGTCGGATCCCTGTCAGATTCGCCTATTCGCAAGATGTTTCGGATGTTCCTTCTAAGTCCCTGGCTCAATTCCTGTATGCTCCCATCCTTAAACTATCGCAATATTTCTGAAAGAACAGTAAAGGTTAAATCATATTTTCAAAAGCCTTTAGTGTTTTTTTCTAACCGTGACGGACAGACCAACCAACAGACAAAAAGCACAAAAATAAGTTAGTTTTATTTTAATGGGGGCATTATACAATTTTATTTTAAAAAATCTGATTTTTTTTTAAATTTAAGAAATTAGTTTAGAATCATTTCATTTCCGGTCTTTACGCTAGTACACGAAAGCCGCTGCTAAAAGTTCATTTTAAAAAATGTGCGTGACATCTACGTTTCTAGAGCATTTCTTATAGTAACATTTCCTCCCTTACATTTATGATTGTTTTAGAATTGGTGTTTTGTTATTAAAAAATCGCTTGCATAATTAATTTTATAAATTAAACGGTTTGCGTTTAGAAAACTAAAAGTAGCCATTGCACCTAAACTTTTCAAGCCGCATTTAATGGTGAAAAAAATATTTTTCGTATCTCTTCTAGTTTTGGCGCTCTGAGTCTGACAGACGGACAGACAGACATAAATTCATTTTAAAAAATGTGCGTGATATCTACATGCCAAGAGCATTTTATATAGTAACATTTCCTCCCTTAGATTTGCGTAATTGCTTCACAATTGGTGTTTTATTATTAAAAAATCGCTTGCATAATAATTTTTATAAATTAAACGGTTTGCTTTTAGAAAACTAAAAGTAGCCGTTGCACCTAAACTTTTCAAGCCGCATTTAATGGTGAAAAAATATTTTTCGTATCTCTTCTAGTTTCGGCGGCCTGAGTGTGACAGACGGACAGACGGACATTTTGCACAAACCTAATAGCGGCTTTTTCCCCTTACGGGGGCCGCTAATAACAATTAATAAGTAGTTTTTCATATCGCGTGAACTGTAATCAGGGCTGGTCCTACAGGTTGCGGGGCCCTATGCGAAATGGATTGTGCGGTGCCTAATTTTGATTGTGATAAGTATAATAAGTGAAAATTAAGATTTTGTATTTGAAAAGAAATTCGTCTTTGCATTTTATATTTTATTTATATTTTACTAATTACCAAATCACTTTCAAATTAATTTTACGAGCCTTCTACAGCAGATAGTAGTTTTCCAACAAAAAGCCGATAAACATTCAGATTCGTTTTTTAGATTTACTATCGACTATCAAAATATCCCCTTTTTTTTCAAGGAGGTCGAGATAGATTTAGATCTATATTTGTATGGGGCTTTGATTGAATAGATCTAGTAATAGTATAAATTCTATCTTAAGACTAGAGTGCCGAGTCTATCCTATGCTATTTCTATAATAATTTTTTTAAATTAGAATAATGTCTAGATATTACTAAGTTTATTAATTAATATCAGGTGGCCGAGCCTTGCTCGGTAAAATAATTTCATAAGAAAGGTTATATACCTGAAGTCATTTTGGGATTTTTTTTATAATTACGAAAATGAACGATCGGATAAAGACTACTAACCCGAAGCAGGGGCGGACTGGCTATATGGGCATTCGGGCAAATGCCCGGTGGGCCGGTGTCCGAATGGGCCGGCAGGAACACAGCGACAATATTCTTTTTTGAAATCACGTCTGTATTTTACAAGATAAGGGCCTCATGGATGCCACTATTAAATTGTTAAATGTTTTAAAGTATTCCTTTTTAGGGGAAGTGGCCTCTGAGCGAAGTAATTTCTTAAAAATCTCCACTAAGTCCTACTAATTTAACACATTTTACGAAATAATGTAGAGGCCTACATCCGCAAAGCTTCATCCTTTTAGGGCCTGTACACTTTGCGATTAAAAAGCCACAGAAAACCCTTATTGCTATAAGGACATAGTGTTCACTGTAAGCTTGTGTACAGGTGTCGGTCGATATGTTATCATATTGTTACGATCGTTCTCTCCCTACTATCCAGGCTCCCTTCAAACTCAATACAGCGAACTTCAAAGAACCTCACAACTCAGGGCTCAAAAGTATCAGTGACATTTTAATACATCAAATGCATCACAAGTGGCAATCACATTAACACTAAAAACATAGCCTTGCTCCGTACTTGACACACCGTGCTGGTTCTGACTTCGCCTCGTACTGGTCACATTGCGAGGTAACGTGAAGTGCCCCGACTCTGACACACTCGCTCTTATATAGTGTCTCTACTGGCCTTCTCGAACCTTCTTGACCAGTCCAGTTGATCACTTTCACCGTGACTTGCGTGCGTAATCGTCGAGCCGAACTGGCGTGTATTGTCACTGGTCACAGTTGACCGCTCGTACTGTGCTGAACTGGGGCGATTTGGGTAGGCTGAAACACACACACATAGCACTACCAACATCTGTGTCAGCAGGTTTACAGCAATATTTAACTTAAAGATTTTGAGGAGAGGTAGCCCTAGAACTGTATATCAATCATATAATGTACAATTTATGGGCCGGATGGTATAGAAATGCCCGGGCCGATTTTGATACCCAGTCCACTCCTGACCCGAAGAATTTCTTTAGTGTTCTGTTTGTTCTATATGTAAATTGGTACGTTCAGACATTTAATTTTGGAATTAGTATATTCAATTATGGCTTTAGT
>JADKLZ010003886.1:27187787-27203704 GCA_021533235.1 Biomphalaria straminea
TTACACATCCCTCCATTCAGATATCTCCTAGGCCTTTCGTCACCACGCCCTAACCCCAAGTTTTTTACTGAGGTTTATAGTTAAATCAAAAGTGGCTGCAGCGTACACAAACTCGTTGACCGCTAGCTACATATCTTGTTTAGTGTGAGAAAGTAAGGCGTAGAGCAACTGTGTAATCACCATTTCCTTTGTTTTGGTACGGGACATTAGACACTGAAGCATGAACACATGGTCATAATTTTACCAGCAAAATAATAATTATAATAAGGCCTGACATCAAATCCGAAGATTAATGAGGAATCTACACCGCTCTACGCAATTAAAGTGTAAACAATATTAAGCACTTAAAACGCAATAACTAATCATACATCGGTACATTTAATTTCATGACTTTCCTTCCATAGTTCTATAATAAATCAATCTTCAATAAGATGGTGCGCAAATGTTTAATTAGGTCCATTGATATTTTAAAACTCGTTCTTGTTTGCATTGTACTCTGGTAAGCCTAGTGACGTAAGCATCGTTGTTCCCGTTTACGTCATGGAAAACTTTCATTCATAAATTCTCCATGTCATTCATAAAACCTTCAAACCAAAATAAATTTTTCGATAATGAGACATTTTTCAAACCGATATAACGGTCGAACTCGAGTTTTCCCGATGTGGCCAATGAGCTGAGAATTTTTTTCTCACTAACATTTAGATACGTTGAAATTTTAAAGAAAATCGTTAGAGCCGTTTTCGAAATAGAAGAAATATATATATATATATATATATATATATATATATACAAGAATTGCTCGCTTAAGAGTATAGGATTACTAGTAGGATTAGATTACTAGATATAGACATAGGACATAGATCTAATAATAGGCTACTGTAATACATTAACTATAATCTATACTTAATCTACTAAACAATAGATCTATATCTATAGATCTATCTATAATTTAGTCAATCTAGATCTATACAATATTCATTATAATACTTCTACGTATTTAATAAGTAACAGATAAGTACTTAATTAGATCTATTATAGATTTACTTGTCCTAGACCTAATAATAAAATTGCTAATGATGTCTAAGGACTGATTTTTTATATAGTAATAGGCCTACTAGATCTAGACTTTACTTATACCTAGTCTAAAATAATGACTGTCTAAGATTCTAGATGATTGAAACTTTCACATATAGATGTTGTTAATAATACGGCATGTCGGCTGAAAGTAAATTGTATACAAAGTCTTCATATATAAACTATTAGAAAAAAAAAATAGGTGCCGGTACTCAGTGATAGATTGCCTAACTTTCAACTACTAATAAATGAGCAATAAACTTTGAAATACAAGAAAAGTAATATTTTTTCCCGACATTGACAAAATGTGCTTGTACCTCGTACCGGTGCGTACCGTCACAAAATTATATGCATATCTCAATCTTCTTTCAATTAATTGTTTTTTGCGGGGTTATTGCTACTAAAACATTGATACCGGATCGATTCATATAGGGCCTAAGTATACAAGCAGGATCTCGAGCATCGGATACATTTATTTTTTTTAATACAAAGGTTTTTTTTAGAGAAATCATGGGCGCCCGCAGGGAGGTGCCTCGCAATTCTGAGTAGCAACGTTTTAGCCATTAAAAAAACATTAATGAAATACTTCTTCCATATGTGTTTTTTTTTACGTAGATGAAGATTTAATCAGAATCAAAGCGACGCAGTATAATGGAGAAAGCCGAGAAGATCGGAAAGAGCTAGGAAACCATAATAAAACTAGCAAGAGACCGTGGAGAGTGACGTGTTTTTTTGTTTAGGCCCTATGTTCCACTAGGAACCCAAAGGAATGATGAGGATAAGGGGGTGTCATAGTCAAAGAAGATCTTTTAAGGTGGCTTGAGTTAAAGGTATCATATGCTACAGTGCAAGTGATCTTTGAAGATGGATCTTTTGTTTTGTCTTGAATAAAAATCTTATGACCGTGATGCCGAGGATCTAGAAGTTGTCAGTTAATAAGATGATCTAACTGTATATTAATAGATTCAATAAGGAAATATTTCCTTTTCAAAATACAGAAACTTTTAATTTAAAACTTGGAACAGCAATGTACAATAATTACAAGAAAAAAGACAGTAATCAAATGAATTAGTTAATCCTATACTCTTAAGCGAGCAATTCTTGTATATAAAATACTCTTAAGAGAGCAATTCTTGTATATATATATATTTATTTATTTATATATATATATATATATATATATATAAATTTTATTTCGAAAACGGCTATAACGATTTTCTTTAAAATTTCAAGGCATGTGCGTATTAGTGAGAAAAAAATTCTAAACTCATTGGCCACATCGGGAAAACTCGAGTTTGACCGTTATATCGGTTTGAAAAATGTCTCATTATCGAAAAATTTATTTTGGTTTGAAGGTTTTATGAATGAATTGGAGAATTTATGAATGAAAGTTTTCCATGACGTAAACGGGAAAAACGCTGCTTGCGTCACTAGGCTTACCATAGTACAATGCAAACAAGAACGAGTCAATAGACCTAATTAAACACTTGCACACCATCTTATTGAAGATTTTGATTTATTATAGAACTATGGAAGGAAAGTAATAAAATTAAATGTACCGATGTATGATTAGTTATTGCGTTTTAAGAACTTAATAAATTGTTTACACTTAAATTGCGTAGGGCGGTGTAGATACTGTTTACTTTGTTATTTTTTTTGCTGGTGATCTCCAGCTGTCTCGTTCTGAGGCCGCATGCAACCAGGTGCTTTCTTCTATGTCAATTGTCAGCTAAGGCCAGTTGGCGCCTAAGCTGGTCTTTTAAGCATTTCGGTGTTACGCCGACCACTTTATTAGCTCACCAAAATAAAATAAAATATGAAGGTCACATCTGGGGCTGCGTAGCCACGGGAAATACTGCATTTCTCATTAATCTTCGGATTTGATGTCAAGCCTTAATATAATTATTATTTTGCTGGTAAAATTATGACCATGTATTCATGCTTCATTGTCTAATGTCCCGTACCAAAACAAAGGAAATGGTGATTACACAGCTGCTCTACTCCTTACTTGCTCACACTGAACAAGATATTTAGCTAGCGGTCAACGAGTTTGCGTACGCTGCAGCCACTTTTGATTTAACTATAAACCTCAGTAAAAAAATGGGGTTACCGTTAGGGCGTGGTGATGAAAGCCCAGGAGATATCTGAATGGAGGGATGTGTAAAAGCAGGCCATATCCTTCCATGGGCTTTAGCACCAGTAGCAGTAGTATATAACTTTTCTTAGTATAAATTATTTAACCGAGCAAGGCTCGGCCACCTGATATTATATTTCTACTGGAATACTAAATGATCTACACAATAAAAAAGCAAGCTTGAGACTATATAATTTACGTCTTGCTAGAATGAACAACTACTCGAGACTGGCCGGGATTCTAGCTTTTGCCGTCTTTGTTCACGTGACAGAGCCTACCTCTAAATTTGCACAATAAACTAACCAATCAAAATTGTATCTTTAACCAGTCAGAAATTCTCTATTAGACAAAAGGTGCAGATTTGGCAAAACATGGCTAAAATACCTCAGCTAACTAGGTCTGCCGGTTGACCTTGACCGGAGTTAGATTAAAATAATCTATATATTATTTCTCAAAGAATTAGGTCAGACAACAACAACAACGAGTAAATAGGGAAGATCCCATGCTATTTTTAGCTCCATTAATAACTTTTGTAACGCATTCGCTTTACTTATTTTATAATGCGAAAAATTAGAACCATATTTAAAACTCGAATTATTTATGTATTTAATAGTCAAAGAGAAAGTTTTCTAGAGCGCAAATACTCTATCATTCTTTAGAAAAAAATCCATTGACTTGCAAAAGACCTTTAATATGAGTATTTGTGAACAATTGTGGTGGAAAAAAAAAAGCATTAGCAAGGTTAGAGAGACAAGTGGAGTTTTGTTCTTCGACTTTTTAAAAATTATATTTTATCTTTTCAGTCTGTAGTGTGCTATTGTGTTTGTAATTGAAGATTGTGTTCAACCATATGCCAAAGACTTATTTCCCTTACAGCTTGATGGTTAACAGCGTAATAAATGACTATATTTTGTTAAAAATGTGTTTGATTTCTTTTAAAGCAATAGCTTAACAGACAAATAATTATAGATATGTTAAATCGACAGGATGGCGCGGGGAATCTGTTGTAAGTACTAAAATGGCTTAATTTAATAATTTTTACACTTTAAATTAGAGCGGGTTCTATAAAATTGCGTGTCCTATGAAATGCGGGCCCCACTGCGGTCGTTATAAATGACTATATTTTGTTAAAATGTGTTTGATTTCTTTTAAAGCAATAGCTTAACAGACAAATAATTATAGGGATGTTAAATGGACAGGATGGCGCGGGGAATCTGTTGTAAGTAATAAAATGGCTTAATTTAATAATTTTTACACTTTAAATTAGAGCGGGTCCTATAAAATTGCGGGTCCTATGAAATGCGGACCCCACTGCGGTCGCCGGCCCTGGTAAATAGCGGCATATGCTATGCCGCCGGTCAACTAGTAATTATATAAAATGAAAAAAAAAATAGACAAACCAAAATGTCTGACAAATGGAACGTGACAGTCGGGTGCAAGTGCACCAAAATGTACTTCCTTGCGGGTGCACATGCATTATTGATTCAAGAGTTAAATAAATTAATGTTCAGAAAAACTTTGCGCATCGTCATCTAAGTCTAAATCTAAAGGCCTGTCATTGAATCATTGTTAGTTCCCGAACATGTAGTGCTTCTACTGAAGTACAGTTGTAAAGAAATGCTATTATTTTAACTAGAATATGCAAATCTGTAGTTCATGTACGATTTATTATAAGCTTGCAATTCTTTGCAATATCAAGAGTGACAGATATGTTAGTCGTGTCGATTTGTTTATATTTGCACATAGATTTAGTTATTATGATTAGATTAGAAAAATGCAGGACAAAATAGATACACTAGATACAGGAATCAGGACTGAATTAGTATCAGTGAATCAGAAAATAACCACAATTGAGGAAAAGATGAACCAGAGAGTCGACATAGAAGAACTGAAGGTTCAGGTTAAGGAAGGGCTCAGCAAGGTGCCGGTGACTACTACTGGTTCAGTGTTACCTGAAGTGCCTGGAAAGATGAAACCTCCTGTATTGGATGGTTCAGTGTTCTGGTCCGTGTATAAGAAGCAATTTGACGCAGCGGCCAAAGTTAACAAATGGATCAGTGAAAAAGAGAAAGCAACCACCCTAGTGTTATCCCTAAGAAGAAAAGCCTCCGAATTGCTTCAGTCGCTACCGAACCAGAAGGATTTTGCCGCTCTTGTCGAGGCTCTGGAACTCCGGTACGGGGATGAACATTTGAAAACCCGAAAACAGCGCCTCAATGAGACACTACAGGAGCTAGAGACAGACATCGAACGCCTCGCACATCTGGCCTACCCAACCGCCGCACAAGATTTTCTGGAAGTCATCATCACAGACGATTTTATTGATGCGCTTCAAGACCCTGAGTTGAAGAAAGTCACAAGAGTTAGTGGTAAACGCAAGGCAAGCGAAGCCCTGGTCCTAGAAGAAGATGACATCCCTATGTTCGGCTGTTATTTGGTCCGACAGCTGTAGGCTATTATGTACCAATGGAATGTCAGTCTTCATCCGCCCCAAAGCTTGCAATGCAGATTTGGAGTCGGAGCAGATTATAAATTTTCTCCTTTCTCATGATTGACGGCCATATATGCAAGTGATAGTGTGTGTAATTCGGTCGTAAAGATGAAGCAGCCATCGAGGAGTCTACGGAAAATAGTTTTTTTCCGAAAGGAGCTGGCACACGCGACCTTTCCATCATTTTTGGATCTCCGTACATCTCCCTAAAGTGGACTTGTAGTATGCTTGGGTCTGTATTTTCTTTTTTGAAATTAAGGAGGGATAAATTTAATTTGGTTTGATTCATTAGCCAAGGAGCATTCTGTGAGGTTTCTATTTTAGAAATTTGGTAAATGGGTGGGGTTACATTTTGGATGGATTCTCTCATTCGAAGCCTCAACGGCTTTACGACGTTAGGCCTTCGAATGTATAGTTCTACATCTGTAGGATTGAATATGGAGTCGAAAGCAGGGTTTATGGGTTGGATTTTAGCTTGACTATATACTGCATTGCAAGCTTTTTCATTCTTATGTCCATGGGGAGTTCACCAGCCTTCACGTGGAGACTTGGGATTGGTGATTATGGATCCGTAGTTTAGCTTGGATCGGATTTAAACTCCGATATAGCAGAAGCAAGGTATCTCTATCAGCTCCCCAGTCGGTATGGCTGAGTACTCTAAGCATTGTTGTAAACCTGGTGGTTGCACAGATGGGGGTAGTGGTATATGTGTAGTCAGCCGACCCAAATCCCTCAGGCAAGCGGTCAAGCGTGACGAGTTACAACGGTCAGCCGAGACGAGTTTCAACATGACGGTTCGGTAAAGATCGGCGTCGTGAACAAAGCCCAGGAGCGTTACGAGAATTGTAGTCATCTGACAACCCAGAAACGTCGAGCGGCGTTCTGTCCTGTTCGAGAAGGCCAGCAGGGACCCTATATAAAGGGTTCAGAAAAGGGTTCACTACAGAAGGTTCAGAGCACGGTCGACTACAGCACAGTTCAGCGGTTTGGTTCTGTACGGAGCATTACGACGGTTCAGTGTGGAGTACTGTCAAGTACAGTTGAGACGAACAGCTTCTTGATTTTGGTCTGCGATCGAGTCCGACACAAGTGTTTGAAGTCAGTCCTGAACTGTTGAACCCAGTGCAAGCTCGGAACGACACGGAGAGACCAGTGCAAGAGTTGATACGGCGATACGGTGTTAACGAAGAACTTTTTGTACAGTATGTGTTATGTATTGCCAATTGTACAGTATTGGCTCAGATTCATTCAATATTTTGAGAAAGAATATCAGAATGAAATTCTATCAAAGGCAAATGTCAGAGAAAAATGGAGAAAGAATGTTGACAGATCTTGTGTGTTGCCCCAACGGTCCAGCAGACCAAGAGTTAGGTGAAAGTGAATGTGAAGTTTGATGTGAACTTGGCCTGACTTATGTTTTATAATATCTAATTGATCTAATTGTTTTGTAAAGGGTCAATATCTTATTCAAAGCCTTAGGAAAAAAATAGTGAAAAATAAAATCCTTTAGCTAGGTGTTCTATAACCGTAATGCAACTCTGCAGTCCACGCAATAATAAGAAAAACTAATTACTAAATGTTGTTTTAAATTATGTTCCACTTATATGCATACTAAATAGATTTTTTTCTCTTAAAAATTTTTTTTTTGTAAATGTAGTAGTTAGTATAACAGAACTTATTTAACTTAGCAATACAATTGTAAAAAAGAAATTTCTATTTCTTTTGCATAAATTTAAAAAAATTGGTAAAAAATCATCTCCTTTACTAAGAAGCCCCCCGTGTTTCTTACTATTACTATCTTTTCTAGGTTACGAGATCTAAACGGAACGGACTGACGAACAGAAAGACAAACCACACAAAACTAATAGTGGTTTTTCCCCTATCGGGAGCCTCTAAAAATAATGACTTGGATAAACGTGATGAGATTTTGAGTGTTTTTTGTGTCCGGCTTAATATTGTATATAGCCATCTGAAATCTCCTTGAGCACAAATTTCTAGTCGTTTTTTTTTTATTACTCGGGATTCATTACGTCACTAAATCCACGTTCTATCAAATAAAAAGACGGGAAAGCAGTCAACAACTTATATAATATAACAATATCAGGTGGCCGAGCCTTGCTCGGTTAAATAAATGCCCTGCCCAGCCTGACTGTCGGACAATAAGAAGTTCATACCGGCTTTTGCCATCCATCCCAGTGGTGCTACAGCCCGTGGTCTGCTTTTAGTTTTACACATCCCTTCATTCATATCTCTAAACGCGTTCTTGTTTGCAAAGAAGTACACTATAGTAAGCCTAGTGACGTAAGCAGCGTTTTTCCCGTTTACGTCATGGAAAACTTTCATTCATAACTTTCATTCATAAATATATTAAAGCCAATATTAATTTTACAACGAGACATTTTATCTATCGAAATAACGGTCGAACTCGAGTTTTCCCGATATGGCCAATGAGCTGAAAATTGTTTTTCTCGCTAACATTTAGATACGTTGAAATTTTAAAGAAAATCGTTAGAGCCGTTTTCGAAATAGAAGATATATATATACAAGAATTGCTCGCTTAAGAGTATAGGATTATAATCTGTTTTTGAAACAAGCATTTGCTGTATTCTTGAATCTTGTTAAAAAAAATTTTTTGTTGCTATTTCAATAATTATTTATGTATTAGAATGGATCTGTGATTGAGAACATCCAAGAAAGAATGTCTTCAAATCTTTGGTTTAGATTGTGACAGAATAGTTCGTAACAAACATACTAAACAGTAGTGAGGGGCCAATCGATAAATATTTAACACAGTTTAAGAACCACTGGTCTAGATCTATTAAAAATAATTATATTATTGATTCAAAATAATAGATGCTATTTTACTCAAAATTACTTTTGAAAAAGATTTTATTTTACGTGCTAATACTATCAGAAAATGCTTACCTTCCATTCTTGTTGGTGGAATGCAAATTGTTAGGGCAAAAACAATAAAAATATCCGTGATATCCTGAAGATGTAATAATAAAAATCATTAAAAAAAATTTTCAGGTGTGGAAAAACACGAGTAAACTTTACCCCAAAATATATTTAAGTTAATAAGTACATTTACTGAAATATTTACCTGAAGGAGAAAGGTGGCTTACTACTACAATTCTTTTATCACACTTTGCTTTCTCTGCATTGTCTCTTTGTTTTAAAGATTTTAATTGCTACAAATGATTTTATTTGCTGCAACGGTCGATATTGCTAGAGCCGTTTGTTCAAAACTAAATTGGGCCGGAATTACTTTTCCCATTATGTATCATTTGCATTTATTCTTTTTACAATGCCACTATTCAAGTCAGAACTTCATGGAACCCGAATCCAGCAGAAACCTGGATAGCTGATTTCAAAAAAGGGTTCTAATCGCTGGAAAAATAATTACTTGCTCGTTGGCTACACGAGGAAAACTCTAGTTTTACCATTATAGATCTAGTTATACAATTATATCTCTAGAAGTTGAGCAGTACACGTTTAAATGTACTACTTCGCCTTCAACTATACCTTAATCAGTTGGACTTTTGGGCATCACGCAAGATATGTTGAACGCCTTTCTCCATTTCTCTCTGTCTTTTACATAGGATAGAATCTCTTTCACTGGCAAGCCGGTACACTCTTTTATGTTCTTTTCCAATAGCCTTCTTTGTTTACCTCTTCTTCTTCTTTTTTCCTGGCACTGTTCCCTTAAGGAAGTTCTTAAACGAGCCCTGAGGACCTTGTGAAAAGGCCATTTAGTTGTTTTCTTTTGCTTTTTTTGATAGTTAGCAGGTCATTGTGGAGTCGTTTCGTTTGTGATGCGGTCTTTTTGATACGTATTGTTAGGACTCTTCATTACGCGCTGTCATTGGGTGTGAGACTGCGCAACATGAGCTCCCAGAGAGAGACATGAAATAGGAGAGAGGAAGTCAAGAGATGGCCGATATAAACAAATGTTGTTACTAAGAACTGTCATTGTTATTTTAAGGCGTAATTGTTACCGAACTATTATTCTAATATTAAATTACTATTGTTATCTAGCACTTTCGTAGAGTGCTTACTTTAGAGTTAATATCTGGTGGCCGAGCCTTGCTCGGTTAAATAAATGCCCTGCCCAGCCTGACTGTCGGACAATAAGAAGTTCATACAGGCTTTTGCTATCCATCCATCCCAGTGGTGCTACAGCCCGTGGTCTGCTTTTAGTTTTAAACATCCCTTCATTCATATCTCTAACGCGTTCTTGTACTACGGTAAGCTTAGTGACGTAAGCAGCGTTTTTCCCGTTTACGTCATGGAAAACTTTCATTCATAAATTATTCAAGCCAAAATTAATTTTACAATGAGTCATTTTATATATCAAAATAACGGTCGAACTCAAGTTTTCCCGATGTGGCCAATGAGCCTATATGCAGATACGTTGAAATTTTAAAGAAAGTCGTTAGAGCCGTTTTCGAAATCAAATATATATATATATACATATATATATATATATATATATATATATATATACATGAATTGCTCGCTTAATAGTATAGGATAACAGTATGATCTTTTTGTATCATTTCTATTCCTATGCTAGGACTGCAATTCTGACTAATAGTTCAGGCTGAGACGATAGCTCCAAGGTATTTAACATTACTGAAATTTGTCAGCTTTTTACTTCCACTAGGGATGTTTTTAAGCCCTGTTGTCTAGTATTTACAATTTTTAGTTTTGTCGGCATATATTTGTGTACCATATGCTGCTGAAGTCTTATCTATTCGCATCCCCAAGTCAGCTAGTCCTACTTTTTCCCTACTGATCATCTCTATGACGTGTGCGAAGCGCAAGTTAGTAATTCTTCTTCCCTTTATGCTTACAGTACCTTCATAGCCCTCGAGAGCATTTTTCAATATCCTTTAAAGGAAAATATTGAACAGTTAAAGAAAGCAGGCCTCCTTGTCTCATTCTAACTGTAATTTTAAACGTCTCTAATGTAATTTTTAAAGTCCACCAAACTGGCCTGCTTGTAGAGGTTCTGGATTACTTTTATTATGTTTTTATTTATATTGTATTTTTCTATTGTCACCTAGAGTTCCCCATACCATGCTTTGTTGAAATCAATAAAGACATAACAAATAATGTTGGACTTGAATGTATTTCTAGCAGAGTATCTTGAGATTTAGGATTTGCTCTGTTGTGCTGCAACTTTGTCTAGATCTAAAATCTGGATTGGCTTTAGCCGGTTTAATATAAATTTTAACAGGACTTTGCTGTTGTCATACTAGATCTATTTATAAACGTTATATAGATAGAGTCTAGATTTTAGATGTATTTTTAAACCTTAGATAGAGTCTACCCAACTTATGAACTTAAATGTACTACTAATCCCATATAATTTATAACATAGTTACAATTCTCTATAAACCCTTGACAATACGAGTAAAGAACCATACAACTTGGGCTCTAATATAACGAGACATTTTAATGAGTGTAATAAATAATGAAGAGAAAACAATTAAATACTTTACAAATGAGCAGAAGTCAATTTCTGAAAATAACAGCTATGCACAACTGTCTCAGTTATTAAAGTAACTGCATAGTCATAAATATCAGGTGGCCGAGCCTTGCTCGGTTAAAATTTTCTAAGTAAGGTTATATACCCGAAGTCATTTTGGGAATATTTTCGTAATTACGAAAATTAACGATCGGATAAAGACTACTAATCTGAAGAGTTGCTTTAGTGTTATTTTAGTTCTAAATGTAATTGTACATGGCGATTAAATATCAAGTCTCTTAAGTATAGACAAATCACAGCTCACGTCCGTCTTATAATTTTACAATCCATTTTTTAGCGTAAAACTATTGTAGGCCTACTATTATTGGCTTGGAAGAAAGTCCTTACTCTGTAACTTCTCAGATGGTTAGGTTCAGACATTTAATTATTAAATTAGTGTATTCATTATGGCTTTAGTACGAAACATCAAGTGACTCAAATCTCTACGTTATATGATAAAACAGACTCTTTTTGACAAACTGAAATGGCGCACTTTTTCTTAATAGACTTAAATCATTTCATTAGTTTTCTAAAGAAACATTTCCGTGGGGCACCTCTGTTACGCCAAACAATATGTTCGTCCCCCATACGAGATACGTGACCTGCTCAGCCTGACTGTCGGACTATAAGAAGTTCATACCGGGTTTTGCCATCCATCCATACCAGTGGTGCTACTGGTGCTACAGCCCAACCCTCCATTCAAATCTCTTTTGGGCCTTTCGTCACCACGCCCAAACCCCAAACTTTTTACTAAGGTTTATAGTTAAATCAAATGTGGCTGCAGCGTACGCAAACTTGTTGGCCGCTAGCTAGATAGCATGTTCAGTGTGAGTAAGTAAGGCGTAGAGAAGCTATGTTATCACCATTTCCTTTGTTTTGGTACGGGACATTAAGAAGCATGAACACATGGTATTAATAATTTGCCAGCAAAATAATATTTATAAAAAGGCTTGACTTTGAATCCGAAAATTAATGAGGAATGCAATATTTCCCGTGGCTACGCAGCCCCAGATGTGACCTACATATTTTGCCAATGAGGGCAAGCATAACCATTGTCCGAGTGTGTTCAATTAAGATTTTCTTTTCTTGTTTGCAAAGAAATATTTTAGTTTACTGCTGTAAGCCTATCGAATGTCCATGATGGTTAAGCTCGCGCTAATTCAATGTGTAATAATAATAATAATAATAATAATAATTTTATTTATAAAGCGCTGTTAACAAACAAAATGTAGGCTCAAGGCGCTGTAAAAACATTACAAACACAAATATGAGACATGACAAACTAATCTAAAAAAGTTCTAAACAGATAGGTCTTGATTTTCTTCTTAAAAGTGGTGTAGCAAGTTGTCTGTCTGAGATCAATGGGGAGTGAGTTCCAAACCTTTGGTCCGTGAACTGAGAAAGCCCGCTGACCATAGCTTTTGAGGGAAAAACGTGGCACCACTAAAAGCGTTGAGTCCATTGGCTCTCTGAGGGACATATGGAGTAATCAGTTCGCTAAGGTACAAGGGCATCTCATTGTTGTATAGACACTGATGGCAAAGTGTGGCGACCTTGTAATCGATTCTCGCTTTTACGGGTAACCAATGGAGCGTGCGCAAGAGCGCAGTAGCAGAATCTCGTCTTGTTTTTTTAGAACTATTCGTGCGGCGTTGTTCTTAATACGTTGCAGCTTGGCTATTTTGTCGTCGGGTATACCTGCTAGCACGGCGTTGCAGAAGTCAAGGCGGGAGAGTATGAATGCCACAGCTAGCGTTTTTGTTGACTCCGTTGTTAGGTATGGTCGGATCTGGCCTAATCTGCGCAGCTGAAGGTAAAGACCCTTGCAGAGCTGCCTTATGTGTGAGTCGAAAGATAGTGTTGAGTCAAAGAAAACTCCAAGATTCCGGACTACATGGACATAAGAAACATGGCAGTTTGTAATAAAAAGAGAATCTGTGCTCTCGACTTTAGAGACGTTGTTCCGAGTGCCAATCTTGATTATTTCTGTCTTGTCTTCGTTCATCTTGAGCTTATTCTCAACCATCCAATCGCTCACCGTTGCAACGGTACCACTGATTTTCTCTGCCAGATGCGACACCTCTGAGGGTACTAAGGAATCGTATAACTGTGAGTCATCGGCAAAGAAATGGTATAAGATGCCTGTTTTCCGTATGACACCGCTCAGCGGATATGTATACATAGTGAACAGTACTGGGCCTAGAACTGATCCTTGGGGTACTCCGTACTTCAAGAGTAAGCTTGTTGATTCTGTCCCACTAACAACGACACTTTGGGTGCGTCCAGTCAGGTAGGATCCAAGCCACTTTAGGACGATTCCTGCTAAACCAAAAGTGGCAGAGAATCTGGCCATCATAATGTCATGGTCAAGCGTATCAAAAGCTGCAGACAAGTCCAGCATGGAAAGAATTGATATGTGGCCTATGTCGGAATTGTGAAGTAAGTCGTTTAGTACCCTGACCACTGCTGTCTCTGTGCTACGGCACTTCCTATATGCGGATTGAAATTCTTCCAATAGACAGTACTGTTCAAGATGAGAAAGAATTTGCGCTAACACGATGCGCTCCAGAAGCTTTGACAGAAAGGGTAGATTTGATACCGGGCGATAGTTTTTTAGACATTCCGGGTCAAGACTGGATTTCTTCAATAAGGGCCTGACAAGTGCATGCTTAAATTGCTGTGGTACAATGCCTGAAGTCAGTGAAGAGTTCACAATGTTAGTAATTGTGGGTACAAGCTCATCTAAACATTCAAGGAGCAAAGAAGTTGAAATGGGATCAAGGTCACATGACTTATTTGGCATCTTTAAAATAGTACTTTTGACATACTCTTCAGATACACACTGAAACTCGCAAAAAGGAGAATTTTGAAAGATTGGAGAGTGGTCGAGCTGTGATGAGAGGGAGGGCATGCCATTTCTGATCTGCTCAATCTTGCCAATGAAGAATCTATTGAATGAATCAGGGAGTTCAGATACTGGGATAGATGACGGCAAACGTTCGTTATTAGCTCCCCCTAACATTTCAGCGGTGATACTAAATAGCTGCTTCGAAGAATCAGAAGTTTCGATTTTTTGTCGAATATGACTAGCTTTTGCATCTCTAATCATACGGTTCACCTTGTTTTTTTCTAGGATGTATATTTGTCAATGTATCGTCAGACCTGTCTTTTGAAATGTACGTTCGGCACGTCGGCGAATAAGTTTGGCAGTCTTTATGTCTTGCGTCATCCAGGGTGCAGACGGCCTATCTGAGACTGTACGAGTGACAAGAGGTGCATGGCTGTCCAGTAACTTTTTCAAGCAAGAATTGTAATTGCTCAGAACGTCTATGTTGCTCTGTTGCAACAGCAAAGATGTCACATCCATTTTGAATGAGGCAATGTCTATGGCTTTAAGTTTACGTGTAAATTATTAAATTAAACAATTATAACTTTTAATAGGGTTCCCGTGGTTTCCTTTGTTTTCAAAACGCTCCAGGAAATCTCCTGAAACTCATACAAATGTCCTTAAAATAGACAAAATTGTAATGCAAAGACGAATTTATTTTCTAACACAAACTCTTAATTTTTACTTATTATCCTTATCCCTACCCTGACTGGACCGCGTGCAATCCACTTCACATAGGGCCCCGCAAATGTTAGGGTCGACCCTGGATATCATGTTCAGTGTGTGCAAGTAAGGCGTAGATAAATTGAAGAGTATAACAAAGTTAAAGTTACTCACGGGTTTACGCAATTTAAGTGTAAACAATGGACCTCATTCACCAATCGCCACTTAATAATATTGATAAAACAATGAAAAAAAAAGTATCATGTGAATATGATGTGAAAGCCTTTATGGATTCCATAATTTGTATAGAAGATATAGAGAATCACATGGCTAAATGTTGTTGGTTAACGATTGGTGAATGAGGCCCATTTACGAAACCTTTAAAACACAATAACTGATCATACATCAAATTTAATTTCATTATTTTTCTTCCATATTTTCATAATAGATCAATCCACAATAAGATGGTGCGCAAATCCTATACTCTTAAGCGAGCAATTCTTGTATATATATATATATATATATATATATATATTTCTTCTATTTCGAAAACGGCTCTAACGATTTTCTTTAAAATTTCAACGTATCTAAATGTTAGTGAGAAAAAAATTCTTAGCTCATTGACCACATCGGGAAAACTCGAGTTTGACCGTTATATCGGTTTGAAAAATGTCTCATTATGGAAAAACTTATTTTGGTTTGAAGGTTTTATGAATGACATGGAGAATTTATGAATGAAATTTTTTCCCACGACGTCAAAGGGAAAAAAAACTTGACACCTCCTACGTCACTGGCTTACATCCGTTCACTAAAGCAACAAGTTTAATCGATGAATGAATAGACTCAACATTTTGCGCACCGTAGTTGAAGGTTTATTTCCGTGTATGCGTTAATTTGTAACTGAACAGCTATCAAGAACAGAAATCAAGCACGTGGTTATCTGAAGAAGTTCAAGTGTTTACAAAAGTTTCAACAAATTGATAGAAGAATTTGATTTATGTGCATAACTCTAATTAGCTCACCAAAAAAAAAAAAAGACCGCCTTTGGCATGCGTTTGTCTGAGATTCTTCTCTCATACAGGATACTGCTCTGTCAAGAGTAAATGTCGGACTTAAACAATTCCCTCTATACAAA
>JADKLZ010003886.1:27203804-27215295 GCA_021533235.1 Biomphalaria straminea
CTTTACGGCTAAGGGCCCCGCACATGACTCTCGCCCAGGGCCCCGCGCACTGCTAGGGCCGCCCCTGTATATTATACACACTAAATGATTGAAGACTGTCTTGCTTGTGTTGTAAACTGAACTGTAGCACACCTGGATGAATGTTTACATCAGTGGTTACTAAAGTGATTAGGCAAAGTGGTATAGTTTGTAACTCACCAACATGTAGACATGTATGTTAAATGTTATGACTATAAACAAAATTTTACCTACATATACCAGTATATTATTAGAATTTAAAATTCACAACTTCATGTATGTACACAGAATACAATATTGATAGCAAGCATCATAACAGAAATAACACACAAAGTGAAAACAAATGTGTGGTGCTATATAGCAATTTTATTTGCAGACAAAATATACCACTTTAAAGAATTAAGTTTTTATTGCAAATGCTTAATGAACATATTAAGTAATTAAGAGAAAAAATATATTTTATATTGCAATAATTTAAAATACACTATTGTAAAATGATTTCTAAAATTGCAACAAACTATAGTTTTGACCAAGTACTTTATTGCTTTTGTATACTATCGGCCATAAATTGAAAAACCATATGCATTTATTTTAAAAGTTGAACACTTTCAAGTTCATTTCATTTCAAAGTGTTAGAAGTTTTAAGATGTTTTGATTAATGATTAAAATTAGGAAAGTCAAAAGAAATCTTTTATCTTTCTGATTTACCCTATATTGTATCTTAAACATTAAAATATATGTACATGGTCAATAACAAAAAAACAGGACCTATTAGCAGGAATCTGCAGGATGTGGATAAAAAATGCCTAATTTAGTAAGACCCATAAAAAGTGACATGGTCTTCTTAATGATGACCTTATTACACACACAAAATTTAGTCATTTCATAGAAGTCAATTTAAAACATTTATTTCATCTCATTTTTTTGTTAGAGTACTTTTTTAAAAATGTTTTTTTAATAGTACTATATAAACTGTTAGTATTGTAGGTTAAATTTTTTGTAATAGAAATTTGTTCTATGAGTTAATTTATTGATAAAATTGATATTGAGTAAATTAATTGATAAATGTAGGATACGGTTTTAGCTAGTTGCTTATCACCTTTACAAAATACTTAAATTTGCTTCTTTAAAAAAAAAACGTACCAAGAGATGTACCAAGAAAAATATAATATATAATATAATATATACTACCTCAGCTGGACCAGAACCTTTACAATGTACATAAATCATACACTCCTCTTGACAAAGAACATCCAAAATGAAGACATTTATATTCGTACAGTATCTTGAAATCAATGATGCCTCCTTCAGTCTAAATGACTATGATTCAACTCGAACACTTTTTTATATGGTTATGGAGCCCTATTTAGGAGAGATACTCCTGTCCACATATATTGTGGATCAAATTGGTATTCGCTTTGGTGGTGGAGGAGCCTGCCATTTTTCATATGGCTGGCTTTTCTTCAAGAGCACAGACCCATGTTTTCAAAATCTCTCTCGAAACTAGTGCTGTCTAGTGTACGGAGACTTTACTCTTTCTTTAATGCACTCTCTATTCTTTCATGTATAGTACCTAGGCCGCAATACTTCATTGTCTTCAAAAGGTTAATGGCAGATCTGAAAGTGAAATATAGTATACTATAAATATTTTTGAAATG
The DNA here is from genome assembly GCA_021533235.1 of Biomphalaria straminea. Classification (NCBI taxonomy): domain Eukaryota; kingdom Metazoa; phylum Mollusca; class Gastropoda; family Planorbidae; genus Biomphalaria; species Biomphalaria straminea. The sequence goes on from JADKLZ010003886.1 coordinate 27,205,481, forward strand.
AAATGCAAACAGTAAATATATAACATAATAATATCTAACATTTACTTGAATAATTTGGTACACATATGACAGATCTTATATTGGCTAACATTCAATCTGTACATAGATCTAGTAACTGCCTGCCTCTCTGTACTTTTATACATGGACTATGCTATTTGTATAAAGTATAATTATTGACAGAATCCTTATTAAATTAATAGATTTACATCTAGTCCTAGCCTAAAGTAGTATATATATAATTCCTAGCACTATCACTAGCCTCTTTTTATAATCTTGTTAATCATCAAAAGCACAAGAATTTAATAATTATTTAGAATAGGCCTACTAATATACTAAATTACTATAGATGCTAGTAATAATTATTACTTACATTATAGTATTCCTTTAATGGTAGTAATCCTTCAATACTGTCCCTGATACTTGAAAATGTTAATGGCAGATCTGAAAGTTAAAGTTTACAATTAATATTTTGAAAAGAAATGCAAACTGTAAATAAATATACCAGTATAATGAATATAATATAACATTTATTTGAATAATTTTGTACATATATATGACAGATCTAATAGTAGCTGTATTACAGAACAGTCTAGTCTATCTTTACTCCAATTAGAATATGTACATATTTAACTTGAAGTAAATGTAAACATGTCTGTCTATCTACTTCTAGAATCTATAGGCCTATGCTATTTATATAAACTAGATAGGTCAATCTAGACTCTATAATTATAAACAGAATCGTTTTTATATTAATAATTAATAGATTTAATTTACACAGTCCTAAGTAGTAGTGACGCCTAGTATTAAGTAGATCTAGTATTAAAATTTAAAAATTCCTATAGATCTAGATCTATAAAACTATCCACTTTTTATAATAATCTATATATTATTTCTCAAAGTAAGAGGTCAAACGTGCAACAACATGCAACAACAAGTAAAGAGGTCATTTCTATTTTTAGCTCCATTAATAATTTTTTAACGCATTCGCTTTACTTATTTTATAATGCGAAAAATTAGAACCATATTTAAAACTCAAATTATTTATGTATTTAATAGTCAAAGAGAAAAGTTTTCTAAAGCGTAAATTGTTTAAAATTCTTTTTAAAAAAAATCCATTAACTTGCAAAAGACCTTTAATACGAGTATTTGTGGACAATTGTGGTGGAAAAAAAAATCATTAGCAAGGTTAGAGAGACAAGTGGAGTTTTGTTCTTCGACTTTTTAAAAATTATATTTTATCTTTTCAGTCTGTAGTGTGCTATTGTGTTTGTAATTGAAGATTGTGTTCAACCATATGCCAAAGACTTATTTCTCTTACAGCTTGATGGTTAACAGACTATATTTTGTTAAAAATGTGTTTGTTAAGCTATTGCTTTAAAAGAAATCAGACAAATAATTATAGGGATGTTAAATCGACAGGATGGCGCGGGGAATCTGTTGTAAGTAATAAAATGGCTTAATTTAATAATTTTTACACTTTAAATTAGAGCGGGTCCTATGAAATGCGGGCCCCACTCCGGCCCTGGTAAATAGCGGCATATGCTATGCCGCCGGTCAACTAGTGATTTATAATCATGTAAATCATCAAAAGCATAATAAATTAATAATAGGCAATAAATTATTCATAATACTAATATATTAGACTATTAGATCTACATATGTTAATAATAATAACTTACTTTAGAGCACTCCTTTAATGGTACGTAATCCTTCTACATCATCTAGCAAATCTTTTACCGCTGGCCATTTTTTCTTTCTAAGGCTAAGGCTTAGCCTCATCTTTGCCAGTCTTTGGCAATCGGGAAGCATAGATCTAAATTCTAGATCTATAAAAACTAGATCCTTAACAAAACGATACAACATTTGTTCGCCATTAGTAGATCTAGACTATTACCTAGACTATAATTGTAATCCATTATGAAGTTCTAGTTGATTTAAAAGAAACATTTGTAGATCTACACTTCACAGCACACACTACACGCAGTGACGCAGTGATTAGCCTAAGCGAAAAACAATGGCCTCTGACCAGTGATGACGCGGGGTCGCGCTGACGTCAGAGCTAGGGCTTTCTATTTCCCGTTGGCTGTGGTCGGATCCGCCTATTCGCAAGAAATAGTCAAGACGTGATTTAATTTTGATGAACAAAATTAATAATGTTTCAAGGATTCTTTTGCCGCTGTTTTACATGCTTCGGATATTTCTTCTAAGTTGAAAATAATTAACATCTCCTTGGACGACAGAGGATCTAGTACAATGTACAATATGTCACACGAGCGATTTTAAATAATGTTTCAGCAATGTTTTGTAGAGATGCAACTTAACTAAACTATATATATATATATATATATAATAATAATAATAGGCTTGTCTTCGAGTCCGAAGATTAGTGAGGAATACAGTTTTTCCCGTGGCTGTGCAGTCCCAGCTGTGATCTACATATTTTGCCACATCCAGGGCAAGCAAAACCATTGTCCGCAGGTGGTCGGTTTAGATTTTCTTTTCGTCGTCTGCGTTTGTCCTCGGCGGCAGATTTTCTTTTGGTCTCAAATGTGTATCCCGCGGCCTTTGTGAGTGACCTCCAGCTGTCTCGTTCCGACGCCGCATGCAGCCAGGTGCTCTCTTCTATGTCAGCCAAGGAAAGTTGACGCCTAAGCTGGTCTTTGAAGCGTTTCCGTGGGGCGCTTCTGTTACGTCGACCACCTTTTAGCTCACCAAAAAAGACTGCTTTTGGCATACGTTCGTCTCCCATACGGGATACGTGCCCTGCCCAGCGTAGCTGTCGGACCATAAGAAGTCCCTCTATATTGTCCATACCGGCGTTCGCAAGGACATCGCTGTTTGTAGTGAGGTCTTGCCATCGTATGTCCATGATGGAGCGCAAGCATCTTTGGTGAAATCTTAAATGTATTTTTGTTTTATAGGCTAGAGCTATTTTTGTAGATGTTTCTATTTTTTATAGGCCAGAGATATTTAATATACTTTTTATATAGGTTAGGGCTAGATCTATAAAAGCTGATGTTCCATGGCTTTAGGACAGTGTCCAGTGATCTGTACGTTAGATCCATCTTTGTCTTGGGGAGGAGAGGTCTTATCTAGAGTATACTTATTTTATTATTTCAATATTTCATTCTGTATCTAAGACGGCTATAATTATTTTGGCTGCTATTTTTGCAGCTATTTTGCTGCTATTATTGCTGAATTTATTACTGCTTTAAGCTGTCTGCTGAATTTATTAATGTCTGCTTTAAGTTGCCACTATAGGTTCTTGATCTAGTAACTATTTCTTCTTCTTCTTCTTCTAGCCAGCGTTATTGCTGCTGAGCTGTGAGCTCTTTTGCAGACTGTGCCAAGGAAAAAAAGTGTGCTCTTTTCTTCAGTTGTTCAGCACTGCCATACAGGGTGTTGGTTATGTTGGGCTGTAGTGGAAGTAGTGTCTGCCTAAGGTGGATTAGGGAGGGGCATTCAAGGAGGATATGGTTTACAGTTTCATAAGGGTGGGCACAGTGTCTGCAAAGGGGGAGTTGTGTGGAGTTTATTTTGTTCAGATGGTAATTTAATAGAGGTGTGTGTCCTGTTCTTAGTTGAAAAATTGTAGATTGTTCTTTGCGGTGGAGGAAGTTAATACTGTCCAGTTTGTTAGGCCTAGTCATTTCTTTGTACATTGATCTGCCTGTGTTTCCTGTTGCCCATTGGTTGAGCCACTCCTCTTTGTGATTGTTGACTAACATTGACCTTAGGGTGAGGTAGCTAACAGGTCTATTTGGTTGTTCCATGGATGACCCTGCCTTTGATAGCTTGTCTGCCTTTTCATTTCCCATAATGCCAATGTGTCCAGGGATTCACTGTAGTGTGATATTGATATTTAAATTTGATATCATCTGATGGACTATCACAATAAGTGTTGTCAACTCTCTTGGGCTGTTTGAGGTGCTGGTACTAAGTGCTAGCAGAGTGGATTGGGAGTCTGTAAAGACGACAATATCTGATGGTGATTGCACTCCTTCATATAATTTGTTTTCTACTGTCTGTAGTGCAATGGTAATTGCCTCAATTTCGGCTTGTCACCACAGGGTGCACTTATTTCATAGTGTTTATTTTTGGGGAAGACCAGGAAGGCACCAAGATTGGCATTGATGGTGGCTTTGAAGGCTGATCCGTCGGTGTATATATGGATAGCTGTTTTTGGATAGCTTTCAATAGTTTCAAGCGTGCCTACTTTGAGCTCCAGTGGATTGGATTCTCTTGGTAGGGTATTGTTTTTTAAATGTGTTTTAATAGTTGGTTGTTTATAATTAAGTCCAGGACATATGTTTGGGAATCTGGTGTTTTTTTCTCTGTTATTGGGTAGATTGTGATTTAGGGCTAGTTCGTTAGTAAGTTGGATCAGTGTTCTTTGCTTTTTTGGTTGTTTTTCCTATTTCTTTGTGTTAATAATTTATTTGGATGGTCGTCCTCCAACCTTCTGTATCTCTCAATAGCTTCTAATGCTGCGCTGTTGTGCCTTAACTTAAGAGGTTCAATATTGGAGTCTATTTCACAGGCTGCTGTGGGGGAAGTTCTCATACCTCCACTAATTAGACGCAGGGCTTGGTTTTGGATTTTGTCTAGTGATGATTGATAGGTGTTGTTGGCAGCTACTTGTATGGAGACACAGTTATCCATTACAGATCTGACATATCCAATGTATAACTGTCTTAAGGTTTTCTTTTTAGCTCCCCGGGATGTTCCTGCTAGGTGTTTTATTATGTTTAATCTTTGTGGTGCCTTTTCTTTTAAATCTGCCTTAACGTTATAGAGACAGTCTTTGGTCTAATTTTACGCCAAGATATGTTGGATTTTCTTCTTTATTTATTGGTTGTGAATCGATTTTTAGGATGTAGTTTCTTTTTGCTATTTTGTTGCTGTGGCTAAAGATTGAATAAACTGACTTTTCTTTGTTTATTTCCATTTTCCACAGTTTTGAATACGTGGAGATAGTTGTGAGGGCTCTATTTAGTTTGGATCTAGTCAGCACTGGATATTTCTCTGTAGTCTAAATTAGAAGGTCATCTGCGTAAAGGGCCTTATTGACTGAAATGAGGTCCGGGAGGTCATTCATGAAGATTAAAAAGAGAGTACAGCTTAAGGCTGAACCTTGTGGTAGTCCTTCTTCCAGACTTTTTTTTACTAGAGATGGCACCTTCAAATCGGGTTTGGATGGTTCTGTTTTTTAAGAATGCCCTTATGCAGCTGTACATTCTGCCATGGATGCCTATTTTTTTCATCTTCAAAAATAGACCTTTTCTCCAGTCATTGGCTTGTTGCAAATCTATAAATACTTCTGTAGTGTGCTTGTTTTCGTGAAATCCTTCTACTGTGTCCTGGATAAAACGAAAGAGGTGGTCTTCTGTTCTACTTGCTTTCCTAAAGCCAGCTTGTGCGTTGTGGAGTGAGCAAGTACTTTCTAGCCACCAATAAAGTCGGTTATTGATCATTTTTTCTGCCACTTTGCCAATGTTGGATGTTAGAGATATTGGTCTGTAACTTTTTGGGTCTCGAGTTGTTGTTTTTTTCTTTACAATGGGTATAATGTTTGCAGTTCTCCATTCCTGTGGTATGCCTCCAGTTTCCCATGTATTGTTAATAAAGTTACGTGTGCAGTTTTGGGCCGGTGGTCCTAGTCCCCGGATCATTTCATTTGTTATTTTATCGGGTCCAGGGGATTTTCTTGACTTGAGATTTTTTAGGACAGCATTAAGCTCATATAGAGTGAAGGGAGTGTCAAAGAACTGGCAGTTGACTGTTGGAGCTTTTTCTTCTTTCTTTAGGATTTTACTAAAGGCCTGGTCCAGTTGTTTTCTATGTTTTGACTTGTTGATGCTGGCAAAGTATTTATTAAAAGTTTCGGCCTTTTTAAGGTTTTCTGTTAGTAGGTCATCAGTGGCTTTTATAGTTTGAGGGTTTATTATTTGTTTCTTTCCTGTTTAGTTGATTTAGTATTAGTAGGTTGTTTTTTTTAATTTTGTGTATATATTTTATTATTGATTTTTTTGTGTGTAGAAAAGTAGTTTATATTTTTGGTGTCAGATATAGGGGTCTTATTATTTTATGTAAATAAAGTTTTGTTTTGTTTTATCCATTTTCAAAGTAAAGTTTCGTTGGTGCTTTCATTTAGTTAGTTAGATTAGTTAAGTTAGCTTAGTATAGTTGAGTTATCTGGTTACTCAGACAAATCTTGTCCCTCGGTCGCAGACTGGGGTGTCACAGATTGAACCCACCCAGTAGTGTTGCCATCTACCTACTGGTAATTTTAACGTTAGCTGAAATAGGCCTATCTAAAGCCACCTGACTAGCTTACATAATCAATAGAATGAATGCAACATTAAATTTTAAAATAGAAGATTATTTTTTATTATAGCATTACAATGTAGATCTAGACATGGAAATCAAAATATACAATTTAATTCTCGATTTAGATATAGAAATTTAAATTTTAGATCTTGATCTAGTGTAAATTTTTAACAAGACCTAGAAATTCTAGATCTAGAATCTACAATGATTTTAATTAGAATATGAAACTAGATTTATTGTTTAAAATCTAGTGTAAAATGATCTAGATCTAGTGGAAAAAATCCTAGATTTAAAAAAATTCTTTAGCCTACGTCACACGTCCTAGTTAGACAAAATGTGTTTTCATCTATACGAGAAAGTTTGCGAGGTTTAATAAACATTTGTGCACCGAGTTCATATTGAGATTTCATTTAAGGGCAACTCCGATGGTTTTGACAATTTGTGATATAATATGTGTTTGGATTTACAGAAAATGAATATATTCTTCTTTTTTTTTTTTAATTTGCAAGAATAACTCAGTAATTGATGTTTTCCTGAAATAATTTTTCTGCGCATTCAAAACGGTCAGATTTTCACGGAATTTCTGTGTGATGGCACAGTGTGCACTCAAATCCTATAGATTTATTAATCCGAGTAGGCCTACCGGTACTTATCTTCCGCGAATTTTTTTGTAAAACAACTTAGCTCCCAAGGTAGACTTAGTCTAGATCTAAAATAGGTAGACTCTAGGCGTTTTTTTTAATTTTTACTAGATCTAGAATTAACCCCAACTCCGAATACCAATTCATTTGTGATAAACTAGGACTTCTTACTCAATATTTTCCCATTTTCTTTATGATACCAATTACCATTTAAACTCTTAAAATACATTATTCTGGTTTCGAAATGACGCTCAGTTTCAGTAAAGACAGGGTCTAATGACCTGCCGATTCTAAGAGGCTGTTATCCTTTAACAGTTCACAACTAATACTGAACTAACGGATTTTTTAAGGAAAATGCGTAGTGATAATTTTGGAATGATTTTTTTTAGATAAAATTACTAATAAACTAATATACTGTGTTTTCTTGATTTTCGCTGGTAATGCAAATGTCTGATTTTCTCGGTATTTAATTTCATATACGTACTCTATTTTCGGACATGAACACAGAACATTCCCAAACACTTAAAACCTTTAGATAATTATTTCCCATTTCATTAATAAATTTGACATGTTCCTTTTAAAAACACATTAAATGTTCAGTAATTTTTAAAAGTGTCATAAAGCACTATTATGTCGCATTAAAGAATTGGTACGTAATAGTACTATATATACATTAAATATATTGTTAATTTAGTCTGCAACGAAAAAAAAGGGTTGAGGGTGTATGAGAAGGATTCCTTATTTGGTACTGTAACCTAGCCTGTAATGAACCAGTTGATGTACTTGTACAGCTATTTCGGTCAATACGCTTCGAGAAAGTTTGACGATGACGTATTTTTTCCAATAGACTATTGTGAATACCATCTTGTGGTTTTTGGGAAACCTGTGTCACCATATTCAAAAACAAAACAAAACGAAAAACGTGGGAGTAATTTTTTTAAATTAATTTTTTTAAACCTGTGGTATAGCCCCTCCGTAAAAGTCGAGTCTGCAAAAGTGTATGGACCACTGTAGCTCTAATAGCACATTTTGTTCTTATAGAACGTCTAATTGGCATCAATTTTCAGAATGAGAGAGACATAATATTAGTCATGCGCGTGTGTTTTCCTTTCTATTTGCTTCTGTTAATTCAGAACAATTACCATACAAGTAGATAAGGCGGGCATACTGTATTGTTATTGCTACAGCGTAAGAGATGGATGAGCCCGTTAGCGTGATGAGTTTACGGTACATATAGTCTAACCTTACGGCTAAGGGCCCCGCGCATAACGCTCGCCCAGGGCCCCGCGCTCTTATAAGGCCGCCCCTTTTACAAACAAAGACCGATTATAAATCATAGTGGAGACTAGTTCTAGCTGTAAAGTGTAAGAATAAATGCGATCCGATAGATCTAGATAGTTTATCGTTATATATGTCTAGATGTAACTTTAGCCAGCGTAGTTGTGACGTCATGTCTTTTAAAAGTATAAACATCTCGCAGAACCCCGTTTGGTTTTTAAAGGTGAAGAATTTACTGTCTAATTTATTGAAAATATAATTTTCTGAGCATTTTAATTAAAAAATGAGAAAATATTATAATGTTTACTATTACAACTTTTTACGCAGAATTTAAATATATTCAATAGCTAAAATTTTAAAAACTATCGGAGTTTCCCTTTAAAGAAATCATTCCGTATGACGTCAAAGAAAAAAATCCTTTACGTCACACGGCCTAGTTAGACTAAAGATGTCTCTAACAAAACAATACGAGAATGTTGGCGAGCTTTAATCAACATAAGTGCACCGAGTTCTTAATAACAAGAATTAATTCCATTTGGCGTCAAAGGAAAAAAAACATGACGTCACACGGCCTATTATAAAATGTCTTCATTACACGAGAAAGAGAGAGAGAGAGAGAGCTAACGAGGGTACATACATATGAAGGAAACAGAGTTCTTATAGCATTTCATTTAAAGATGTGTGACCCCTCTCTCTCTACATATAAATATATATATTGTGATGATACTTGGTTCAGGCTATATTGGAGTCAACTTCAATTACTCAGCAGGCGTTTGAGTTTTAGTGTTCGGGTGTATTCAATGTAGTTAATTATCCAACACATGCAAGAACAAGACACGTCGATTTAACTAGTGAACAGAAGTGATGAATAATGGTGAATACTTTAAATAATACTTTAATAATGATTATAGGCCACAGTCAAAGTCTCAGTACTAATAATAAACCACCTAGAGATTCTAGCGCTAACTGATTTCTTAGTCTTTAACCCAACATATCCCAAACGTCACTAGTCCCGTTCAATATGCGTCTTTTATGGTGCATCGCTAAATAATTACAACTAACAATTGAGTACCTAACAATATATATATCAGTATAAAATCCGCATTTTTTTGTGTTTTGTCCGTCAGTTTGTCTGTTCGTCAAGTTTATATCGAAAAAAGAAGACTAAACGCTATTGAAATTGAGTGAGAAAGAGAGATAGAGAATCTCAGATAAATCAAATACCGTTAATTAAATTGTCGGGATTATCTAGTATAGAAATTATATATACCAAAGCCTTGTGGAGAGATTTTCAAACCATACTTTGGTGTTTGGAAGTTGTTTTCCTTAAAAATCCGAAACATAATATTAAGGTAAAATTAGATTTTGTAACTTTTAAGCAAGAAAATTAATTGTAGTGTAAGATAGAAGTGCGATTTTAATTAAATAGATTTAAAATGTTTTTCATAAAGATCCGGAACAACCAATTTTTGTAGAGTAGAAGAAGATTATTTGTTTTATTTGTTAGAAGAGGGATTTCAAAAACATAGCCTTGCTCCGTACTTGACACACCGTGCTGGTTCTGAC
>JADKLZ010003886.1:27240351-27261205 GCA_021533235.1 Biomphalaria straminea
TTGTCTGGCACAAAGTAAACGGAAGACCAGATTTAACCAACTGTTAAACCAGAACAAAAGTACTCGGCTCAATAGATTTGTAGATCAAGACTTACGACTCCAGTAAAGTACAAATTTACTGTCAGGCATTATTAACAGACTAAGGCTTCAAGAACTCTATTAATATATTATAAGTATATCTGAGATAAAACAAAATCCAGATATTGAACATTTTGCTCAAATTCAAGAAACTAACAAAAAGAATTAAATATGGCTTCCGATTCTAGAACTCAACGACTCTTCGATTTAATTGAACTAGCAAAAGAGAAGCAAATTCCGAAGCCAGAGCAGTGGGCCGATCGCCAAGAAGAGAAAGAGTTCGAAGAAAAAAATTTGCAAGACGCCGAAAAACAAAGGCAAGAAGCCGAAAAACAAAGACAAGACGCCGAAAAAAAAAAAGGCAACATGAAAGAGAAAAAATGGAATACGAAAAACAAAATAAAGAAAACAAAGAAAGTATTCCGAATCAAGGCCAATCAAATATGACCGATAAATACAGATTGATGAACAAAATACCGGCATTTAATGAGAACATTGATAACATGGACTCATACCTCATTAGATTTGAAGAGATAGCAACCACATCCGGTATACCTGAAACACTTTGGTCAAGCTCACTCCTCACTCTCTTGACTGGCAAAGCTGTTAACATTTGTTCCCAACTGTCCCAAAATGAACGCAGCACTTACCATGATATCAAAGAAGCTCTACTGCGCCAGTATGGAGCAACCTCAGCCAACTATAGAAAGAAATTCTATAATGAAAGGCCACAACAAAATGATGATCCTCAAATATTTGTAGCCAATATGTCAATGTGGTTCGATAGATGGGTATCCATGGCCAAAGTAGAAGAAAGTTACCAAGCTCTTCGTCAACATATTATTATTGACAACATTACCCATGCTCACTCAGAAGATATTCAATCCTACATCATAGAAAGAAATCCCACTGACATCCAAACATTAACCAAGATCATCAGGCAATATAAAGCAGCCTATCCAAACAAGTCAGTCAAACCATCTAATGAAGAAAACTTTGTCTGCTTCGCCCAAGACAAAAATACAAGATATAAGCCAGATGACAAAATCAAATGTAACAAATGTCACAAACCAGGACATTTTACTTCTCAATGCCGCAGCAAAACCATAGAATGTTCATATTGCCATAAAAAAGGTCATCAAATTCATGAATGTTGGAAGAAACAAACAGGCTCCAGAAACCAAAATTTCGATAGACCCACATCACCTACTCAAAGTTACAACAATAGAGAGCAATACAATATCAACAAGGCACCTGGAAATAATAAACCAGAAAATAAACCTCGCTACAGAAGTCATTCGCAAGATTCCAGACCACAATATGCGCCACACAGAAGCTCATATAACAGAAGCTATTACAATGAACATTCAACTATGACAGTCATTGCGAAATCCAATGGTCTCAAATTTTATCCAGGCTTCGTAGGAGACATGAAGGTGGAAGTTCTTCGCGACACCGGAAGCACGTCCACATTAGTACATGAACGCTTTGTACACGCAAACCGATTCACAGGCAACCATGTCCAAGCCACTGCCTTCAACGGAACTGTCAGCAAGTTACCTGAAGCCATCATTTATGTTACTACACCATTCTTCAGTGGTCGAACAAAAGCATTAGTAACACCCAACCTACCAGTAGACCTAATCATTGGAAACATAGAGGGAGTTAAAGAATGCACTCCTCAAGAACTCGATGAATGGACGAACGCCATAGAGCAAGGTCAAAGATGTCTTGCAGTAATGACAAGATCCATGTCCAAACAACAAGAACATTTGGCATCTGAAGAAGTTAGCCAAAATAACCACATGGCTACCACAGTTACTCAAGCCATGCAGAACGTAACAGAACCAGTTACTAGTCCAGTAGCCAGCAACAATCAAGAACATTCAACATGGACACCCCCAGTTACATCAAGCCCATCCCCACCGGTCGTACGTCCACCTCCAATTCCCGATTGTCCATTGTTGAATCTTGAAGAACAAGACGACATGCCCAGAGACTCTAACAATGATATAAGTAATCAAGCTGTCAACACTGAAGTCCATCAAGACAAGTCATATTTCCTACACGATGACTTCAAAGAAGAACAGAAACGAGATCCAACATTACAAATACTTTATCAGAAGGCTCAAGCAAACAATCAGCTGAATTCTCCAAATACATCATATTTTCAAGACGGTCTCCTGATGAAGAATGCCATACACAAAGGCAATACCATTCAGCAAATAATAGTGCCACAGAAATACAGGAAACAAATAATGGCCACAGGACATAACATTCCACATGCCAGCCATATGGGTGTAGCCAAAACCAAAGCCAGAATCCTCAAAGAATCAATCATCCGCCAAAACTCAACTTCATCAGAAACCTAGACTGCACTCCAACAGAAACCTAGACTGCACTCCAACATGTGCAAGATACCAGAAACGTAATCATATCTGCATGTGAGAAAGCAAATGAAGCCACAGCCATAGCAAACTCCAATACCAGAATGAGAGTCAATAGAAACAGAACACTGAAACAATTTGAACCAGGAGATCAAGTATGTCTGTTACTACCAGACAAAAGCAACAGACTATTTATAAAATGGCAAGGTCCATTTTCCATACTCAGAAAAATAACAGATGTTGACTATGAAATAGATATCAACAACAAAAAGAAGATATATCATGTCAACATGCTACAGAAATATAATACAACAGAAGATATCACGAATCCAGAACAAAATGAAAGAGCTATATCATGCCTTGCAGTCATACCAGAAGAAGACGAAAATGACACGTCTGAATTTGACGACATCAATATGCCACAAACAAGTAACAAACTGAATTTTGGCAAGACATAAAGCTAAATTCAATGACACCGCAAAAGCAGAAAGAACTGACTACCATTCTCAAAGAGCATTCAGAAATATTTACAGATGTTCCAGGCAAAACTTCCATTGCAGAACACAAAATAATACTTACTGATTCCAAGCCTACAAAAGCAAGACCTTATCCACTACCAGTACACTACAGAGACTTTCTTAAACAAGAAATTAACCAACTATTAGAGCAAGGAATCATTGAACATTCCGACTCTCCATATGCTGCACGAATAGTTCTTGTCAAACGGAACCAGACGACAAATCCAAGAATGTGTGTCGACTTCAAACAATTGAACAAAATAACACAACTTGACTCATATCCTATGCCAAATCCTGAAGATCTTATGACCAAATTTTCAGAAGCAAAGTTCTTCACTAAAATAGACCTGTCCAGAGGTTATTACCAAATACCAGTCAGACAAGAATGCAAACAGTTTACGGCATTCACCACAGCTTATGGACTATTCCATTTCAACTTCATGCCATTTGGTCTAGTCAACGCCAGCAGCACCTTTAATAGAGCTATCCACAGCATACTAGGCAATCGCTCTGACACAGTGTCATATATAGATGACATTTGCTTATTCCATAAGACATGGAATGAACACATCAAAGGTTTACAAGAAGTCTTCAGCATACTACAGACATTTTATACCAGGTTACACAGCACTCATAGCTCCATTGATTGAACTCACTAAGAAAGGACAACCAACGAAGATTCCATGGTCTACAGTGTTACATACCACAATTGAGAACATTAAAGCTGAATTGTCAAGAGACACTATTCTCAAACTTCCGAATCCAGAGAAGCAATTTTACCTCGCCACAGATGCTTCATCTTCAGCCATAGGTGCATGCCTAATGCAAAAATACCAAGATACTTCACAGAAATGTCAAGAGACTTTGCACCCAGTATTTTTCATCAGCAGGAAGTTGTCACCAGCTGAAACCAGATACTCAACCATAGAACGAGAATGTCTAGCCATTGTATGGGCCATAGCCAAGTTCTCCAGATATCTATTAGGTGCTAAATTTACACTCCTAACTGACCATGCACCACTAGCATTTCTGAACTCAAAGAAGTTAGCGAACAGTCGTTTAACTCGGTGGAGTCTACAACTCACAGACTACCAATTTGAGGTCAAGACAATTCCTGGACGTGAGAATGTCTTCGCCGACACACTTTCCAGATGTATTTAATCATTTACATAATTTTGTATATATTTTTTCCACAGGTGTAATATATCAGTTTTGTATTGTACTATTTTAATTTTACCATGAAGCATCATGAAGAGAAATACCTCGTTCAATTCTAAATTCAATGCTTTGTATAACTTTTGATACTATTCATGACAAACATTATCTCCTTTTCATAACTACTTTAATAGTGAAACATGTGTTCCAAGTCATTAATAATTTTGTTCTTATATACTTGGCACTACATTTACATTTTTCTTATTGTTATCTCCAAATTGACTTTATTTTTCAGAGCATTGTCATGTATTACCTCAACCATTTCTATATAATTTCATGCATGATATCTTGTGTATATTTAAATAATTTCACTAATATGTAAGCATTTCTATTGCCATACAAAATGCTTAAACGGAGGGGGGGGTAATATGTCACATACGCCATTCTGGGTTTGTCTATGTTATTTTTAATTACTAGGGAAACTTGGAAAAACCTAGAATCTGGGTTCTTCTCTAAACTGGAAATACCAGGAAGTTATTTATAGCTTTTCTTTGTCTTTCTAGAATTTAAAATCTATTGGTTGATTTAAAAATAATTAGACATTTTTCTTAAAAACTAGCGCCAGGATATTGGCGGGGCTAGAAAGAACGCCAGTCGATAAAATAATTTTGTATGAGCAAGTCATGTTTTATTAGAGCTCTGTTTATAAGCCTTTGTGATTTTATTTCATATTGTTTGATCTGCATTGTACATAAGTTGTACTTAAGTTAAATTTGAATTAAAGTTCCAACTTGTTTTATTTTCACGGAGAAGTTATTGACTTGATTCCTAGACCGTAATAATTCAATATTGTGTGAGTTCAAGACATAGTCCCCGGCAACACAAGATCATTCTTCTACTCAGGCAGCAGCTTCCTATAGCACTTCAAGTTAAAGTTGATAACGTCCTTCATCAATCAATCTGAAGTAGAGGAAAAAGACTTGTGACATATATATATACAAGAATTGCTCGCTTAAGAGTATAGGATAAGTGAATTCATGAATAAAAAATACTACAACATATGCGACCACAGTGGGTCCCGAACTTTCTTTGGACCCGTGCTACTTTTTAGGTGTATAAATTATTAAATTGAACCATTTTATAACATGATATAACAGATTACCCGCGCTAAAGTCAAACCTGAGAGTAGTAGGCCTATCTATCTGTGTATTATCGTTCTAGTTTCAAGAGTCTTACGACACAATATAATCTCTTCCGGCTTCCACTTTTTAACCCCTCTTCCATTCGCTACAAAAATTCATAAGAGAGTTTATGAAACAAAAATTTGTGCATTACAATTGTGTGTACTTTATTTTATGTCTATAAATTGTGTTTAATCTCTAAGACTGAGGATCATGCAATTTTTATTTTTTTCATAATTTAGAAATCATAATTCAATAGTAGATATATCTATGGCCACCATCAGTCGCGAAGCGACTATGGATCATCTCATTTCCATGAGATGAATGCCTGGGCATAAGCTGTGGTCGGAACGATGTCGCCCACACATCAGTTCCCCCCTCTCCACGCAGCTGATGTATCCAAAGGAACGGCAGTGCCGATACAGTTTGGGGTCAGCAGCGTCGCAGGTTCTGCCAGAGTGTAGCACTGGGTGCTGCAAACTGCCTTAGGGTCGCCAGCTCCTGATTTTTCCTCAGGGTTGACTCCCGAAGCCTTTCCCTTGATTGGGTATAACTGCAAGGCAGCAGAGGTTTGAATTCAGAGTTTTCCTTCTCCTAGGTGGGTAGCCAGCCATGGCTAACGAGCCCCTCCTGCCCGAAGCTTACTGGTTAAGGCGCCAGTTACTCGCCTGTGCCCCTTCTCCTGTTAGTAAGAACAGTTCCGCCGGACTCAATATCTGAGCCACACGTGAAGGCCGGGAGTTGGACTGGTTGTCAGAGGCTATTTGAGACGCATGCCATTAGGAAGCATTTTATAGGTAGTGGAGTGCTTACATCCATTACCACTTCCGGCAATGACAACCTTGTATAGATATATATACATGTGTTTTCAAGTTACACGAAGTTACTTCCTTTTTCCAGTCTATATTTATTTATGCCTTGCTATTTTGTGAATGAAAATAGTGTGGATTGGGTCCATTCACACCGTGGTGCGCCATGGGATCTTCCCAATTACTTGTTGTTGCTTGTTGTTATTTGACCTTTTACTTTGAGGATTATATATATAGATATAAGACGATGAGAACGTTTACTGTATCGGTACTGATTGGTTAATTTAAGAAATAAGTTGCACGTAAACCTTTTTTTTTCCAGATGAATTTGATGAAAGAGATCAACAAAGTAGGAGAAGGCGACAGTCCGAGGAGTCAGCGGAAGAAGAGGATACGAGTTTATTGTAAGAATTGTTTTCTCCCCCCCCCCCCATCATTTGCCATATATATATATATATATATATAGATATAGATATAGATCTATATATATAGAGAGATAATAACCGAATTTGACCTGCGGCCTGCCGATTTACCTGATTTGTAAAAAGCGTTTCGCTCTTTAATAGAGATAAATTTAGCTATTTTATTTTTAGCCCTCACCCATATACTTGAGAATGGGGGCATTGAACATACAATACGGTCTTTGGCAAGATCTAAGAAACATTTATGTTAACTTTTATCAAGATTGGTCAAACGGTTTTGATTTCTATGCGGGAGATACATACATAAATACGCCTTACATTCTGCTTTACATATTAGTCTAGATATAATTTACCTGCGGCCCGTGGGTCTTAATTTGCGTATCACTTTCGATATAGCCAATGAGAGTTCTTTGTAAACAATTAAACGAAATAATGATTTTATAAGTAAAGGGAATGCGTGAATGTACAAATGGTATGAATTTGGCTATCAAAATAGGATTTCCTTTTTTGACCCACAAGCTGTATAATTTATTACCAAATCTGTCTCAACCATTTTTGTTGAGCCACATTTAGTCTTTTTTTTTTTAATTTCGGCAGATGAAACCATGCTACTCACTGCACTTTACTAATGGAGCCTAGCGACTGGTAGAAATGTGACGCCACTGCCCCAAGATATATTTCGAGATATTATTATTATCTTTTTTTCAATGTGTATGCTTTTGCCAAGTTATTATTTTTCAAATTTTGTTTTCACCCCCAAAATACTTTTGTGCGGACCGCACCCCTCATACCCCCTTCACTAGTGACGCCACTGCTCCAAGATATATCTCAAAATTAAATTATTATATTTTTCAATGTGTCTGCTTTTACCAATAAATTATTTTTCCAACTTGGTTGTCACCCCCAAAATGATGTTGACCGGTGCGGACCGCACCCTCACCCCCACCTCAAAAGACGCCACTGCTCCTAGATACCTTCTTCCCAACAATTTCGATTAATATATTGGAGTAGTCGTAGTTAGAACAAAATTAGCCTGCACAACTTAACAGGTTTCCGTTGCGAACGGCATAGGCTAATACACTATTAACCACTAGTAATCCCTCTAATCCCTCTAATCGCTCTAGATCATGGGTGGGAAAATTATGCTGCCCGCCGGAGTGTTTTATGCGGCCCACAGACACATACAGAAATCGGGTGTGTCCACAGTGTACACATATAAAAATGCAAATATATTAAAAATAATATCTATATAGATTATTGACATTTATTATAAAATGTTTTAAGTAAATGAAGATTATTCTTATTGGCTATATATCAATACACTCAATTCAGGACGCAATCACTTATCAGTATTTATTCAATGCTATGAAGAACCGTTTTGAATGTTGGGTAGGTTTGGAACAAAATGGCAAGTGTAACAATTGTTGGAGTTTAATCTTGGGCTTTGTAAAATTGTTTTTTATCTATTTATTTATTATTATAAATAATCACAACCATAAACTCTAAACAGGAAAGTTTGCACAAAACTGCATAAAATTTCGACAGATTAACGAAAATAATAGAGTAGTGTTCAAACATATTAGAGCTAGGGGTTTAAACCATAGGTAGTTCCCAATTAGAGACAAAATAATCCAATGTATCCGCTATCTTAGCATGGGCAATGCAAATGAGAATAATATAAAATCTCAAGGAAGAAATTATTGTTACTTGAAGGAAACTGACTGTGACATTGTTACCAATATTTCTAATGAAGAGTGGATTTTTAATTACCATCAACTCACCATATATAACGGAAGCTGATTTAGCTCCAATGGACATAACTCCAAGCAAAGAGAAGTTCCAGTCAGCTCTTCCACGGGAGTCTTGTGGGTGCCAGAAGCTGTATTTCCACACTTTAAAAAAATGGCTGCTGTGGCTTCCAGATCAGGCAGCTTTCCGAATAGTTTTGGCTCTCTAGGAGGGTTTTGGGGCCAGAGTCTTGTTCGGGTCTCTTGATTTAGTATGCACCATTGAAGGACATGTTCAGCATTTTCTGTTGATGCTCCACAAGAGAAATATTCGCTCGTCCCGACATTTAACTTCCGGAACATATATTGTCTTATTCAGTGAGCTAGAATTTTTTTTAGTGGAAACTAAACAAGTATAAATACTGGTCGATTTTGGCTGACTTTAATTTAACAGCAGTCACAAGGGTAACAACTAGTAAGGTAGTTCCACAGTTACTGAACATAATGTACGAGTGTAAAATGTAAAATACTGCACAATAAGTACAACTGTATATTTGTGGGGATATTGTGATATAAAAAGACAACAGAAATTTTCAAAAAAGTAAAATCGGTTTCAAAATTGTTAACTCTTTGTTGTGATTCCTTCACTTCTTGATGTGATACTACTGCTTACATAATAAATAAATCGGCACCCTTAAGCTATTAGAAGAAAAACTATTTTCTTAATGAATTAAAAAGTAAATTCTGTTCAAATTATTTAATACAATTAAATCTAAATCTAGATCTATGTCTAGACTCTATTTATTGTAATTTAGATTGTTGACAAGTGTATAGCTTAATGAAGATATGTGAAAACTGCACGTATAAAAGTAGTTACAAAAACTTTAAACAAAGTTCATATTAAAATTCTTTTTAAAAACAACACTTAAATCAATATTCCTTACTTTCGATAATAAATGGAAAATCTATTTTATAATGATCCATTAATACTTTTTCAATCGTAACCTTAGATTCAATTTTTTTTGTACCAATGCGCAAATCTATGAATGAAGCTTGATTTATTAATGAAAAAGCTTGTGAACTTATTAATAAAACTTACTTCCCCTGAAGTTTTTCATTGAAAAGTGGTGTAATTTTTTGAAAAATCTGCTTGCATATATATAATTTAAAAAATTAGATGGTTCACTTTCGGAAAAGAAAAAGTAGACTTTTCATCAGAACTTTGAATGATCTAAAATATCATAATGTCCGATTTTCATTTTCTCTTCTAGTTTCTGAGATCTAAACGGGATGGACGGTGTAATGATCACTGTAATGTATTCTTCTTGCTGTGTTTGTAGATTACTGTAGTTGAAGTATTTCTAAGTTTTCTTCTGGATACTATATGTGCGAGTTCACAGTGAACATCACAAGAACAAGAACGAACAGGAACGAATATTCAAATGACTAAGTTGACTTCGAATTAACTTTAAATCATAACATTTATTTACAAGATGGACCACAGTCTAGTCAGAAGATAAAATATGTCTGATCACCCCAAGAGTCTAGCAGTAACTTAAATCCTATTACGTCAAACTTAATCTCTAACCCTACAGTCTGTGTCGTCATAAAAATGTGCGTTCAATGTCGGTACCAAAAAGTGCGCAATTCTAAAAGACTAAACTAACTATCTAAAAAGTGTGCGCAATACTAAACTAGCTATCTAACAACGGACAGACATGCCACACAAAACTAATAGCGTCTTTTTCCATTTCAGGGGCCGCTAAAAAAATTACTAGCTTCGTAGACAAAATGTCTTAACTAAAGATAGAGTTAATCGAGCGACTTAGATTTTTAACAATTTCTCCATTCATAAAAATCGCGCTTAATGTAAGTCACGCAGCGAGTGATACATATTTAGCATGTAAGGTTATAAACAAATAATGAAGTCTACATTTAAAAAAACAACCAAAAAAAAAGTAATATTCTGTTATTGCGATTTGCCCAGTTAGATTTACTAATATATTGAAACTTAAAGGTGTTAAGCACCTCCAGACTAAAAATCCTGTCCAGGGGTGTCACTTATTGAAATCCGGTACTAATAATATATCATTAGCTAGACATATATTACACGCGGCCCGCGGGTCTTAATTTGCGTATCACTGTGAATATAATCACTCAAAGTGTTTTCTAAACGATAAAATGAAATAATAATGTTATAAGTAAAGCGAATGCGGTATGCGTGAATATAAAAATAGTATGAATGGAGCTATCAAAATAACAAAATCTTGATTTAAAGATAGATCTAGATCTAGACTAAACTAGAATTAAATATTGGCTTTTATAGAGTTCGTTCTGCGTAATTTTTGACCTTTTTTAATTAGATGTACACGATTCATGCGAACGAATGTATGAAAAATGCTTTAGAAAAACAAGTTTGAATGTTTATTTGATTAAAATATGAAATGAATGGGCTATAATTAGTATGCTCATGTGTTGACTCTTTTTTTCCTAATGGACCTTTTTCACCAAATGTAAATACACACGTTTAGCCACGTCACAATATTGATAAAATAGTGAAAAATACGGATCACGTGACACCCTTACGTATTGCGTAATTTGTATAGAACATATAGAGAAAATGTTGTTTGTTTACGTTTGGTGAATGTGGTCCATTGACGATACCAACGCTGGTGTTACTCCCATTAAATTTTTTAGCGGCCTCCGTAAGGGGAAAAGCCGCTATTAGGTTTGTGCAAAATGTCCGTTTGTCCGTCTGTCACACTCAGGGTGCCAAAACTAGAAGAGATACGAAAAATATTTTTTCACCATTAAATGCGGCTTGAAAAGTTTAGGTGCAACGGCTACTTTTAGTTTTCTAAAAGCAAACCGTTTAATTTATAACATTAATTATGCAAGCGATTTTTGAATAACAAAACACCAATTCTAAAACAATTACGTAAATTTAAGGGAGGAAATGTTACTATAAGAAATGCTCGTAGCATATAGATATCACGCACATTTTTTAAAATGAACTTTTAGCAGCTACTTTCGTGTACTAGCGTAAAGCCCGGCAATGACATGATTCTAAACTAATTTCTTAAACTTTTTTAAAAATCAGAATTTAAAAAAAATTGTTTAGTGCCCCATTAGAATGAAAGAAGCATTTTTTGTGCGTTTTGTCTGTTGGTTGGTCTGTCCGTCACGGTTAGATAAAAAAACACTAAAGGCTTTTAAAAATATCATTTAACCTTTACTGTTCTTTCAGAAATATTGCGATAGTTTAAAGATGGGAGCATACAGGAATTGAGCCAGGGACCAACGATAAATCCGAACTACAGTCTAGTGCGCAAACATCAAGATAAGGCAGGTTTATACCCTGCTCGCCATCCTCCGTCGTCCAGAGAGAAGTTAATTATTTTCAACTTAGAAGGAACATCCGAAACATCTTGCGAATAGGCGGATCTGACAGGGATCCGACTCCGACGGGGCCGCCTCTGAGTTTGTGTATCACACAAACTCTCTTTGTAATCTTGTTTTATTTATAAACTTTAATTTTTGTTGTGTAAAAAGTGCATGCATTCTCCTATAATTCAATACAAAACATAACATTTTCTGATAACAAATAAGAAAGTTATTGGAATTAAATCATAACAGGATAGTGAAATACAAATGAGCAATACGAAAAATACAATCGGAACAAGAAAAGAAATTACGGAGAGTTAAAGTATAAACTATCTTTGCGAAGAGAATATTCCTATCATCTTAGAGTTGAATTAGAGTTTTAGATCTAGGAATAGAGAGATGTGAAACATTTTTTATGGTCTAATGAAAGAATATACGTCAGGAATTTTAAATTTGCAGATATAAGGAACTAATTTAAGTAAAAATGCTTTTGAAACATAAATCTGAAGGTCAATTTTATTAAATAATAATAATAATAATAATAATAATAATAATAATCTTTATTGTCCGTAAGGAAATTTGTCTTACAATTTGTGCATTATACAAAACACAACATTATTTTTAAACAAGATTACAAAGAGAGTTTGTGTGATACACAAACTCAGAGGCGGCCCCCGTCGGAGTCGGATCCCTGTCAGATCCGCTTTGATCTCTCAACGGACGGACAGACAGACAGACGGACAGACAGACAGGCCACACAAAACTAATATACATCTTCCGTGCTTTGATCTCTCAACGTTAGCCTTGTAAAGCCGATGTTCAAGGCAATTGCCACACTTGTTTTATGAGTTGATTACTTTACGAGTAAATACTGGTCTGTTACTCGTATGTTGGAACAAAAAAAAATGTGAAAACATGTGCAGTATATTAGATTATTAATTGTCTTAAAGTAGGTTTCATTTATATTGCATACTAATTAGGTTTTTTCTCTTTAAATACTGTTTGCATAAAATATTTTTAAAAATTAGATTTTGAGCTTTTAGAAAAAAAAAAGTAGCCGTTGCATCAGAACTTTGAATGCTCTATATTATCGTGATGTCAGATTTTCATTTTCTCTTCTACTTTCTGAGCACTAAACGGGACGGACGGACGGACAGACGGACAGACAGACAGACAGACAGACAGACAGACGGACAGACATGCCACACAAAACTAATAGCGTCTTTTCCCCTTTCGGGGGCTGCTAAAAAATGTACATTCACACCAGACTCACTCACAATTAACATATGAAAAGTTTACATTAGATTGGTTCTATTTAATGATCTGATTGCCAGAGGAACAAAAGAGTTTTTGTGTCTGTTTGTCCTTGCTATCGGTGTCTTGTATCTCTGAAATCAATAGACTATATTTTGTATTTTTAAGTGTCAAAGTAAAAAACTATCTGTTCAAAGTGTAGTTATAAAAATTAGATCTAGATCCTTTCCATTTATACATGGTAAGCATGGCCTAGGTCGATGAAATTATAATACTTTCATAGAGTTGGTCAATTTTTTTGAGGGTCTTACTTTCTTTTAGGGCTACGTTACGCTCCCAGTTAGTACCCAATTAACATTATGCCAATATTTATGAAGATTGGTGAAACGGTTTTGATTTCTATGCGGAACATATATACAATACAATACATACGCCTTACTTTCTACTTTAACGTGCAGATAAGCCTGCATATTTTGTGTCGAGCTATTATACTAGACTACGGCGCCGCTCAGATCTTCCAAAGGTCACACTATTAACTAGCAAGCAAGGCGGATATACTAAATCGCTGAACAGAACCATACAGCCTTCTCTTTGGTGATAAAAGGTACGTATCGTAGTAATCAATGGCAACTATTTCTCTGAAAATTTTGAAAGAGGAGCTCGACAACTCACTGACATTTGAGAAAGTTGAAACAGCAATTCATAAACTAAAAAGAACCCATGACTCTCATGGCCTTCCGGCTGAAATATTTAAAAATGGTAGGTGGCGCCCTAACTGAGAGGCTCTATGCTGGGATAATTGCGTTGTTGAGATGCCTTTATTATATCCTTATACAAAAAGGGGTGAAAAAAAAGTATAGCTGGTCTAACTATCAAGGCATTACATTTTAATCAGTTGCAGGAAACATCTTTGCACGAATCTTGCTTGACCGACAAACCCACTCTTTAGTGTTATCTGAGAGCCAGTGTTGATTCAGAACCGGTAGAGGTACAACTGACATGATATTAGTTTTACGACAATTAAAAGAAAAATGTAAAGAGAAGAACCTTAACATATAGGCTGACTTTGTGAACCTCACCAAGGAATTCGAAAGGTCAGTCGCGATACCTTATGGAGGATTTTGACAAGACTCGGATGCCCACCTATGTTCCTATCCATTTACAAGTAGTTTCATGTGGAACGAAAAAGCCAGATTAGACACAATGTTTGATCACTTCCCAATACAAAATGGCGTGAAGCAGGGATGTGTACTTGCTCCATGTTCAATTTTCGACGTCTAATATCCCATACAAAAACGAAAGAAATGGACATAGCAGAGCTTCTCTATGCCGATGATTGCGCCCTGCATGCTCACAATGAACATGATCTCCATATCGCGGTCAATTAATTTGCATACGCTGCCGCCTTTTTTTGGTTTATCTATAAACCTCGGGAAAACAGAAACAATGTTTTAGAATTCACTCAATATAACCTGCTCAGTCCCAAAGATCACCGTAAATGGACAGCCCCTTAACGTGATAGGGCACTTCACATATCTTGGTAGCATGGTATCAAATGACGCCTCGCTTTCAAGGGAAGTTGATAACCGTCTGGCCAGGGCCAGTAGTTATTTTGGACGTCTCCAGGCAGAATAAATCTCTACGCCTGCCTACAAAAAATCAATGTCTCTCAACCCTTCTATATGGATCTGAGATATGAGTATTATATAGAAAGTAACTACGACTACTTGAACGCTTTCACCGAAGATGCTTGCGCTCTATAATGGATATACTGTGGCAAGATTCCACTACAAACAGCAATGTCCTTACGAACGCCGGTATGGACAGTATAGAGGGACTTCTTATGGTCCGACTGCTACGCTGGACAGGGCACGTATCCCGTATGGGGGACGAACTTATACCAAAAGTAGTTCTTCTTTTTGGTGAGCTGAAAGGTGTTCGACGTAACAGAGGTGAGCCACGGAAACGTTTTAAAGACCAGCTTAGGCGCCAATTTGCTTTATCTGACATAGAAGATAGCATCTTGTTGCAGGCGGTTTCATAACTAGACCGTTGGAGATCACTTACAAAGGCAGCTGGAGACCAAAAGAAATTCCGCTACCCAGGACAGACGTAATCGGCGAAAAGAAAATCTAAATTTAATATCTGGCTATGCCTGTGCTAGGGTTAGGGTTAGGAAAAAAAGGGGGAGAGGATAAATTGGTTTATTTAATCATCACTCTTTGCATGTTGTCTTCAAACTTATCTGACTGTCCTGTTGACGTTGCAACTTACTGTGCTCCTTTCAACTGGAGGTGACGCTATAGCAGGCAGAGGGTTGTTTGTGACTTGTGTAGTCTCAATCTCAAGTCACTGGGTTCGGTTGTAGTACGGATGGCATGTTACTGTGGGCACGAAGAGTACTGCAGGCAGAGCTTATCTACCGTGGGCAGTTATTATAAACAGGAGCAGAAAGTTGCGATGTTAGTATCAAGTACTATCAAGTAATGCTCTCGAATAGGCAAGTACTAGGAAACAGTATCGAGTAGACAAGTAAGCATCAAGTATTAGAACATAGGCAGACACCCGAAGAACGCACCAGTATTTTGATAGGAAAAAGGTGAATGAATTATAGAGTTGGGGGCTCGACTGTAAGCGAGCTGGATAAATATCGAAGTGTGTCTATTTCTGAATTAGTCGAGTTTTTAAAGGTCCGGAAAAGTGGGGGGAGGGAGCGAGAGATTAAAGATTGTCCTCCACGTGGGTTGATCGACTTAATGGGATTTCTTAAAGTCTTACCTAGAAATTCAAGAGGCGTGTTGACACGGATTTTTCCCTTATTAAAGAGAGATGTGGGTATTGGTGGAGAAAAAAGTACAGCAAAGAATTAAGCATGTCCGAAAGTGCGGGTTAGTTAGGTGTGCCGGGAAACGCCCAAGTGGTATAAACCGACAGACATCTGGCACCCACGGTCAGCGCCCGTACTAGGACTGTGTTTGTCTTTCCTGTGTCAGGGGAAATGAGCGAAAGGCTGTGTCAACGTGGTCACCAATGTGACCAGGAGGAAGCAGAGAAAAGGTGGGTTTGGTGGCAAAACTGAACAAAGAAAGGGGAAAAAATAGGAGCAAGCTTTAGGACTTTGGTAGTAATGAGAACATACATTCTGCAAGAGAACTTTTTTATCATACATATTATTGAAATATAGGGTCTATTGCATTTACTTCATGTTCACCTGTTTGTATATCTCGACACCTGTAGAAGTACCAGAAGTCGCGCACCTCTGATTGAATTGTCGTTAATTCAATCACTATTGATTATGCATCCTAACGATGTTATTTGCCTTTTTTTTTTACAAAGCTTTTATCAACTCACTCTGTCTGTCTTGTAAAAAGTTTGTATACGTTAATTCTTCGATACCCAGATCAAGCAAACATTTTTCATAATTATTTCTTTAATCTGACAACACAATCACCAATTAAAAAATAACCAAGTAGTTAATTAACAATTGTTAATTAATTATTTTGTTTGTATCTTGAACAAGGGAAAGAAATAGTACCTGACTGAGTTGGCAGTATAAGCTAAAGTAGTCACCTTTATAGTTTGCCGCTTTAAAGTAAGTTTGAAACAAAGGATAACTTAAAATCTTCTATTTCCATGCACACTTCACTAGCAGAGTGGTTAAAATTTCTGTTTAAGGAGGCTATAATATAATTTTAATAAATGCTTTTAAAAACAATTACGGTAAAATTCACCCATATATCCTTTCTCTCCCCCTCCCCATTTTCCAAACTGGTCAAGGTAAGTGATAGGATCGCAAAGTATTAAGAAAGGTAAAAGCATGGAATAGCGATAAACAAAAACAAATGGTACAAGTATGTCTAATTGCACAGATTTACTGTTGATGATCTAGATCTATTACAAACTTAATTAAATGCCTGATCCAGACTAATTCCTACAACTACACTTGGTATAAACATTATTTTTTTACAAAGACTTGTTTAAAGTTTTTCTTCTTGCTAATTATTTTATCTAAAGAAATAAAAACGTATACTATAATATATTGACAACTAACATTTGATTTTGTATATACTTTCTATTACAGAAATGAAACAGAAGGAGACATAAGAATGGACAGTTCGAAACCACTAATGCCAACAAATACACACTTTTTAAAATAATCTTAAACATTAAAAGTTAATGTTAATTTCAGCAAGATTTTTTTATTATTTTTTTTTTGCAAATCGTCAGATTTATTTACCAAGTTTCATAATCTACTAGCTGTTAAGCGATTAAATTTTATTCCCTCCGTTACAAAATTTACAGGTGTCACTTATACTTTATGGCTGAGTTTGTAACTAGTTTAGCAATAATTGACTACTTCCTCCCAGATTTTTACTGATATTGTTATTGCTACTGAAAAAAAAAAAAGAAATGAGTTCATTACAATTAATTCGCACTTGATAACTAAGAATAATATTAATATAATAGTCGTCCAGGTCGTAGCATACGCAGCAATTTTGCAGGGCCGACCTAAGGCCATTGTAATCTTTGCGACCGCAGTGGGCACCACACTTTTATAGAGCCCGCGTTAATTCTAGGTGTAAATTGTTAAATTAAACCATTTTATAACTTATAACAGATTTCCCGCGGCCTCCTGATTTATCAAGAGCTCCTGGAACTCTGAAATGGCAAAATATACAAAAACCTCCGGAAATCATTATAATCTTTTGAAA
This sequence comes from Biomphalaria straminea, assembly GCA_021533235.1. Classification (NCBI taxonomy): domain Eukaryota; kingdom Metazoa; phylum Mollusca; class Gastropoda; family Planorbidae; genus Biomphalaria; species Biomphalaria straminea. The sequence goes on from JADKLZ010003886.1 coordinate 27,257,979, forward strand.
ACATACAAATCTCATGAAATAGATAGGCAAAAATAGTCATTTTTTTATGGAAAACGCAAATCCTACGTGCGATAAAAAAACGGCATTATGCAATACCCGTGATCTATGTAGGAAACAGAATTCTTATGATATACTGTATGACTTCGCTACTCGCAAGTAAAGAATGAATAAAATGCAAAGGCAAATTTTTATTCTAATAAACTCTTAATTTTCACTTATTATCCGTATCCCTACCCTAACGTGGTCCAGCGAAATCCGTTTCGCATAGGGCCCCACAATGGTTACGACCGGCCCTGCTATTTAGTGACGGGTGAATACAGACTAAATTAATTGTTTTCCCCTCCCCCTCTTTTTTTTTTTCGCTGCCAAAGTAATGTGGGGTAACTGTAGTCCAACTCCAAAAATAAAAGAGTGATCTTTCCATGACTTCTTAATCACAATGGTTAAGTCCGGCCCTACTATTTAGTCACTTGTGAATACTATTTGTTCTCTATCCCCTCCTCTATTTTTCACTAAAGTAAGGTGGGGTAAGTCTAGTCAGACATAAAAGAGTGATCTTTCCTTTACATCTTGGTGCCAGGAATGGTTGAGCCATGAAAAGAATTACAGAGATGCCTACATGACAAATTGGAAATGCGTATTCCCAGACCTGGAAATGTTTATTTTGAGGGTCTAATGCGTATTTTCCTAAATAACAAGAAATATACACAGGAAAGACTAAAATTAAATCATTCAAGCACATAACATATATGAAAGGCAGCAATCCTAAAGTTAACACCGCATAAAGTTATATAAGACATTTTGTACATTTTTCAAAATGATAACATTCTTATCACTTGGCAATGATATTATGATCATGATGCCTCTTGTGTATTTCACATTTTATAATAGCGGCAATAGAACATTTAGCTAGATCAGTGACATCTAGTTTAATAAAAGTAATTTTGTTTATAGGCAATTTCTTTTCAAGGTATCAAGCCACTGGAAATATTTTATATCACTCAGTTTTTCTTCTTCCAGATCTTTTTTTTTGCATAGCTAGCTAAGAAAGCTTTGGCACCTTCTACAATCATTAATAACAATCAGATAATCCTAATTAGTCATTCAACTTATTTCCAATATAAAAAAGCTTTGCTATTGAGTCTGGCTTAAATGCCTCTGATTTTATTCTTTGAAATTAGGCCTTCATAAGTACTGAAACCTAGTGTCACATATGCCATTATAGATTTAATTATATATTTCTCATGTAAAAGATTGGTTGTAAATAGAAATATAAACCCTCGCCTGATGGCTCGGTTTTTAATAGGAGACTCCAGACACGAGTTGGTGACTCCAGGTTTTTACAAAGACGTAGTATGGCATGTTTTAAATTCTATTGGTTGTTTTGAAAGGAAAGACATAAAATCACGTGACATCCGCCCAAAAAAGAGAATGAGAATTGAGCGAGATCGACAGTCGAAGTCTGAATGTTGAATTGAACGGTTGTGTTTCTATTATCTCTAAGTTTCTAACAAAGAAGCCTTGTAATAATTTTTCTTATTGTTTGATCTACATTGTACATAAGTTGTACTTACGTTTTGTTCAAATAAAGTTCCTGAATATTGTTTTCTACAAGAAAGTTTTTATTGTGAATTCTAGATCTACATTTATTCAATTAATTCATCTACAAGACTTGAATCAAATCGCTGGTCATCAACCACGTGTTCAAGATAGAAAGATTCCCCGGCACGACGAGATCAATCAAAGACCATCCACTTCATCAATATATCGTCACATATGACACCTCCGACGAATATCATTTGGCACAAAATTTAATCCAGATCTAGAACTAATTTCTAAAATCTTCAAAGGAACTTCATTTTCACTTAACGGAGGACAAAAATTTCTGTGTTTAACAAGGTCAGTTGGTTATCGATAATTATTTTTACAAAGATTTTCGTTAGAGTTACGCCTAACTCACGAAATCTATTATATGTAATTGGCAAAAGACCAATATACATAATTACTGGCATTATTACAAAGACCAGTAAAGCAAATAACTGGCATTATTACAAAGACCAGTAAAGCAAATAACTGGCAATATAAAAAAGACCAGTAAAATAAATAACTGGCATTATAAGGAAGACCAGTAAATAATCATTTGTCTGGCACAAAGTAAACGGAAGACCAGATTTAACCAACTGTTAAACCAGAACAAAAGTACTCGGCTCAATAGATTTGTAGATCAAGACTTACGACTCCAGTAAAGTACAAATTTACTGTCAGGCATTATTAACAGACTAAGGCTTCAAGAACTCTATTAATATATTATAAGTATATCTGAGATAAAACAAAATCCAGATATTGAACATTTTGCTCAAATTCAAGAAACTAACAAAAAGAATTAAATATGGCTTCCGATTCTAGAACTCAACGACTCTTCGATTTAATTGAACTAGCAAAAGAGAAGCAAATTCCGAAGCCAGAGCAGTGGGCCGATCGCCAAGAAGAGAAAGAGTTCGAAGAAAAAAATTTGCAAGACGCCGAAAAACAAAGGCAAGAAGCCGAAAAACAAAGACAAGACGCCGAAAAAAAAAAAGGCAACATGAAAGAGAAAAAATGGAATACGAAAAACAAAATAAAGAAAACAAAGAAAGTATTCCGAATCAAGGCCAATCAAATATGACCGATAAATACAGATTGATGAACAAAATACCGGCATTTAATGAGAACATTGATAACATGGACTCATACCTCATTAGATTTGAAGAGATAGCAACCACATCCGGTATACCTGAAACACTTTGGTCAAGCTCACTCCTCACTCTCTTGACTGGCAAAGCTGTTAACATTTGTTCCCAACTGTCCCAAAATGAACGCAGCACTTACCATGATATCAAAGAAGCTCTACTGCGCCAGTATGGAGCAACCTCAGCCAACTATAGAAAGAAATTCTATAATGAAAGGCCACAACAAAATGATGATCCTCAAATATTTGTAGCCAATATGTCAATGTGGTTCGATAGATGGGTATCCATGGCCAAAGTAGAAGAAAGTTACCAAGCTCTTCGTCAACATATTATTATTGACAACATTACCCATGCTCACTCAGAAGATATTCAATCCTACATCATAGAAAGAAATCCCACTGACATCCAAACATTAACCAAGATCATCAGGCAATATAAAGCAGCCTATCCAAACAAGTCAGTCAAACCATCTAATGAAGAAAACTTTGTCTGCTTCGC
>JADKLZ010003886.1:27279789-27298691 GCA_021533235.1 Biomphalaria straminea
AAAAAAAAAAAACAAGATGATTACATACTACGCGTCATGCTTCTAGCCATGCACGTTAACCAATGACTTAAATTCTACCAAGTAGAAGAAGATGCGCACTATTAGTAACTAGACTAGGAAGTATGTTGTCATCAGAAGAAAAAAGAACGATTTCCGCCCAAGTCTAGAGGTGTTGAAGATGCAGTGCTCAAGGCAGATGTTGTTTATTGTGCATGTGATGTTCCCATGTAAAAAAAACATCTATATCTCCTTGAGTTGCACCCCTAGAATCAACACAATAACCTAGCACAAAAAAAACAACAAGAAACCACAAATAACATTCCAAACAAGACTACCAAGCATTTTCACAAAAAGTCACCAAAATGCTTAGATAAGACAAACCATCATTTTACAATAATCTGGCTGAACACGCAGAAGCAGCAGCAGGGAAAGGAGATATAAAACAACTGTACAAAATCACCAAACTTCTTAATACCAAGAAGGCTAACTGCAATGTTCCAGTCAGAGACAAATATGGAAAACTACTTTCTTCAATAAATGAACAGCTTGAAAGATGGAAAGAATATTTTCAAGAAGTGCTCAATAGACCCAAACCACTAAATCCACCAGATATAAATGTAGGACCAACACTAGACATAAACATGGAAGAAATAACCACAAGAAGAAATAAGGAATGTAGAAATGAAGATAGATAAAGAGGATGAAATAACATACCACCGAAGTCCTAAAAGACGGAAGAAGTGAAATAGTTGACCAACTGCAAAAATATTCAACAAAATTTAGTTAACAGAAATACCTCCCTGTGGGGGGGGGGAAGGGCTCGCTAGTAAAGCTACTATAAAGTGAAGATATATAAAAATGTGAGAAATGGCGAGGCATCACTTTGTTGTAAGTACTGTTACAAGTCAAAAGCTTGCTGACAGATTCGCTCAATTTTATCACAGCATTAATTATTATTTATTATTATTTATTTATTTTATTGTATTTATCTCTTTAACTCCTTTCTATGCCCCATTTCATCACAAGCCCCACCTTTTCCTCTTTACGCTAGACTAAGTCCACCACCTTGTCTACTTCTAGGTCCCTACTTTTCGCTTATCTCCCCTTGACCGGGGAAAAGATCAAACAAGTAGTCGCCTTATGCGCCAGATTTCGTCCACCCATATCGGCGTCTCTCTTTGATCAAAGAGATTATTCGTGTCACCACGCCTCGTGACATTTCTAATATTGACGCTAGTCTTTCGCCAGACCTCACCGAGGTGAGAGATAATCCTTATCACATTTTCTGTTTCCATCAGTCTATTTCCGGACCTTTATAAGGTAGACTATTTCAAAATAGTGACTCGCTCATTTCTCTCTCTCTGGCATACGAGTCTGGACTATTTCATTTATTCTCACTCCTAGAGGAATAATTAGTGGTAAGCCGAAATTCCATTTAATATGCTTGTGTATATTTCATTCTGGATAGTATCAAGTCGATTTTACTTATTTCATATATGTTTATTAGTGTATTGTGCAATTTATCTTGTCTGACCTCCTTGGTAATTTGACAAGCGCACTAATACTGCGCTTAGAAGAGATATATGACTCATCTCCCCTTTTCCCATTTCACGGTAACGAGAGTTGCGCCCCTTGGACGGATACTCTCTCCATGCAAACTCACTCCATTGTTCATGGCTCACGGCCGAATGTAAACAATGGCTTCGTGGTCACTAACCACCTTCCAGATCGCCCCTCTCTCCCCCCCCCCACCGCTCTTTCTACTTTGTTGTTTAATTGCGATTATTTTTTCCCCTTTTTATGTACATTTTACATTGCTACTATCAGCCCTCTATTTTTCCAATCCCATTTATCATCATCTTCCCCATCGTGCACTAAAGCAATTTTACCAATCTAACGAATGCACCTCAGTCGAGGGCATCGATGACATGCATGAGAGACATGTCATAACTTCTCTTCATTTATACGCAGCCTCCCTGAGGTGTCTGTTTATTTGATTTGCCTATCTGTTACTAATCAGCATCGCCTGCCTAATGGCTGCCTATTACGACCTGCCTACTTGCAGTTTTCCTACTCTGTCAATTTGCCTATTTGTCGGATTACTTACCTATTTGCCTATATAGCAGTCAACTGCATACTTGGATCTACTACGAGTATCACCTATCTATTTAGTGCTTTTTACCGCTATAGGTCACTACTTGTCAACCCACGTAGCACTATCGGCTCAACTTGCCTACCTATTTTACAGCCCACCTGTCAACCTATTAGGTATAACGTCCCTATAGACCCCTTTCTGTGCGGGACGTCATAGCTTCGCCAACCTCCGCAACTCACTGGACATACTCTTCTACTACGCTGCCCACGGCAAATCAGCTCTGCCCGCAGTACCCTTGTGCCCACCGTAACCGGCCACCCGCCCTACAGTGCCCTCTACAGATATCAGAACTTTGGATTGAGACTCCACAAGGACTATATCATCGGCGTCCCTCTACCCGTTAGAGCGCCACTTCCAGCCAGGATACAGCCAGCTGTGACCCAAGCAGGACAACCAGCGAAGTACCTAGGACAAATTTACATACTCTCTCATAAAGTGCAAGAGTGATGATTAAATATAGTATTGATTAGAGATAGATGCAAGCCCTCTCCCTTTTTATTCTTCTATGTAAATATTTATATAAATAAATATTCTTTTATTTTGTCATCGTTTGTATCTCTCTTTCATTGCTTGTCTCGTTGCGTGTGTGCTCCCGATTTATCTGCTGATGGGTCAGTGTATTATAACATCAAAAATAATAATAACCTAGACATCTAATAAGCCAAACACACGTCACACGCGATCACCGTTCACAAGTACCAAGCAAGATTTTCAGTAGAATCCTGCTAAACAGAATAAAGAGAGAATGTGACTTTCACACAAAAACTGGAAGATCTGGATTTCGCTGATGACAGACTACAGGATACGCCAGAAAAGGTCACAGCTTTAAGTGAAATAGGAAAAAGAGTAGGCCTAAAAAAAGTAAACAACGTACAAATTGGAGACACAGCTCTTCTTATTTATGACTATTTAAACTACCTTATGTCTGGGTGTCCCTGGTTCAGCTATATTTACGAAATAAACAAGTAACACTTGATAAAACACATTGAAACTTTAAATAACCATTACGGCATCTCACAACAAGCTGGACTCTCTTTGACAACCAACACACTTCCGGTTCTTGGCGCATATGTAAAAAATAGATTATACATTCATACACACCTTCATCAGTGAAATTTCGCCCCTCCTAAAATTATAATCAAATTTTACAAAGATATCTAAATGACATGATTATAAAACATCAAAACACATTACAACAAAAATGTTCATTCAATAGGCCACATAGGGTCTGAATATGCCACACTGGCGTTTACGTAGTCAAAAGACTTGAGCATAGTCATACATACTTCAATGTAGTCACACAGACTTCAATTTAATAGATACACAGTCTATTTTTAAGACATACCGTCTTAATAAAGACACATAGTCTTAGAAGAAAAGACACACAGTCTTAGTTGATGAAGACACACAGTCTTAGTTGACGAAGACACACAGTCTTAGTTGATGAAGACACAAAGTCTTTAATCAAGCAACACATGCTTGTAAGAAGCCAAGTAGGCTTATAATTATGATAAGCGTGACAGAATGTTGATGTTGATGTGAAACGTTTTCAGTTTTCCTCTTATGTTTATTTGGTAAACTACTGCAGTTATTTTCAAGACTACTTCAAATGGTCCTTGCCACTGAACAATCAGTTTACTGTCTTTCCTTGGGAGTAGTACATACACTAGGCTTCCTCCTTGAAGTTTTCGAACAGTTTTATTTCTGTTAAAAAAACACTCTGTGTCGTGATTCTAATGCTTGTTTTGCAAGTCAACATGTTGTTACCACTTTCTCTCTGAGCTCGACGACATGTAGATTACTAGTTCTAGATTCATTATCAAGATTTTCTTTCGGAAACAAATCTTTCAGCAAACTAAGTGGTCCTTTCGGGTTTGCTCCATACAATAATTCAAAAGGTGAAAATCCTGTACTTTCTTGTGGAACTTCTCTGTAAGCAAAGAGAACTGCTAGAATATACATGTCCTAGTCTGCTGGTCTGTCTAGTGCTACTTTGTCCAATAATCGTTTCAAAGTTCCGTTCCACCTTTCGCAAACCGAATTGCTCTGGGACCTGTAAGGCGTTGTCAAGGTTTGACGAATTCCTGTTTCAGGAACGGATGTGTTAACTCGGAAGTAAACTGAATTTCTTCAGGGAATCCTAAGCGAGAGAAAATGTTGAACAATTCATGAGTTACATTTTCTGCAGTTATCTTATCTTATCTTATACAATAGAGACGTTACTTCAAAAAAGAAGATGATTACGTCCTACGCGTCATGCATTTAGTCATGCATATTAACCAATGACTTAAATTCTGCCAAGTCACTGGTTTTCCTGGCTAGCACAGGCAATCCATTCCATGCTTTAATAGCGCTAGGATAGAAGGAGCTTTTGCACAAATTTGTCCTAGCATATGGGACGAGGAATGTGCCTTTTTCTTTGTGTCTTTCTGAGTATTTTAAGTTTTGTTTTTGAATTTGAAGATTATGGTTAAATGTTTTATGTATAATTGCTACTTTACTTTTGAGTCTTCTGTCCTGAAGACTTTCTAAATTTAGTAATTTTACCAATGGTGTTACTCATGACAAATGTGAATATTGATTTGTTATGAATCTCACTGCTCTATTTTGTGTCTGTTCTAGTTTCTTGTTTTCTTGAGTTGAGGGGTCCCAAACAGAGGATGCATATTCTATTATAGGCCTAACCAAGGTTAAATGACATTTTAGTTTTATGTTCTTATTTGATTTATAGAAATTTCTTTTAATAAACCCTAATGCTTTGTTTGATTTTTTTATTGTTTTATCAATATGGGGATTCCATGACAGTTTTTCATTTATTATAACACCTAGGTATTGTTACGACGTGGGCTTAAAGAAAATAACTCACCGATTGTCAGGTCGCCGATTTCATTCTCAGATTGCAGAAGCACAATCCAACTTTGATCAATCAATATCCCCGGTAAATAGAAATAATGTCACTATCTCCAAATCCAATCTCAATACCCCGAATCATTACCACAATAGAAAAACAATCCTCAAAACCTCAGTCAAGAAATCCACACAAAAACAACAACTCATAACTAAAGTTTCTGAACACATTTACACACTCTATTATAGTTAATGTCATTTACGCTCCAAAGCATAAACAAAAATCACAGTACTTCGCACGTGGAAAAAATGGTTAGTCAGGGGGAACAGAGTCACAACAGTATTTTGCATTTTTAGTCTGTGTTACTGGTTTACCATGAATAAAATAAGTGGAATTAATTTGTTTTAGTTTTTTTGTTACTCTTAATAACTGACATTTTTCTGGATGGAAAGACATGCTCCAATTTGATTCCCATTTCTGCAATTCATCAAATTCTCTTTGTAACATTTCTGTATCTTGTATTGTTTTTATTGTTCTATATATTATGCAATCATCTGTGAATAATCTGACTTTTATTCCTGAACTAATGCAATTTGGAAAAATCGTTTATGTAAATTAAAAATGGTAGTGGTCCTAAGACTGTTCATTGAGGTACGCCTGAGTTTACTGTTATTGGTGTTGATTTAGATCCATTTATTATTACAGTTTGTTCTCTCCCTATTAGAAAATCTTTAATCCACTGAAAAACTATGGTGGTGAACTTTGTCAAAAGCTTTAGAAAAATCTAGTAAGATAGCATCTATTTGCTCACTGTTGTCTAAGCCTTTTGAAAAATCATCAATAAGTCCAATTAGTGTTTCACATGATTATATTTCCTAAAGCCATGTTGGTATGGAGTAAGGACATTATGTTTGTCTAAGTGGTGTTAAGGTGTGTTTGTAGATATTTGTCTTGATCCTGGCAATTCAATGCGAGCTCGTGTACACACAATAACAGAAAATGCTGAATAGACTTGACAACTCCGGTTATTAACTATAACTATTTAATAATTACTCAAAAGGGCACAGTCTACGTCGTTCATTCGCCTAGTTCATTAATCCTAATTCTACTCTAAGAAGACCGCCGCCATGTTCATCCTTCTTGTCGCCCTAAGTCTACTGCGTCATTAGTCTTTCTATCTACGTCACTACTTTTACTGTCGCTAAAACTATACACAAAATATATTTAACTAACTAAACTAGTATACTCTCTAACCATAACATCTCCTCCCCCTTTCTAAAAAAAATTGTATAACAATTTTGAAATCAATAAACTACAGTCAAATGTCTTTACAACAGCAAGGAGAAGTTTTACAAAAAAAAATACAATAAGTATGGGAATGAACAACATAATAAATATATTCTCTTGACGTCTCAAGCAAGTTCATTGATGTCTTGCAAATTTCATTCACAGACATCTTAGGTGAGTTAGTTCATTGGTATCTCGCAAAGTTCGTTCACTAATATAACACTGTGGTAAGTCCAATGACATTTCACCAACGTAATTCCTATAGTCCTTTCATGAAATAAAATTTCTTTGACGTCCAACAAAGAAAGTTCAGTCTAACACTATCACTGAATAAATAATAATGTCACTGTGAAACACACCCTAAAAAGTCCATAAAGTCTCTGACACAATAAGTGTGGTATCCAACGTGATACAAAGTTCAACAATAAGATTGCTGGTGAATGTGGTACATGTGACATAAACTTCATAGTGTACCTTTCTGCACATAGTGTAACAGTCCATGAGTACGAAAAATTATGTAGTAGTTACCACAAGTTACGCTGTACAAGGTTCAAGTTACGTTGTGTAAGGTTAAGTTCATCACGTCACAGTTACGTTGTTTACGATGCCAAGTACCATCTCACCGTTCTTCTTTAAGAGCATCAAGAAGCATCACAACTTCATGACATTTTCCTATTATGGATACAAACAATAAAACATCCATTAATAACTTATTACAACGTTTAAACAGTGATACTTGAGGCATCCCCAACTTTCCAACCCATCAATAAATTCAGGTTTATTTTTTCCTTCGCTTACCATTTCCTCTGGAATATACAATTTACCAATGATCAATGTGATGATACACACCAAAAAAAAACAAAAAACTTCTGCTCATACTTACTTTCAAGTAAGCTCTCAATATATATTAATATTATCTCCCTTTAAAGTAAAATTCTTCAAATTATTTCCCTTTATCAGCAATACACTCTTATGAGTAGTAAGCGGTACTATACCAATCAATAATCAATATTATAATACATATAACTTATTTACAACTTAAAATACACTTCATCTGATGTACAATCCAACAATACTAGTATATAATGCTATATATACTTATAAGTAACTATAAACAGTTTACTTTCTCCAACTGTGTTCTGTTTCATTTCTGTTCCAGTAAGGTTCATATGACCTACAACTGTCCCTTTTACTCTGGTACTCATCAGAGTTACATCTTCTCTGAGGAGAGGAGCCTCTATAATACTGTCTTTCGTAGATATCACCATCAAAATTTCTATCATACCTATAGTGATCAGATCTTCTATGTAGTCACAACTTCTGCATTGTCTTAGCCATATGTCCTCTTTTATTACATTTAAAACAAATAATGTTCCGTATTGTTCTACCATGACAATTACGATTTTCTATGTTATATTTATCTCTTCTAGTCCAGTTGTCTATTTGTCAACTCCTTTAGTCCATGAATATTGCCTAGAAGTACATCATGAATCAATCCTGGTATTGCTACACCTCTACAATAACCAGTGTAAAATGGTGTTTCTAGAAACACTTTACAGGCTTGATAACGCTTTATACTACCATCTATTAATCTTTTTTTTTCATATCCCAAGTACCAATCAGGTATAACTAAGCCACTTCTAATCCCAACAGTACTACAACCTGAATCTTTCACAAACCTCATAGGTATCCCATTTATGAAGCCAGAGTGCACCCTCACTCTGTTAGTTTCATCCATAGCATAATTTATTTCGTCTAAACCCCTACAAAAGTTCATTTCTTCTACCTCTTCATTATCACTACTTTCTGTGCTGTCCCTATCATTTGTGAAATAATCTCTACTTTTGTTATTCCTATTTCTATCATCTCTAAACTCAACTTTCTGCTCTCCTTTCTGTAACTATTTTCTGATCTGTTGTAATTTACTTTCTTACAATGTGCAGCAATATGACCTCTACCCTGACAATTAAAACAGATTATTTCTCTTTGATTTCTGGTATCTCTATCTCTATCATGTCTGGTATCTCTATTTCTAAATTCATGTATGTCTTTATTCTTAGCATCCTTAGTGTATACTACAAAGTCAATGTGTTTCTTGTCTTTTTCTGAAAATGAATTATTGGGATAAGCACTACTGTAGGTTCTCATAATGGTAACAATGTCGTCTAAGGTTTTTGGTTTTCTCTCTTCAATGAATGATTGTAGTTGAGGGTCACATTTAGCAATAAAGTTATCTACCAATATAAAATTCTTTAATCCCTCAAATGTACTGTCAATCTTCTCAAATCCTAACCATTTATTAAAATAGTCCTTTTTCCATATTTATAGTGGTTTGGGGTTCTGTTTGATTGGATGGTGTATTGTCAAATTATTTTTTCCTAAAGATGCTGGCATTGTGCCCATAAGCATTAAGAAGCTCATTCTTTAAAATTTGGTAACTATTTTGTACAGTATGGTTGTGATATTGGCAGATTGTAAGAGCCTGCCCTTGTACAAAATCAAGTAAAATTTGGTACCATTCTTCCTCCCTTACATTACAATTTATCATCTTAATTTCATATCTCTTTAGGTAGTCTGAAATGCAATCTCTAGCCTCCTGAATGGGTTGTAATTTTTTCCTCAACCAAAGGTTGTTATCACTTACAATATTAGTGTTATTTGTGTGACTATTACCACTGTCAGTTTCACTGTGATTGTCTGATATGCTAGCATTAGAACTATCATGTGTATTAGTGTTGTTAGATTTTTTCTGTTTCTGTTCAGCTTGAATTCTTAATTTTTCAAGATCATACTGCAGTTTTCTATCTGCCTCTTCTTTTATTAATTGTGCTTCCCTGTCTTTTTCTTTCTCCCTACGCTCTGTTTCTAGTTTAGCCATTTCTAATTCTATTTTAGCTCTACGTTCATTCTCTATAGATACCATTTGTTGTATATAGCTAATTAATTCCTTTCCTTTCAACTCTAACTGTTAAGCTTCAGCAATAACTTGCTTTCGAAAAGTCTCCATATCATCACCTGGAGCTGTAGCCATTATGCTATTATCTTATACAATTATACTAATTTTATATATGTAACAGTCCTTAGTTCAACTAGTAAAATACATTATACTTCTAAATATAGAACTATATTGTATAACTCTCAACTTAACGCTATAATGTCAACAAACCACTGTTTAGTCACAACCTATAATATATCTACTTGACACAGATAGTCTATATATTCAACTAATCTTACTTCTTGTCTAAATGTACACCAACATAAGATCTAGAAAATTTTCTACGTACTCGACACAGTACTAATAATATGCAAACTTTTCAATGACCAACATCATCAATCAGCTAACTACCGAGATGCTCAAATTAAAACAATGATTTCTTACATAGACAATATAATACTACCAAATTGTCTATACTCACATCAGATCTACTTTACTACTATATAAGGTTTAATAAATGTGGCCTACTTTTCAATAAGTAGATCATGATAAACAAAAATAATCAATAATAAATTCAATAAAGAATGTAATATATACACAAAATAAATCTATGATAAATGAGACTTTCGTCTAATAGGAAGATTAGAAACAAGAGTGATACAACAATAGATAACGGTACGAGACTTTAAAAAAATACATACAAGACAATTATACAACTATACGTATATGTGGGCTCCTTGCTAGTAAATACCAAAGTTTGAGAACACTCCCGGTTCACCCTGATTTAACCTGGTAGCAATAAACTAGCAAGTGGCCACTGAGTCCAATAGAATCTATTTTAAACAGACTAATAGAAGGAAAAATAAACTTATCTTTTATATTGGAATCCCTTTCGGCCAACAAGTATCGCACAAAGGTCGGTAGTCAGTTCAGGTTCCTCCATCCTGGCAATCTGTAAGGCTTCGGTTCACAGCTCAAGTGTAGATCAACTCCGGGCAAAGTGTTGCAATCACCAAACAGAGTAACGTTCTCTGAGGGTGACAATATCGGTGCAGTCAAACTTCCGGTTCCACGGCTCCACGGTTCTTCAATGTAGGCAGTAACGGTTCAGGTTCCTCCTCGACGAATGAGTGGCAATAGTGCGGCCACTCTGACAGCAACAGTTCAATGTCCCCAACGAAGAATCTCATCTACGACGTGTGCCCAACTGATGACGACGATGCAATCACACAATAACAATTCCACGATAATGTCTCTGGTGCAGCGTAGTCTCCGATGAAAACAATCACACCGATGTGGTGAGGTATACAACGAAAATAGTGCTGCAAATGTAGTCTGCGACGACACAAAACAATCTTGACGGCGACAAAGTTTAAGTTCTCAATAATAGCTTAAATGTTTCACTTCCGTTGATATCTCTAGGTGCTGGCTTCTATCTCAGGTCAGGAACAACAGGCTGGTGGTGCTCATTATAATCAAGAGAGATACAAAAAATGGCTAAGTCCAACTTTCTCTCTAACGAATCAAATACTCAACCCCGCAGGTTGAACAAACGATCACGCAGTGTGGTAGTAGGGTGTACCATCACTCGTGTGTAGATCCAATGAATCCAGACCAACATTCAGTATTCTTCTCTGGTTCAACGGCCAACAATTCTTTCCGGCTCACTTCGGGCTGTAACGGCCAAACTTCTGCTAAACCTGCAGGCAACTGAAGTAAATCTCAATTCAGGTAGACGTGTACATTACGTAGGCGACGAATCTAAGTAGCAAATAACAACTTTAACAAAGTTTCTTCTGACCTCAGTTTCTGTTTCGTTGCGGCGTTCTTCTTGGCTCGGGGTCGCCGAAACTGTTAAGGTGTGTTTGTAGATATTTGTCATGATCCTGGCAATTCAATGCGAGCTCGTGAACACACAATAACAGAAAATGCTGAATAGACATGACAACTCAGGTTATTAACTTTAACTATTTAATAATTACTCAAAAGGGCACAGTCTACGTCGTTTATTTGCCTAGTTAATTAATCCTAATTCTACTCTAAGAAGACCTCCGCCATGTTCATCCTTCTTGTCGCCCTAAGTCTACTGCGTAATTAGACTGTCTATCTACGTCACTATTTTTACTGTCGCTAAAACTATACACAAAATATATTTAACTAACTAAACTAGTATACTCTCTAACCATAACAGTGGTTTATGATGTTCCTACATATTATGTGCTCTAGGATTTTACAAGTGATGCTGGTTAGTGATACTGGTCTGTAATTTCCTGGGTAAGATTTTTCTCCGTTCTTAAATAGAGGGATGACATTAGCTTCTTTCCAGTCCCTTGGTACTCTGCCCTGGTTAAAGGATGCCTGAAAAAGTATTTTGAACACTGGTGCTAGCTCACTGCTTAGTTCTTTGAGAAGTCTAGCTGGAATGCCATCAGGCCTGGGTGCTTTATTACGTTTGAGGTTGGCTAATAATTTTTGGATTCCCTTTTCTTGTAATTCTATATCTCCTATGTTGTCTACTTGGTTCAGATTAAGCAATATGTCTTTAATTATTGTTGTCTTTAATGACACGGCCTCTTGCCAACGTGAGCATAGGTCCACCATCGTAAGGATGTATCTGTATCCTTATTTAGACATAGGGTTTATGGGACCCACAATGTCTACTGCTACTTTCTGAAATGGTCTGTCTTGCAGATCTGTGAACTGTAATGGGGCTATGGTATAACGATCTCTCGGCTTTGTACTGGCACAAGTGCTGCACGCTGAACAATATTGTTTACATCTTTAAATATTCCTGGCCAGTAAATGTTGTTGAGAATATTCTTTTTCTTGTTCGAGCCGTCCCCATATTACCCGCAAAAGGTGAGTCATGCCCTAACTCTAAAATTCTGTTTCTGTCGGTGGCAGGTACGACTAGCTGCAGTCTATTTTTGTTATTTTGTCTCATCCAAAGCCCATTTTTAACTTTGAATTTGCTGGTAGACCGCTCAGCTAATTCAAAAAGTTTGCTCAATGTTTGGTTCTCCTTTTGTTTCAATGCATAACTGGATGTTACTTCTGATTCTAGCTGTTCATTATTACTATGTAGGATCGGTTGTCCCATGTTATCGATTACACCAGATTGAGATCTTGTTACCGCATTTGTAACTTCTAACATTGCTAACCTTTGCCACTTGTAGATTTCTGTGATGGTAGGCTCAGTTATGCCATTCACATTTCCTAGAATCAAGTCAGCTGCAGTCCTCCCCAACACACATGCTTCAACTTTGCCATATAATAATGATGTATCTATGTCAATGATAGCTGTGGAATATCCTTCAATTGTTCCCCCAAATGTCATACATTGAACTTTCTTTCCGGTCAACTGGTGAGGATGCACATGCAGTCTCTTCACTCCGATCGTGGTCGCTCCTGTGTCTCTCAAGACCCAAATAGATTTCTTTCCAACGAATCCAGGATACATTTTAATTTCCCAGAGTCACAAGTTACAGCTCCAGCCATCTGGATTTGATTAGATTCATGAGGGAGTAGTTCAACATGTTGATAGTCTATACAAACTGACGCATTGTATGGATGTCCAGTTGGTCTTCCCCAGTTGCTGAGTTTAAACTCCTGACATCTGCTTGAGCCGGTAGTCTCATTTCGCCTTAGTGGACTTTTGTTTCTACATTGGGCCGCTAAATGTCCAAGTTTTAAACACTTAAAACATTTTCTTCTTTCACCCACACTTCTTTTCTGCAGATGGTCCTGTTTCCATTCTTGTTTCAAACGACTTTTATTTATCATTAGTCTTATCAGCAAATGCAAACTTACTATTTATCAAGTCTTCCTCCCTCTGAATTGTCTGCTCCGGGTGTGCAGTAATATATTGCTGACACAATTTTACAGCTGTCGGCACATCTTTCGGTTTTCTTTCATGTAGAAAAGCCACTAATTGAGATTACAAGATGTGAGAATCTTGTCCCTGATGAACAGATCAATGAGATCTTCGAATGTCTTTTCA
Source organism: Biomphalaria straminea (assembly GCA_021533235.1). Classification (NCBI taxonomy): domain Eukaryota; kingdom Metazoa; phylum Mollusca; class Gastropoda; family Planorbidae; genus Biomphalaria; species Biomphalaria straminea. Next base: position 27,293,015 of record JADKLZ010003886.1, read on the forward strand.
GTATAAGACAATTCAACCCAACGCGTTAGGTATCTATTAATGTCCTCAACAAATTCCTGAAATGGCTGGTTTCTTTCTAGTTTAGCTTTATGTAACTTCTCTCTATACCAATCGTCTGTCAAGTTGTATCTTTTCATCAATACTTCTTTCACTTTGTCATATTCTTCAAGATCTTTCTTAGAAAAATTGATACAAACTTGCAATACCTTTCCCTGTAACAACGTGTATAGATGACTTCCCCATCTGAGATTTAGGTATATCTGTAGCCTGAGCATGCACTTCACATCTCGGCAAATATGCATCCATTTGATCTACATTTTCATTGAAAGGTGGTATCTTAGGTTTCCATACGGGTTTCATCTGTTTTTTAATTTCTCCTTTCGTCTCTCTAAGCTCCAACTCTCTAACTCTCAATTTGTGTATTTCAACATCAGCTTCTTTCTCTTTGGCTTTTGCTTCTGTCTCTTTAGTTCTTGCTTCTGCCTCTTAAACTCTCACTTCTCTCTCTTTAGCTCTTTCATCTCGCTCTGTGTCTTCTCTTTCTTTTTCTTTAGCTTCTCTTTCTTTTACCCACTCTTGTAACACTGTTCCAGTCAATCCCATTTCTTTTCGGCTATTAATTGGGACAATTTCTTAGCCATCCTTGTTTATGTGTAGTCTCAAATGTAAACAATAAAAATTGTTTTGTCACCGTGTTTGACCTGGTTTCGTTTCAGTTGATTGACTTAGTTTTTTTCCCGTCGTTGCACGTGAGCACACACACTTCACGGCCTTTTTCGTCCTTGACCTTTCCGTAATGGTGAACCACAGTTCTATGTAATGCCTTCTAAAATAGTCAAATAACTAGAAAGATGAGCCTCCAACTATATCACATTTCTTCTTATTTATATTTATGACTCGCTTGAAACTACCTTATGTCTAGGTGTCCATGGTTCAGCTGTATTTACGAAATAAACAAGTAACACTTGATAAAACACATAGAAACTTTAATAACCATTACGGCATCTCACAACAAGCTGGACTCTCTCTGACAACTAACACACTTCCGGTCATTCGCGCATATGTAAAAAATAGATTATATATTCATATACACATTCATCCGTGACAAAGACATAGAACTGGATTCTCAGACCATATACCAAGTAGATAATTGCCGAAAACGAACTGTAAGGAAACGTCGGTAAGTCAATCAAGCACATAATGGCAGGATGCTCAGCTTTGTCCGAATCTGCCTATTTAGGGCGCCATAAATCAAGCTGGGTAACTAATACGCTAACACCTGGCCTTGACACATGACTTGATTGAAAAAAAAACGCCCTCTTGGTATCAATACTCACCACAGGAGTTTCCCGAATCAACTCACAGGAATACAGAAAAAGATAACAAAACCTAAGCTTAGAGAATAAGCGAATATAGAGGCTATCTAAAATAGTATACCCTGTTGTTGTATCAGCAGAGAGATAGTGACAACTGACCTCGAAGACACATTCGAAGCCCTAAGCATTCCTAAGTAGATCATCGTTACATTTCAGAGGGCAGTATTGCTACAAACATTCCACATCATCAGAAAATTCCTCAGTGGACACTATTTAACATAGCTCAACCCTGGCAGTGCCAGAAAATGAAAATTAATTAATTCATTTCTACAATAATAATACTACTAATTATTCTTGAGGAAATCTGTTTTACAAATGTGCATTACACATAACAATATATGTACATTATAAGCACACAAAATATACTTGTGATGTCTGTCTTGTTTGTTTCCTATGATGGTTAAATCTTGCTCCAGAGAGCGTTTCCTTATGTTTAAAATCTTTAAAGCTTTCTTAATTAAAGATTTTCTCGCATAGATGTTGCCAACAATTTGACTATCAGCTTTTAGGATATTTTTTTCAAAAATTGAAAACCAAACAGAGATGTTTAAGCTTAAAATTAAAAAGTGTTTGTGCTAACAACAAAAGGGTGGCATATTCTTCTTAGTGGTCTTAATCTGTGATGTTTTTAGTTGCTTTTTTTTGGTGACAAAAGCCGTGTTTGCAGTAAAATGTAATTTATCATCTAAGAAAGTACAGAAGAATTGTACCGTTTGGAAAATTTCAAAGTTCATTGTGATAACATAATTAAACTTGTTTTGGGGGATTTTACTAGTTTTCCTTGCAACAAAAATTAAGTTTAAAAAAGGTGTGGAATCACAAATTCAAAATTGGTGAGCCCAGGCAGATAAAAAGACATGTTACAATATTTTCAGAAAAATGATCTCCGTCGATAGAAAAAGAAGAGACTTGCTGTTGTATTGTTAGTTTGACTAACGACTTAATACCACTGATTACGGAGATTTACTAATGTTATTATTGTTACATTGTTAATATTTATATGTATTCGATAAGTTGATAGTTAACCCTAGGTATCACTTACAAAGACCGTATGAATGAAGAGATTAGAAAAAGAATTAATGCAGCAATTGGACCCTACGATAACCTACTAACCACTGTCAAAAATACTTAAGCTCAAACTCCATGGCCACATCACAAGGAGTGCAACCACCATCAGATATTGTTGTCTTTACAGAGTCCCAATCCATTGTGGTAGCACTAAACAGCAGCACCTCAAACAGCCCAAGAGAGTTGACAACACTAATTGTGATAATCCATCAGATGATATCAAATTTATATATCAATATCACATTACAGTGGATCCCTGGACACATTGGCATTATGAGAAATGAAAAGGCAGATAAGCTATTAAAGGCAGGGTCATCCATGGAACAACCAGATAGACCTGTTAGCTACCTCACCATAAGGTCAAAGTTAGTCAACAATCACAAAGAGGAATGGCTCAACCAATCGGCATCAGGAAACACAGGCAGAGCCATGTACAAAGAAATGACTAGGCCTAACAAACTGGACAGTATTAACTTCCTCCCCCGCAAACAACAATCTACAATTTTCCAACTAAGAACAGGACACACACCTCTATTAAATTACCATCTGAACAAAATAAACTCCACACAACTTCCCCTTTGCAGACACTGCACCCACCATTATGAAACTGGAAACTTTATCCTACTTGAATGCCCCTCCCTAATCCACCTTAGGCAGACCCAACTTCCACTACAGCCAAACATAACCAGAAACCCTGTTTGGCAGCACTGAACAACTGAAGAAAACAGCACACTTTTTCCCTGGCACAGTCTGCAAAAGAGCTCACAGCTCAGCAGCAATAAAGCTGGCTAGAAGAAGAAGAATGGCCACATCACAATGTCATTAGGGCTCGCAAAGCACTTTCTTCAGGGGACAGTACCAGGAAGAAAATGAAGACAGAGACAAAGAATGGACCAGCCTGTCAGTAAATAAAATTATATCAAATTCAAGGTACAGAGGGGAATGGAGAATGATGATAGACAGATCTTCTATGGTGCCCCAATAGTTCAAAAGATAAAGGGATAGATGACGGTGAAGTTAAATTTGAACTTTTCCCTTTGGTTGCATATATTACTGAATGTACAACATTGCAGTTCACGTGTATAATATGAAACACTACTTATCAATAGTTGTTTTAAATTATATATCATTAATATGCATATTCAATAGACTTTTTCTCTTTTAAAAAAAGAAATTTTTTTAAATATAGTATTTAGTACTACAGACGTTACTTAATTAATTAATTATTAAAATTAAAAAAAGACAAAAACCTAAAACCGTTTGCATAAATATGGTAGATATTAACTTCCCTTGCTAATTAGTCTACCGTGTTTCTTACTATCAATAGTAGATAGTTGTAAAATGGGTGTATTTGTGGAAAAAAACTGCTTGAATATTTTTTTAAATTAATTTTTTTCGCTTTCAGAAAAGAAAAAAAAGTAGCCGTTGCATCAGAATTTTGGAAAGTCTACAATATCTTTTCACGTTTACGACATCTAAGCGGGTCGAAAAAAAAAGATTACTTTTGAACATCCAAATAAGATATAATTCAAATGACAAGAAAAAATGACAAAGCATTCAAGTCTTTCTTACCACCAGAACTACTTGACTCTTCGCCATCAAAATCACTTCCACTACAGTCGTCATTATACTCAGCTGCAGTTCGTGGTCTTCGCTCCATGGGTTCATATGTTATAGACATCAACTTTTCAGAGCCTGAAGAATAAATAATTAGTTCACGTACTACAGAAATGCCATTTTCTGGAAAAGATAAATAAACATTAAAAGTCAAGAAAATCTTTTTTTAAAGGCTTGTTCTCACGGAGATGTTTGTCTTTTATTCGGTTGAGTAAGATGCAGTTAAACACTTTTCCAAGAGTTATACATCGGTAGTTGGTACTTTTCCTCATATCTTGTAAAAGAGCGGATATAATAGCTTCAAGCTAGTCTCTATGTCTGCCTTAGTGCTTCTACTGGGATGCTGTTAGAATCGCAGATATGCCGTTCTTCAAATGCTGGATTGCTCAGCAAATTAGTGTGACAGGTAGGGTTAAGGTTTGGCCGTTTTAGGTGTCTAGGAGGTTTTAGAATGTGAGAACTTATACTTGCACATAAGACTTACAGGCACAGCGTTTAAAATGCAGGCAACAAATACTGTTACGTAAAATATATGTACAGTTTATTAATAAAAAGAAAGATAAACAAAAGAAGAAATTCTGTACAGTAAAGATTATTATTATTATTATTATTATTAGTGTTAGGAAGGGATCTGAATATTTACATCATCATAACATATGAGAACCAAGTGGTCTGGGTGTCATTAGGCTATTTTCTATGCTTTAGGTCCTGTATTGCTCTGATGAGACTAGTGTGGCTGATGCTGGCGTTGTCTGCGGGTGGGCTGGCGTAAATGATCCAGGCGGCGCCCTGGGCATTCCAATGATTCGTAGCTGAAGTGACAGGTCTCTGGCTAGCGGTTGTTGGTCGGAATCTTGCACGTAGTAGGTAAGGCTGGTAGCTTCAGATCTGGTGTCAGCAGTCTGGTATCAGTGTTACGAAGATAGGTCTCCAAGTAGAAGTAGCCTATAGATAAAAGCTGCAACGAGATGCGTAGATCGGCTTAGCCCTAATGATGACACTGGCAGGTAGGCGCCTTTCCGTGAATGACATCTTCAGAATGTTATAAAGAAATCAAAAACTAGTTTCACAAATAGTAAGGGGAGTTAATCAAATAAATATTGCATCCCATCAGGGGAGATAACAATAATTATAGAAGAGTCCATAAAGGGAAATAACAAATAGTAATAAGCAATAATGTAATATGCTTGATGTATAGAAACTATAAATCAGTTTCACAAATATCAAAGCGAGCTAACACATAAATATCGTATCCCATTAGGAAAGATTGCAATAACAAATGAGGAATCCCCTAAAGGAAGATAACAGTTAGTATTTAAATGTAAGACACTAGTCACGGTTAGATCATTACGTAGATCGCTTATATAAATGATTGGAAGGGGGAAGGGGAGGGTGTCGATGGCCAGTGACCAAGTCGCTATTGTTTACATCTGGCCGTGGTGCATGAACAATAAAGCGAGCTTGAATGGAGATAGGGCCCGTTCAAGGGACGCAATTTCTAGTCATGGTAGGATAAATAAGGGTGAGATAATTCAAATGTCTCTTCTCAGCGCAGTATTAGTGCGCCAGTAAGATTATCAAGGCGGTCAGCCGAGATAAGAGATACATATATATAT
>JADKLZ010003886.1:27299091-27325914 GCA_021533235.1 Biomphalaria straminea
ATATATATATACGGTTTTACCTAAGTAATATGTCGGCCAACAGGCAGACAAAATATAGTACATAAACAATTACGACATTCCTTGTCACGAATGAGCGTAAATATATACTTCGAAATATGACATTTTATAGAAAATGTCAGGTGGCCGAGCCTTGCTCGGTTAAATAAATGCTCTGCCCAGCCTGACTGTCGGACAATAAGTAGTTCATACCGGCTTTTGCCATCCATCCATCCCAGTGGTGCTACAGCCCGTGGTCTGCTTTTAGTTTTACACATCCCTTTATTCATATCTCTAAACGCGTTCTTGTTTGCAAAGAAATATTTTAGTGTACTACGGTAAGCCTAGTGACGTAAGCAGCGTTTTTCCCGTTTACGTCATGGAAAACTTTCATTCATAAATTATTCTAGCTAAAATTAAATTTTCGACAATAAGACATCTTCTTTTCCGATATAACGGTCGACCTCGAGTTTTCCCGATGTGGCCAATGAATTGACAATTTTTTTGTCACTAACATGCAGATACGTTGACATTTTAAAGAAAATCGTTAGAGCCGTTTTCGAAATAAAAGTTATATAAATATGTATATACAAGAATTGCTCGCTTAAGAGTATAGGATAGGATAGGATAACATGATAGTTCCCGGTCAAGGAATTTATCAATAATAATGTTAATACTAGGGCTCGCGTAGAGCGATAATTTATCAGCGATAAATAAGAATAGCTAAAGAGCTAAATACGCATGGCAAGAATTACTAATAAATTCTAGTCCAAATAAAGTGTATGACTTTGACTATTTAGTCGTACAAGTCATGACATAAAATATAAAATATAATACATAAAGTGATCTACTTACATAATTCAAGATAAGAAATACGCAGATATGTACACTAATATAATGCAGTAAATAAATGCACAAATATATACACACTAAGTAAAAGGTTACTAAGCACTTTACAAAGTTTACGTACCACCAAATCCAAAGTAAAGAAATATTGAATGGAAATAATCCAGAGCTCAAACGAGTGTGTTCGCTCCAAACAGCTCTCAGAGAAAGAAATGAGACGATTTAAGAATTCTTGTCCATATAAAGATGGATAAGAGGTGGGGTGAGAGGGGATGGACATACTCTCAAATATGGCAGCCTGTCTGACGTATTTAGATTTAGACGTAAGAGATCCCCACTTGACCTGGCCGCACGTTTCCGGTGTCAGATAAGAATTGTAAGACCAGCAAATATGGGCCGTCTCGGGTCTTTCCAAGGTGGTTAGACGATGAAGAGGGTTTGTCTAGGACAATAGAGATTATCTGCGCAAAACTATCTAAGTGTTGAAAGAGTCCTTTGAAGTGACCAGTCTCTTGCAAAGGATGTTTGTCAAGTTAAGATAAGGGAGTTTCCTCTCGTCGATAGACTGGCGAGACATGTGTTAGCTTAAGAAGATACAATGTGACATCGATGCTTAGAGATAGAGGGGGGAGGGGGTTGAATCAGCGTGGTGGTAGTAGTGTGTTTTAGCGCCAGATGGGCTAAGTTAGAGAATAAAATAAAATATTAGATTAATTAAATGCTTAGGCCCGAGTAATACCTTTAGTGAGCGGAAAATAGGGTTAGGTTTAGGGTTAGAAAGTGCACTTAAATTAATATGCAAGTCTCTTGATTTGATTTTTTTTTATTTTCGATTTTTGGCACAGCAGCACAGTTTAGGCCATGTCGTGCCCGTAGTCCCTTAAGGACCACTCTCCCTCTACACAGCAAGGGCCAAATCCTATACAATTAAATAATTAAAATCAAGGTCTATTCATAATTAAAATAGTAAAAGTAGTAAAATTTAATAATTTGATAAAAATCTGGTGTAAATAGTACATGTCCACAAACTCACAAATTAGATCCTCACAGACAACCCCACCTCCCGGATAAAGCCCAGTACCTTCCCAGGGTCGACACTATCAAACAGTGTTTGTAACTCAATGGTTCTAAAATATTTTCCCCTGACATCCTGGTATCAGGGGAAGTCAATAAGGATATGTTCCACGGTGAGGCGCGAGTTACAACACTCACAAAGTGGGGGCTCCTCTCTCTTCAGCACAAAAGAGTGTGTGATGTAGGTGTGGCCAATCCTAAGTCTAGACATGGTCTTGATAGATAGCAGTGGCAATACATTGTCTCAGGTTCGAGTAGGGAATTTAGGTTCCTGACACTGCTTGATTAAGGTCTCTCTTTGCTTCTCTGTCTGCGGCTTCATTTCCCTCTATGCGTTCATGGGAGGGGACCAAGATGAAGGTGACATCCCTATGGCTGGCTGTTATTTAGGATTTTAGCTTGACTATGTACTGCATTGCAAGCTTTTTCATTCTTATATCCATGGGGAGCTCTCCAGCTTCTACATGGAGACTTGGGATTGGTGACGTGCGAAATGCGCCGAGACAGAGACGCAGGACAGCATTTTGAATTGGTTCCAGTATCTTTAGATAAGACTTCCTTGCTGCTCCGTATATTATGGATCCATAATCCAGCTTGGATCGGATTAAACTCCGATATAGCATCAGCAAGGTGTCTCTGTCAGCCCCCCAGTCCGTATGGCTGAGTACTTTAAGTATGTTTAACGACTTTGACATTTCTTCTTAAGTTCCTTAATGTGGGGGAGAAAATTAAATTTGGAGTCAAGGGTGAGGCCTCAAAATTTTGTAGTTTTTACAACGGGAATTTTCTTTTTGTTTATAAATAATTCAGGATCTGGGTGGAGCATCTTAAATTTCAAAAATGTATGCTAACTGTTTTTGAGTCCGAAAATTTAAAACCATTATCATTTGCCCAATTTTGAATTTTGTTTAAACTTAACAGTAATTTTCTTTCTAAGGTGTTCATATTTTTCCCAAAAGTAACAAGATTACAAAGAGAGTTTGTGTGATACACAAACTCAGAGGCGGTCCCCGTCGGAGTCGGATCCCTGTCAGATCCGCCTATTCGCAAGATGTTTCGGATGTTCCTTCTAAGTCCCTGGCTCAATTCCTGTATGCTCCCATCTTTAAACTATCGCAATATTTCTGAAAGAACATTAAAGGTTAAATCATATTTTCAAAAGCCTTTAGTGTTTTTTTTCTAACCGTGACGGACAGACCAACCAACAGACAAAACGCACCAAAATATGCTTGTTTTATTCTAATGGGGGCACTAAACAATTTTTTTTTAATCTGATTTTTTAAAAAAATTAAGAAATTAGTTTAGAATTGTGTCATTTCCGGGCTTTGCGCTAGTACACGAAAGCCGCTGCTAAAAGTTCATTTAAAAAAATGTGCATGATATCTGTATACCAGAAGCATTTCTTATAGTAACATTTCCTCCCTTACATATACGTAATTGTTTTAGAATTGGTGTTTTGTTATTAAAAAATCGCTTGCATAATTAATTTTATAAATAAAACGGTTTGCTTTTAGAAAACTAAAAGTAGCCGTTGCACCTAAACTTTTCAAGCCGCATTTAATGGTGAAATAATATTTTTCGTATCTCTTCTAGTTTTGGCGCTCTGAGTCTGACAGACGGACAGACAGACAGAAAGTCATTTTAAAAAATGTGCGTGATATCTACATGCAGAGAGCATTTTTTCTAGTAACATTTCCTCCCTTACATTTACCTAATTGCTTTACAATTGGTGTTTTATTATTAAATAATCGCTTGCATAATAATTTTTATAAATTAAACGGTTTGCTTTTAGAAAACTAAAAGTAGCCGTTGCACCTAAACTTTTCAAGCCGCATTTAATGGTGAAAAAATATTTTTCGTATCTCTTCTAGTTTCGGCGCCCTGAGTGTGACAGACGGACAGACGGACATTTTGCACAAACCTAATAGCGGCTTTTTCCCCTTACGGGGGCCGCTAAAAATGACAAAGTCATCAACATACAGAGAGCACTATATGCCAGGGAACAGAGCATTTATGATGCTGTTAATTTTAATGTTGAACATGGTGACTGACAGAATACTACCCTGGGGTTCGCCCATTTCCTGTTCAAAGGTGTCAAAGACAGAGTTACCCACTCGAACCTGAAATTCTCGGCCCTACAAGAATTCTGATACAAAGCGGGGAAGGTGTCCCTTAAGCCCCATAAGATCCAGGTCACGTAGAATGCCATGTGTCATAGGCCTTTCTATATCGAAGAAAACAGCTACTAGATGTTCTCGACTGAGTATGCTTCCAACCTTACCAGTTGGTCGGTTGTTGTCCGCCCCTACCGGAATCCGCACTGGTATTTGGAGATCACTTTATTCCTCTCCAGGTACTAGACCAGCCTACTTTTCATCATTTTTTCATGGTTTTGCAGATGCAGCTTGTTAGTGCTATTGGTCGATAGTTAGCGGGTCAGAGCCGTCTCTTCCCGGTTTAGGTATCCGTATAACTGTGGCTTTCCTCCAGCTGTTTGGGAAAGCGCCTGTTTGCCACACACAGTATTAGACCCCTAGCAGGACTGCCAATGAGGGTTCGGGAAGGTGCTTGGGAAACTGGTAGTGAATTTCATCTTCTCCAGGAGCTGTTTCATGTGACTTGTCCAGCAAATCACCAGTTTCTCAAGCGAGAACGGTTTGTTGTAGTCTTCATTATTCTCTGACCTGAAGTCAATGGGATGTTTTTCCTCCATGGATTTCACTTTTTGGAACTCTGGCGTGTAGTGTGCAGTGGATGATTTTTCTGCTATTGAGGATGCAAGGCAGTCAGCTATTTCTCTGGGGGACGTGACAGTTCGTCCTTGGTTTTTCAAATGCCCTATTGCATTTGATTCTTTCCCTTTGATTCCACTTACTGCCTTCCAAACCGCTCTAGCAGAAGTTTTGGCATCAAGACTGCCGACAAAGCTTCTCCTGGAATTACATTTGGCTGACCGAATGGTTTGTCTAGCCTTTGCTCTAGCAATCCTGAATAGCTTAAGGTTTTCCTGGGAAGTGTTCTTTATAAATGCAGCAAGTCGTTTTTTCCTATCGCTAATAGCACTTTTGCAAGCTGTATCAAACCATGGTTTGCTAGGCCATTTTGGATTTGCGGAGGTTATGGGGACAACTTAAGGGCAATATCAAGTAGCTTGATAGCAGAAATATCAGCTGGGTTCTGTTCATAGAGGATACTTTCTGTGATATCCTCGGAGCATCTTTTTTAGAATTGCTCCCAATTGGCTTTGTTCAGTTTCCACCGATGAGGTCGTCACAATGAGAGGAGATTGTTAGTAATGATGATTGGGAAATGATCACTTCCTTGGGGATTTCAATGCCCATAACACAATGTGGGGATCCAATAATACTGACACAAGAGGTCGTATGCTGAAGGATATCTACCTCCAACATGATTTATGTATACTCAATGATGCATTACCGACCTACTTGCACCCAGGAACTGGATCCCTCACTTGCATTGACCTCACCTAATGCGTCCCCGGACTTTTGGACGACTTGAAATGGTCAGTTAGTAATGATCTGTAGGTCAGAGGAGAGATCCATTTGGTTAGAACGGAGGCTATTTCCTCCTCCCTCACCTCGGGCATCCTCTCCATTTTGAGTTCTCCCCTTAAGGAGTTTGTCAACCTCTGATACAGTAGAGGTTGGGGTGTCTGACTGGGTTCTCTAAGGAGAACCTGTGACAGACACGGTGACTCGGGTTCTCCCGGAGTGTTGGTTTGGACATGCTGTTCGGTCTCCATGCTCTCATCAGCGAGCACAGAGAACCTGTTCTTTAGTATGACAACAGGGCTTTCTTGTCTCTTTGGTGGAAAGTTCTTAGGCGGAGTCGGTGTTTTCTCAGTTGGAGGAGGAGGAGGGGAATAGGACAATGTGTCTGTGTGGCTATGGATCTTCCTTTTTTAGCCGCAGCCTGTGCGTACGTCTTTGTTAAGCCGAATTGGCCCTTGGGTAGGGCCAATACAGCTGATTTTGCCTGGCTAAAGGTGCATCCATTTCTTGCCTTGTGCACCTGCACGGCAACCTCCTGTTTCCACACAGGGCTGAGTGACCAGGCTGAGTGGCCAGCGTGACAGCCGGCCATGGCTTGGAGGCAGGACAAGGAATCGTTAACCATTACAACGGTAGTCGCAACGGTTAACTTTTCACTTAAATTTGGAGTATGTGTTTTAGGAATGTGGTTATCGCTGTGATTTCTGCGTCAAATCTGCATGCGGCGAGGCCGCATGCACCTGACAGCCTGTCTGGTTCGGTATCTGGGTAGCTGATATAGGCCCGGAGTGAGCTGGGCAAATCGTTAAGATAGGCCATGAAAAGGATACATGAAAGGGCGGACCTCTGAGGTAACCCTTGGCTATGGGTGTTTTCCTCACTAGTACTGGAAATAGGTTCGTGTTTTCCTGTCCGTTAGAAACTGCTTTATCCAGTTATAGGTCCGCCCGCGTACGCCCATGGCTTTAGATAGAGGCCTGGCTTCCATACCCGGTCGTATGCTTGTTTTAGATCCAAGAAAACCGCATATGTGCTCTCGGACCTCTGGAACTCATCGGCCACCTCCTGCATGAAAAGGTGAACTGGTCAATAGGGCTCAAGCCTGCCCTGAAGCCAGCCTGCTCTGGCGCTAGTATACCGGCACTCTCGAAACTCCACACTAGCCGCTCGCTGACCATTCGTTCTGCTATCTTGCTGATAGTAGAGGTCAGGGATATGGGTCTGTTGATCTCCAAGCTAGTCGCGTCTTTGCCCTTTTTGAGTATTGGAACAATGGTAGCACAGCGCCAGGCCCTGGGCAGTCTGGACTCTGGCCAGGTCCGATTCACAAACTCCAGGAGTTTGTCCTTTGATCTACCCCCGAGGTGTTTTACGATCTCGGGAGTTACCTTGTCTGGCCCCGGAGCCTTTCTGTTTTTACACTTACCAATCGCTCTGTCTAGCTCAGCACGGCAGAAGGGCGCATTGCACGTGTCCAAGTCCTCTGATCCATCCGACTCCCTCTCGAGTCTTTTACGCTCCTTGTTGAGGGCTATAGACGTTGGCGACTTCATTTCGGACTTGCTTATAGAAGCGAAATATTTGTTAAGCAAGTCGGCCATCTTTCTGTCATTGGCTACTCTATCCCCACTGGGTAACAATAGTGGGGTGAACGTGCGCGCCAAATCTTTGGCCTCAAGATTACGAAGAAGACGCCAGGCTTTAGAAGTATCCCGAAGGTCTAGCCCGGCACAGGCATCCCTCCAGTGGTCCGCCCGCACGCGTTGGGCCACCTCGCTGGCCTTCCGACATAGTCGATTGAACTCCCTGCGGCTTTCGGGGTTCCCTTCTTTTGTGCTTGTCTACTCGCCCTTTACCTGGCCCTGACTACTCTATTTCTCGGGACCAGGCGGGACTATGCCGAATGCCGAGATAGGTCCGCGGGATAAACTTCCTAGCCGCACCCAAGATCGCTGCAGTGATATCGTCGTATATTTTGTCAACAGTACCATCATCCACCGCAATTTCCGACAGGGCGGTGTCGACAGCCGCCCCAAATGCTGGCCAGTCGGCTTTGATGCAACTCCATTTTCTGGGCCTTTTTGTGGTTACACCCCTGGCCTCTGAGAGGGCAATAGTGATTTTGATGGGTCTATGATCGCTTCCGATATCCTCAAGCACATTATAGGTGGTTTTTCTCTCAAGGTCGGCGGAGAGTGAGGTCAGATCTCGTTTGAGACCCGTTGCCTGTATGAAAGCACCTGGCTACCAGAAATGATGGACAGGTAGGACAGCTTTTTGTGGCCTCTTCCTCTTTCGTCTCAATGCCACGTCTCTTCCCCAGACATGGGTCTGTGGTAAGTAACGTTTTGTGGGTTTTTTTATCCATAGAAAAAAAGAGTTTATTCGGCACCTGTGCTCCCCACCCGCCATCGAGTCCAACAGGGGATGGACCATTCGGATGTCCAGAATGAGCCCACCAGGGCTACACAGGTGCTATACTCAGTCAGCTGCTGCATCGGACATGTGTCTGATACAGTAGCTGGCTGATTGACCCTCTAGCCACCGCCCTACCGCCCTCCAGCATAGGACCTATGCTGGTAGCTTGGCATGACCAGCCGGTTGACCCAGAGCGGGCCATCTGGGCCTCAGATCTAGGGGAACTCGGAGCCAAAGCATTGTATTGAGGTAATTTATCCTCGGATAGACACCTACTCAAGTACCAGGATCTCTTTATCCCCCTTACCCGTCGCAGTCCATGGCAAACGGAACGGTCCAAGACTTGTGAGTTTTTAAAAGATAAGGAGAAAGAGTGATGGTTAATGAAGGCAGACTGAGAGTAAGAGCAGGCAGACAAAATGATAGAAAAGAAGAAGAGCACTTTTAAGCTCCAAAAAATGCTAAGGAAAGAGGAGCGCAGTTTAACGCCATGTCTCGGGACGCGTTAAAAAGTAAGATTTTGTTCCATTTATTTCCCTTTACTAATATGATAAAGTTCTATGAGCTAGGTATCCAGATCTGAGAGTATGAGGCTGCCTCTAAAAATCAATACTTAGATCGATTTTTTTCTCTCCAATTTCCATTTGAAAGAGTGGAAAAAAAAGACCGAGAATCCAATCTCGTCACTTGATGAATACAAAATTGTGGAGAACTAGATGTGTTCTGAGCATACTATGCAAGTAATGTGTAAGAAAGAAACAGCTGGCTACATAGTGATATATGCTTAAACATAAAGTGTCTGTGATTAACATAAATCAACTATTCTCCTAGGTGGTAATGGTGAACGTATAATAATTAGTTAGCCGACCTTTAAATGAAGAGGCTGCTGCCTAATCAAAGTAGTGGTGTCAAATGTATTTCAAATATTGTTATTTATTTAGTGACAAAAGACAATAGAAGTGTTAAAGGTGTGTTTCACTGTTTGTAGATATTTGTCTTGTTCCGGGTAATTCAATGGGAGCTCGTGGACACCAAATAACAGATAATACGGAATACACTCAATAACTCTGGCTAGTAGCTTTAACAATTTAATCATGACTCAAAAGGACACAGTCTATGTCGTTCATTCACTTATTTCATTAATCTCCTAGTTCCTAATTCTACTCTACTATACTATAAGAAGATCGCCATCTTCATTCTTCTTGTCGCCCTAAGTCTACTGCGTCATTAGTCTCTCTACGTCACTACTTTTACTGTCGCTAAAAACTATACACAAAATATATTTTAACTAAATAAACTAATATAATCTCTAACCCTAACATTTCCTCCCCCCCCCCCGTCTAAAAAAAATTGTATTTCAATTTTGAAATAACTACAGTCAAATGTCTTAACAATAGCAAGGACAATTTTGATTTTGAAAAACAAATACAATAAGTATGGGAATGAACATAAATAATAAATATATTGTTATAAACCTGTTGTGGCACAGACGGTGGGGGGAGTAGTGGTGTGTGTAGTCAGCCAACACAAATCGCCCCAGGCCAGACGAGCGGTCAAGCGTGACGAGTTACTACGGTCAGCCGCGACGCGTCTCGACAAGAACATTCCTGAAAGTTCAGAGGCGTAAACAGAGCTCAGGAGCGTCACGAGAATTATAGCCATCTGACCACATAGAAACGTCGAGGGGCGTTCTGTCCGGTTCGAGAAGGCTAGCAGGGACCCTATATAAAGAACGAAGGTATCAGAGGCCGGGAGTTACAACTTTCCGATCTACGGTTCGTTACGACGGCTCAGTACAAGTTCGAGGCAAGACAGGGAGACCAGTGCAAGAGTTGATACGGCGATACGGTGTTAGACAGAGAGCTATTTGTACAGTCTTATGTTACGTGCAGCCAATTGTACAATATTGGCTGTTATTTATTAACATTAAACTTTTATGTTACTTTGGAGCTCGGAGTTGTCAAGTTCTTTCAGTTGGTGGTGCATGGTGCAGTTTGCAGAGAGCCTGGAAAGTGAGATTCGTAACACTGGTGTCAGAAGTGGGATCCCGTTATGGCTACTACGAAAACGCTAGACCAACTCCTTCTGAAGGAACTAAAGATAGAGCTCGGTATTCGAGATCTGAAGAAGAGCGGAAATAAAGAAACATTACAAGCACGCCTACGGGAGGAGTTGTTGAAGGAAGGAGCAGATCTGCTCGACATATCTTTTTGAAGTCGAACCGGATTTGCGAGAACAGATGGCAGCTATGCAGGAACAGATTAAGGAACAGATGGCAGCTATGCAGGAACAGATCTCCAATAGCAAGACGGAGCAGATGGTCGCTGTTCGTGAGGGGCTAGGAAACACCAATGAAAAGATAGACGCCATGGACTCGGGAATCAAAGAGGAGTTATTGACAATGAACCGACGCATACATGCTGTGGAGGAGAGAATCACCACCATAGATGAACAGATGAAGCAGAGAGTTGACGCAGTGGAGAAGGCCATCGACGAAATGAAGATACAAGTCCAACGCAAGCCCACAAATGTACCAGAAACAGACATTAAGTCATTTGTGCCTGAAGTCTCTGGGAAAATGAAGACCCCCGTATTTGATGGTTCCGTGTCCTGGTCTGTTTACAAGAAGCAATTCGACGCGGCAGCCAAAGTTAACAATTGGAACAGCGAGGAGGAGAAAGCAACCGCCCTTGTGTTATGCTTACGAGGAAAAGCCTCCGAACTGCTACAGTCTCTACCGAACCAGCAAGACTTCGCCGCCCTTGTCCAAGCTATGGAACTCCGATACGGGGATGAACATCTGCAAGAAGTTTATCGTGTACAACTCAAGACCCGACAACAACGCCCCGATGAGACACTACAGGAGCTAGAGACAGACATCGAACGCCTAGCACACCTGGCCTACCCAACAGCCACACAAGAGTTTCTTGAAGTCATTATCACAGACGCGTTCATTGATGCGCTTCGAGACCCCGAGTTAAAGAAAGCCACCAGAGTTAGTGGTAAACGTAAGGCCAGTGAAGCCCTCGTATACGCTCTCTCATATGAAGCCGCTAAAGAGACATCTGGGAGCGCTCATCAAGGTAGAAGGTTGGAAGTCAAAGAAGATGAATTCGCACAACTTGTGAGAAGGGTGACAGAGGCACTAGATGAACGACGAACAAGCCAGATACCAGAAAATCAACCTAGAGTTCCTGTACGATGCTGGAATTGTGGTCAAGTCGGTCACATACAAAGAAGCTGCACTAGGAGATTTCCACTAACCGGAACCAATTACAGATCAGAAGGGTATGCACGACCAAGTTCCCGGGGCTACCAGGGAAACTAGCACGCGCCGTCTTCAAGAGGCGGAACCCGGCGACACAGAGAATGAGAGCCCCTGCAACCATCATCCCGGTCGCCGTGCTAGGGCAGAGCAAGAGTCTGAAAATCATCGGGAAAATCGGATGCGAGATCACTTCCTCCTAGATACTGGTGCCTCACGGTCAGTCATCCGGTCGGATAAAGTGGACAATAGCAAGAAAACGCCAGTTGGAGCCTACTCGTTGAAAACAGCAAGTGGAGAACTGATGCCCATAAAAGACCTGATCGACATGACAGTTGAGATCGGGAATCAGTCGTTCAAACACGAATTCCTGATCGCAGACGTCACAGATGGCTGCATAATAGGGCTCGACTTCATGGTGAAATATGGCTTCTCCTTGAATATCGGCGGAGGCACTTTACAATGTGGAGACCTCGAAGTACCCTTGCTTGGTGACGAGAATGAAGAAGATGGCCTAGTCAGAAGGGTTAAGTTGGTAGAAAATACAACCGTGCCTGCTAAGTCGGAAATGATCATTCGGGGAAGAATCGAGGACGGCTATCCCATGACAAGAACAGCGCTGATAGAAAGTTTGGGCACCAACCACAGCGGGATAGCAGTAGGAAAGACACTAGTCACGATTGGGAAAGACCAAAAGGTAACCGTAAGAATTATGAACCTCGGCAAAGTAGAGAAACATCTACGGGAAGGTAACACCATCGCTGGTTGTCATGCTCTTGAGATGATAAGAAACTGTAGCAGTGAAAACCCCGACGGACGACTAGAGCCCAGTGAACCACATGTTACTAAACTTCTGGCAGAAGTCAAAACGATCCTGTCGAAAGAACAGTACACCAAAGCAGAACAATTCCTCGGAGAGTTTTCTGACATATTGCCATTTGATGAAATGAACTTTGGGAGAACAAATCTGATCCAGCATCGAATAGACACAGGAAACACTAGGCCTATCCGACAGCAACCACGTCGCCTGCCGCTAGCAAAACACCAGGAAGCTATGGACATGATAGAACGAACGAGACAGCAAGGGGTTGTTGAACCATCCAACAGTCCATGGTGTTCACCCATCGTCTTGGTAAAGAAGAAAGATGGATCCACGAGATTTTGTGTCGACTATAGATTATTAAATGACGCTACACACAAGGACAGCTACCCGCTACCTAGGATTGACGACACATTGGACACACTTGCTGGGTCGCAGATCTTTTCCACCCTTGACCTGAAGAGCGGTTACTGGCAAGTGGGACTACACCCCGAGGACAGAGATAAAACGGCCTTCTCTGCTGGTAATGGTCTCTGGCAATTTTCCGTGATGCCTTTTGGACTCTGCAACGCCCCAGCCACCTTTGAAAGATTAATGGAGCATGTGTTAAGAGGACTCAACTGGACAACGTGTCTTGTTTACTTAGATGACATTATCGTCATAGGCAGAACCTTCGAGGAACATGTTGCGAACCTGAAGGAAGTATTTGAGCGAATTAGAAACGCTGGAATGAAATTGAATCCAAAGAAGTGCTCCTTGTTCAGAAGGAGCGTCAAGTACCTAGGGCATATCGTGTCGAAGGAAGGAGTCAGCACAGACCCGGATAAAGTTGAAGCCGTAAAAGGATGGCCGATCCCCGCTAATATCCAGGAGTTAAGAAGCTTTCTTGGACTCTGCACGTACTACAGACGTTTCGTGCCAAACTTCTCTAGCCTCTGTAGCACCCTTCATCGATTGACAGAACCGAAGCGGCCATTTATTTGGACACCAGAATGTCAGGATTCATTTGAGAGACTTAAAAAGGCTCTTGTTTCATCACCCATTCTGGCCTACCCGATACCAGGCGAGACGTTCATACTCGACACCGACGCGTGCAATACTGGAATAGGCGCTGTCCTATCCCAAAAGGTAGATGGAACTGAGAGGGTCATAGCTTACTTTAGTCGGAGCTTGTCCAACGCGGAGAGAAACTACTGTGTCACAAGACGTGAGCTACTGGCAGTTGTGGATGCCATACAACACTTTTACAAATCCTTTTATGGGCAAAAATTCATCCTAAGGACAGATCACGCTGCTCTTCAATGGCTGTTGTCATTTAAAAATCCTGAAGGACAAGTCGCCAGGTGGATTGAACGTTTGCAAACCTACGACTTCGAGACACAGCACCGAAAAGGACAGACTCACCAGAATGCTGACGCGTTGTCTCGACGACCTTGCAGAGTGGAATGAAAACACTGCAGCAAGGTCGAAGAAAAGGAAGTAATTATTGATTGCCAACGTCTTGGGGTACAAGCTTCCGGGTCATGGTCCGACGAAAGGATCCGAGAAGACCAGTTAAAAGATGAAGACCTGGCTCCCATTTTGCTTATGAAGGAAGACGGACAAAGACCGGAATGGCATCACCTTTCTGATAAGGGAGCTGCTACCAAGGCATATTGGGCGCAATGGGACTCACTGATAATCGATAATGGAGTTCTCAAGAGGGTCTGGGAGACGGCAGATGGGACATGCAATCGCCTACAGCTGTTGTTGCCCAAAGTGAGAGTTGCTGAGGTGCTGCAAAAAATCCATAATAATTCCAGTGGGTCAAATCTAGGCGTAAACAAGACCCTTGAAAAAGTACGTCAGCGATTTTACTGGTTTGGCTATCGAGATGATGTAGAGGAATGGTGCTGAAGGTGCGACGCATGTGCAGCAGCAAAGGGCCCGCACAGGAGAACGAGGGGACGTATGCAGCAATACAATGTCGGTAACCCCTTTGAAAGGATAGCCATCGATGTTGCCGGACCATTTCCGAAATCCTAGAGAGGAAATAAGTACATCCTAGTAGTTATAGATTATTTTACTAAGTGGCCCGAAGCATACGCCATTCAGAACCAAAAAGCCACCACCATAGCGGAAACACTTGTGGAGAATTGGATTAGTCGTTTCGGTGCTCCAAAGGAATTACACTCCGACCAAGGCCGAAACTTCGAATCCAAGACCTTTCAAGAGATGTGCCAGGTACTCGGCATCGAGAAAACACGGACAACCCCTCTACATCCTCAGTCAGACGGCATGGTAGAACGATTCAACCGAACACTGGAGCAACACCTGTCGAAAGTCGTTGACGAAAGTCAAGATGACTGGGACACCTTAATCCCGATGTTCCTTATGGCATATAGGGGATCAATTCACAGCACCACAGGTTACACTCCAGCAAAGATGTTGTTCGGCCGAGAGCTGCAACTACCATGTGACTTGTTATTCGGGATTCCAGGCAATGAGCCAGCCTCTTCGACAGACTATGTCGCAAACCTCCGAAAACGGATGGAGAAAACTCACGCTCTAGCTAGCAGAAACATCAAGATCAACACCGACCAGGCGAAGACAAGGTACGATAAACGGGCCAATGCCGCTGGTTTTCATGAGGACTATCTGGTGTGGCTGTACAACCCACAGAGACGGAAAGGCAAGTCACCAAAACTTCAAACAGACTGGGAGGGACCCTACCGAGTGGTAAAAAGAATCAACGATGTCGTGTACCGCATACAGAAGAGCCCAAGATCCAAACTGAAGGTCGTCCACATCGACAGACTCCACAAGTACCATGGTGAAGCCGAATCTGCCCGGGACGGACAGATCTAAGGAGGAGGCAGTGTTATAAACCTGTTGTGACACAGACGGTGGGGGGGAGTAGTGGTGTGTGTAGTCAGCCAACACAAATCGCCCCAGGCCAGACGAGCGGTCAAGCGTGACGAGTTACTACGGTCAGCCGCGACGCGTCTCGACAAGAACATTCCTGAAAGTTCAGAGGCGTAAACAGAGCTCAGGAGCGTCACGAGAATTATAGCCATCTGACCACCTAGAAACGTCGAGGGGCGTTCTGTCCGGTTCGAGAAGGCTAGCAGGGACCCTATATAAAGAACGAAGGTATCAGAGGCCGGGAGTGACAACTTCCCGATCTACGGTTCGTTACGACGGCTCAGTACAAGTTCGAGGCAAGACAGGGAGACCAGTGCAAGAGTTGATACGGCGATACGGTGTTAGACAGAGAGCTATTTGTACAGTCTTATGTTACGTGCAGCCAATTGTACAATATTGGCTGTTATTTATTAACATTAAACTTTTATGTTACTTTGGAGCTCGGAGTTGTCAAGTTCTTTCAGTTGGTGGTGCATGTTGCAGTTTGCAGAGAGCCTGGAAAGTCAGATTCGTAACAATATTATCTTGACGTCTCAAGAAAGTTCATTGATGTCTTGTAAAGTTCATTTACAAACATCTCAGGCGAGTTAGTTAACTGATATCTCGTAAAGTTCATTCACTGCCATGACACTGCAGTAAGTCCAATCACGTTTCACCAAAAGTCATATAGTTCTTTCATGAAATCCAATCCCTTTGATATCCAACAAGGAAAAGTTCAATACCACGATGTCACTGTGAAATACAATACAGTCCATAAAGTCTCTGACACAACCGCTAAGTGTGGTATCTAACGTGATACACAGTTCAATAATAAGGTTGTTGAGAAATGTGGTAGATGACGTGAAATATAGTGTACCTTTCTGCACAAAGTGTAACAGTCCATGAGTACGAAAAAAAAATATGCTGTAGTTACCACAAGTTACGTTATGCAAAGACAACTGCCGTGTACGAGGTTCAAGTTATGTTGTGTACGGTTAAGTTCATCACGTCACAGTAACGTTGTTTACGATGTTTACGATGTCAAGTACCATCTCACATCTTCAAGAGCACCAAGAAGCATCACAATTTCATGACATTTTCCTGTTATGGATACATACAATAAAACATCCATTAATATCCTATTATAACGTTTAAACAAGTGATACTTGAGGCATCCCTAACTTTCCAACCCATCAATAAGTTCAGGTTTATTTCTTCCTTCGCATACCGTTTCCTCTGGAATCTACCATTTACAAATGATCATGTGATGATACACAAAAAAAAATACTTCTGTTCATACTTACTTACAAGTAAGCTCCCAATATATATTATCTCCCTTTAAAGTAAAATTCTTCAAATTATTTTCCTTTATCGGCAATACACTCTTATGAGTAGTAAGCTGTACTATACCAATCAGTGATCGATAATATATAATACATATAACATATTTACAACTTAAAATATACTTCTTATAATCCACAATCCAACCATACTAGTATATAATGCTATATATACTTATAAGTAACTATCAGCAGTTTACTTTCTCCAACTGTGTTCTATTTCATTTACTGCTGCAATAAGGTCCATATGACCTATAATTGTCCCTTGTACTCTGGTACTCATCAGAGTTACATCTTCTCTGAGGAGAGAAGTCTCTATAATACTGTCTTTCATAGACATCACCATCAAAATTTCTGTCATACCTATAATGGTCAGATCTTGTATATGAATAGTCAATACTTCTGCATTGTCTAGCCACATGTCCTTTTTTATTACAGTTAAAACAAATAATGTTCCTTCTACGATTTCCTATGTTATATTTATCTCTTCCAGTCCAGTTGTCTATTTCTCTTTCAGTCAGGTCCTTTAGTCCATGAATATGGCCTAACAGTACATCATGAATCAATCCTGGTATTGCTACACCTGTACAATAACCAGTGTAAAATGGTGTTTCTAGGAACACTTTACAAGCTTGATAACGCTTTATACTACCATCTATCAATCTTATTTTCTTGTCATATCCCAAGTAACAATCTGGTCTAACTAATCCACTTCTAATCCCAACAGTACTACAACCTGAATCTTTCACAAACATCATAGGTATCCCATTTATGAAACCAGAGTGCACTCTCACTCTGTTAGTTTCATCACTAGCATAATTTATTTCTTCTAAACCCCTACAAAAATTCATTTCTTCTACCTCTTCATTATCACTACTTTCTCTGCTGTCCCTCTCATTGGTAAAATAAACTCTACTTTTGTTATTCCTATTTCTATCATCTCTAAACTCAACTTTCCTACTCTCCTTTCTGTAACTATCCCTATTTTCTGATCTGTTGTAATTTACTTTCTTACAATGTGCAGCAATATGACCTCTACCCTGACAATTAAAACAGATTATTTCCCTATGATTTCTGGTATCTCTATCTCTATCCTGTCTGGTATCTCTATCTCTATCATTTCTGGTATCTCTATCTCTATCATTTCTGGTATCTATATTTCTAAACTCATGTCTATCTTTATTCTTAGCATCTTTAGTGCATCCTACAAAATCAATGTGTTTCTTGTCTTTTTCTGAAAATGAATTCCTCGGGTAAGCACTACTGTAGGTTCTCATAATGGTAACAATGTCTTCTAAAGTTTTTGGTTTTCTCTCCTTAATAAATGATTGTAATTGAGATTCACATTTATTAGTAAAATTATCTATCAAAATAAAGTTGTTAAGGCCCTCAAAACTTTGATCTATCTACTCAAATGATATCCACTTACTGAAATAATCTTTTTCAAGATTTACTGTAGTCTGAGGATCTATCTGATTACTTGGAAGATTGTCAAAATATTTCTTTCTAAAATTACTAGCGTTATGACCATAGGCATTAAGGAGTTCTTTCTTTAATATGTCATAACTATCCTGAATGGTGTGGTCATGGTTCTGACAAATAGTCAATGCTTGACCTTGAACAAAGTCAAGTTAGATTTGAGACCATTCATTTTCTCTAATGCTACAAGTGCTCATTTTGATTTCAAAACGCTTTAAATAGTCTGAAATACTGTCTTTATCTTCTTGAAAAGGCTGCATTTTCTTTTTAAGCCAATTATTACTATTATTATTTTCATTTCTATACCCTGATGTATCATTGTTAGTGCTACTAGATCTAGCTTGTGTATAAGTAGTATTAGTTTGTGTGTTAGTGGAATCAGATTGTATGCTACTAGTGTTTACTTGTCTTCTACTTTCAGCTTCTAGACTAAGTTTCTCTATTTCTATCTTATCTTTGCTCTCTGCTTCTAATCTAGCTTTCTCTATTTCCAATTTATTTCTACTTTCAACTATCTTATCCCTACGTTCTTGTTCTGCGGCTATTGTTTGTTGCACATGTTGCATTAATTCTTTACCCTTTAACTCATGGTCTCTCTTCCCTTCTAAAATCACTTTCTGACGGAACTCCTCCATATCTATTTCTCCTGCCATTTCTTAGATTTATACTAAATGTATTTAATCCTTCTTACTGTCGATAGTACACGTTAACAAATTTTCAACCTCACCACTACCATATAAGTGTGTCTCTCACAATGCTTAAATATTAAAACTTCCCAATATAAATCTGTATTTTATAACTCTCAACTTGTCACTAAGAAGTCAAACAACTTTGTTTTATGACAACCTACTTATATATATATTTAACCACTTTACCGTCTAGTCTAAATGTACACTGACAAAGGATCTAGAAAAATTTATACGTACTCTACACAATACTAATTATATTGAACTCTTCAATGACCAACCTCATCAATCGGCTAACTACTGAGATGCTCAAATTAAACACTGATTTCTTACATAGACAATATACTACTACCGAATTGTCTATACTCACCTAGATTACTACTAGATAAGGCTTAATAAATGTGGCCTACTTTTCAATAAGCAGATTATCACAAAAAATAATAATCAATAATAAATTCAATAAAGAATGTAATTATACACAAAATAAATGTATGAAAAATGAGACTTTCGTCTGATAGGAAGATTAGAAACAAGAGTGATACACCAATAGATAACGGTACGAGACTTAAAAAAAATAAGTAATGATTCACGTTTACATACAAGACAATTTTACAACTATACGTATATGTGGGCTCCTTGCTAGTAAATACCCAATTTTAAGAACACTTCCGTTCACCCTGATTTAACCTGGTAGCAATAAACTAGCAAGTGGCCACTGAGTCCTATAGAATCTATTTTAAACAGACTAACAGAAGGAAAAATAAATTTATCTTTTATATTGAAATCCCTTTCGGCCAACAAGTATCACACAAAGGTCAGTGGTCAGTTCAGGCTCCTCCGTCCTGGCAATCTGTAAAGCTTCGGTTCACAGCTCAAGTGTATATCAACTCCGGGCAAGGTGTGGCAATCACCAACCAGAGTAACGTTCTCTGAGGGTGACAATATCGGAGCAGTCAAACTTCCGGCTCCACAGTTCCTCAATGCAGGCAGTAACGGTTCAGGTTCCCCTTCGACGACTGGGTGGCAATAGTGCTGTTAATCCAACAGTAACAGTTCAATGTCCTCAACGACGAATCTCATCTATGGCGTATGGTTCAATGATGACTAATTCACTAATAATCCAACGATAATGTCTCTGGTGCAGCGTAGTCCCCGATGAAAACAATCTCACAGAGGTGGTGAGATATATGACGAAAATAGTGCTGCAAATGTAGTCTGCGACGACACAAAACAATCTTGACGGCGACAAAGTTTAAGTTCTCAACAACAGCTCAATGCTTCACTTGCGTTGATATCTGGAGATGCTGGCTTCTATCTCAGGTCAGGAACAACAGTATGCTGAAGTCAAACTGAGACAAGCTGATGGTGCTGTCTCACTCAAGAGAAGTACAAAAAAATGACTAAGTCCAACCTTCTCTTCAACGAATAAAATACTCAAACTCACAGGTTGAACAGACGATCACGCAGTGTGGTAGTAGGGTGTACCATCACTCGTGTGTAGATCCAATGAATCCAGACCAGTATTCTTCTCTGGTTCAACGGCCAAAAAACTTTCCGGCTCACTTCGGGCTGTAACGGCCAAACTTCTGCTAAACGTGCAGGCAACTGAAGTAAATCTCAATCAATTCTCGTAGACGTTATAATCAAGTAGGCGACGAATGTAGTATCAAATAACAAATTTCAACAAAGTTTCTTCTGACCTTATGTTCTGTCTCTTTGCGGCGTTCTTCTTGGCTCGGGCTCGGGGTCGCCAAATCTGTTAAAGGTGTGTTTCACTGTTTAAAGATATTTGTCTTAATCCGGTAATTCAATGCGAGCTCGTGGACACCAAATAACAGATAATATGGAATACACTCAATAACTCTGGCTAGTAGCTTTAACAATTTAATCATGACTCAAAAGGACACAGTCTATGTCGTTCATTCACTTATTTCATTAATCACCTAGTTCCTAATTCTACTCTACTATACTATAAGAAGATCGCCATCTTCATTCTTCTTGTCGCCCTAAGTCTACTGCGTCATTAGTCTGTCTCTCTACGTCACTACTTTTACTGTCGCTAAAAGCTATACACAAAATATATTTTAACTAAATAAACTAATATAATCTCTAACCCTAACAGAAGGCAAAACTAACAGAATAGTTCTTCATTTCTGTTTCTACTATTTGCAATTTTTGTTGTCATTCTAATTCCCCCCCTCAACCTTCCATTTCATACTGAAGCACCCAGCATTGCCGGAGATACAATAACAATTAGAAAAAAAAAAGTTACTAAGAGAGATTGTGTGCAAACACAAACTCAAAATCAGCCCCCGAAGTGGTCCACCGAGAATCTTCATCAGGATTTGAACACAGGACTTTCGGTTCCAATTGCTTTACCCCTCAGCCACCACATCTTCATATATTCATTTAGCGTACACTTATATTTTTTTAAATAATAATAATTAACCTTATTTATGCATTTAAAATCTATAATACGTTACATATAATAAATAGAAACTAAAAAAAATATTTATTATTCTTACAAAATCAGATAAATTTGTAACACGAAAAAAATTATTGACCTAGATTACTATAAATAGTAAGCTAGCTACAGTTGTTTTGTACAAATGACTTGACAAGACTTTCACCTCGCAAATAAAAATTAATATCTCAGTTGTCATTTGTCATACAAACTAGACCTAAATCTGAAAATGTTGATATAGTGCGCCTTTAAAGGTTCAATATAATAAAGAGTTGTTCTTCGTGATGACATTAATTGTGGTTGTTTGTTTATGGCTGACTGTGAACCTTAATTTTAACGGTGGGAACGGTGTAGTAATGATCAGATCATTAATCAGTACATGAAGGTTTATTGTTTGCAATAATAAATAGACGACAATTACAGAACTACGCCAGACATTTTTCTTCCTGTACCCTAGCCGCTCAAGGTAGAGCCTCGAATTGGCATTTTCATTTAAAGTTCCTTGGGCGCCTCTGAGTCCACCCAGCTCTAATGGGTACCTGACATTAGTTGGGGAAAGTAAAGGCGGTTGGTCGTTGTGCTGGCCACATGACACCCTCGTTAACTGTATGCCACAGAATCAGATGATCTTTACATCATCTGCCCTATAGACCACAAGGTCTGAAAGAGGAACTTTTTTTACTTACTAAATTGGTGGAAGAATCATGTCAGAGTGGCAATCAAGAGTGGACGTGCTCGAGGATGTCGGTAGCGATCACCTGCCGGTCTTGGTTACAATCGAACTCGAGAAACTCAGCACGAAAACCCCCATATACAGAACCAAAATGGGTGTATAATCGTGCCAATTTGGTCCTGTTTAAGGAGGCATCGGATGCTGCTCTGAGCGGGCTGGAAATCCAAGATGGATGCATTAACCGAGTGTACGGGCTCTTCTTTAAGGCAATTCTGAGCGCCGTTTGTAGGGCTATCCCGAGGTCCTATGGCGGGCGCAGGTTTAGGCCCTTTTGGTCTCCCGCTTTGGCACGCCTAGTACGACTGAGGAGGGCCACACGCAGGCGGCACAGTCGTCGACCAAGCGATGATACCAGGCGCGCTTACAATAAGCTGTCGGTTGAGGTGAAGGAAGCTATTGCGGAGGGTACGAGACTGAAATGGGCCGAGACTTGTGCTCACCTAGATCTTGCGGACGGACGACAGGCATGGAAACTCCTTAATAACCTGGCGAGGGCGAAAGAACCAAAAGCAGCAGCGCACCTGCTAACGGCTCAAGGCATGGCGGTCACAGACCAACACAGGTCGGACGCTCTAAACCGTGCCTTCGCGGCCATATCTAAGTTGGCGAAACGGAGTGACGTGTCGAACGCCCTTAATGGCATCAGAAAGGCCAAAACAAAAAGCTGCATGGTCTATGGCGAAGACGAGACGAGTACATTTACAAACGCTTTTACCCATGAAGAGCTAGCAACTGCACTTCGGAAGTGCAAATTACGGAAAGCACCGGGGCCAGATGGTCTTAGCAACGAGATGCTAAAGAATCTTGGCTCCAATGGCAGACGGAAACTGTTGGAATTGGTCAATCGGACTTGGACTAACGGGGATTTCCCCAAAGCTTAGCGCGAGGCAACGATAGTTCCCCTACTGAATAAGGGGAAGGTCCCAGATCGTGCGGAAAGTTATCGACCCATTTCGTTGACGTCCAAAGTTGGGAAGACGGCGGAAAGCATGGTCATCAGAAGGCTCGTATGGTTCTTGGAAACGAAAGGTCTAATTGCACCTGTACAGGGCGGATTCAGGCACAATCGCAATTCGATGGACCAAGTGACGCTATTCATGCAGAAAGTGGCGGATGGCTTCAATGGGGCAACACAAATCGACCTGGTCAGTCGACTCTAGCGGTTTTTATCGATCTGAAACAAGCGCATGACAGAGTTTGGCGGCCTGGCCTGTTGTTAAAACTTATGAACCTTGGAGTGGGTTCAAATATGCTTAGGTGGATACAAAATTTCCTCACGGAAAGAACGGTGCGATCACGAGTTGGTAAAAACGTGTCGAGGAAACTTCCGCTAGAGCAGGGAGTGCCGCAGGGGTCGGCGCTCAGTTGTACACTATTTTTAGTGTTCATAAACGAGTTGCCGGGCCTCTTACGATGTCAGAAACTACTGTTTGCAGACGATATTGTGTTGTGGGAGTCGGGCAGAGATCGCCAGCAGCTCATTGGCACTCTGCAACAGGCGCTGACAATAGTGTCCTGTTACGCCAGCCTATGCGGCCTCGAGGTGAACCACTCGAAGTGTGTTTACTAGGTTCACACTAGGACGTGATATCATTAAAGAACCAGTTGAGCTCAGGATGGACGGAAAGATTCTGGAATGGGATAAAAAGCCCAAGTACCTAGGGGTCACTGTGCGACCATATACAGCATGTATGCGAAACAGCCTCCGAGAGGCTGAACATCGTAAAGAAGCTAGCTGGAACGAAGTTGGGGGCGAATGCGGGTGTACTGAGATCACTGTACATGGGTGCAGTTCGGTCTCACATGACAAAGCTTTCGGCATGCTAACGGTGCAAAGGAGCTTGATTGACCCGGCAGTCACAAAGCAGTGCGATCCTAAACGGATACTACAAACTGCAAGAGAAACTATCGCCTCGTATCCGGCAAGAGTGACCACTATCTAAGCGGATGGCTCCGTGAAGATGCTAGAGGGCACTACAAAAGCTGGGTATGGGGTGGTGGTACAACTCTCAGGCCACCCCGAAAGTGTGGAGCTGAGTGGGCCCTGCAGTGGCAAAAGCAGCACAGAAGCTGAACTTGAAGCAATGCTCGCAGCATTGACATGGGTAGCGGAAAGAGTCGGAAATGGATCCGCGGCCCCAGCGGAAGTGGTCATTTTCACCCATTCAATCTCTGCCCTCGAAGCCCTTGAAGGGCAGCTTGCAGGTGTTAGACGGTTAGAAGCACTCCTCGCAATGGTGGAGCGCCTTCTGCAGCTCAATGTAAATTGTTTTATACAGTGGGTCCCATACCATTGTGGTCTGGTCAGTCATCATAGGGCTGAGTTTTTAGCGGGAGCCGCGGTGGCAACTTGCACCTTAAATGATGAACCGTACAGTCTTGCGACCGTACGCTCCCTAGCCGACAACAGATTGTTGGCACAGTGGTACGCTAGCTGGGACGCTTCCGAAAAAGGCCGAGAGCTTCATAAGCAGATGAGTAGACCAGACCGAAAGGATGCATGGTGGACGCTCTGCCGTGCGGAACAGGCAGTCCTAGCACAGTTCCGAGTTGGACATTGCCCAATAGGTGCGTTTTTTAGGCGATGGAGGGAGAACTTCGACACACGGTGCCGCCATTGCTTCGAGGACGATGAGACACATCACATTCTGCACGAATGCCGAGTTCTGCAAGATGAACGATCGGGACAAGGTAATGAGAGAGAGAGAGAGAGAGAGAGAGAGAACTGGTCCATGTGTGGCAGAGGGTCTGTCCTTGTAGGGGGATAAGGCGACCCTACAACTCACTGCTCGCTTCCTCTTCCGTGCTCTAAGGGAGTAATCTCAGCACGGTTTATTTCAAATGGGGTATCTGATTCGGTCAGAGTGGCCTCTTTTATAACGATTATAGGGACAAAAGCAATTGACATCCATGAAGGTGTTAAAAATTGAGAAGGGAAAAGAAATAAAGATGGTAGAAATATTGAAGAAATTTTAAAGTTTTCGAATGGGAAAAGCAAATGAAACTTTTGAGAGCTTCGTTTTCTCGTAAACAGCAAGAAGGCGAGGACATTGTCACAAATCTGAGAAGACTAGCCAAAACGTTAAGATTTGAACGCCTGGAAAATAGCTTAATTAGACAAAGATAGTAACAGTGAATGGTCACTGCTTAAGGTTTCAAAGGGAGAGTGAGCTGATGAAAATACTGTTATAAACCTTTGTGGCACAGACGGGGGAATAGCGGTGTGTGTAGTCAGCCGACGCAAATCGCCCCAGGCCAGAGGAGCGGTCAAGCGTGACGAGTTACTACGGTCAGTCGCGACGCGTCTCAACAAGAAGTTTCGGGAGAGTTCCGAGGCGTGAAAACAGCTCAGGAGCGCTATGAGAATTGTAGTCATCTGACCACCTAGAAATGTCGAGGGGCGTTCTGTCCGGTTCGAGAAGGCTAGCAGGGACCCTATATAAAGAACGAAGGTATCAGAGGCCGGGGTAACAACTTTCCGATCTACGATTCGTTACGACGGCTCAGTACAAGTTCGAGGCGAGACAGAGAGACCAGTGCAAGAGTTGATACGGCGATACGGAGAGCTATTTGTACAGTCTTATGTTACGTGCTGCCAATTGTACAATATTGGCTGTTATTTATTAACATTAAACTTTTACGCTACTTTGGAGCTCGGAGTTGTCAAGTTCTTTCAGTTGTTGGTGTAAGGTGCAGTTTGCAGTGATCCTGGAAAGTGAGATTCGTAATTCGAATAGTAACAGTGAATGGTCACTGTTTAAGGTTTCAAAGGGAGAGTGAGCTGATGAAAATACCATACAGGAGAAATACGTAATATAGATAGAAAAGACAACGCAAAGATTACTAATACGTATCTTCTGTGCCAAACAAAACCTGGTTGATGAAGAGGAGGATCCCCAGACCTACCTGTTTAAGGTAGAACCAGATATAACTAAGCTCCTGAATACGATGAATCATCCTTGGACAAAATGATACGTAACGTACAAGGCCAGATAAATTTTTTAAGAGAGAGGAGTCCAACATCTTTCAACAACAATGAATCGTTAGTCTCATTCAAGACTGTGGCTGTAATGGTAGTTACAAAGAATGTGTCGATCTTAACGAAAAGCACATAGATGAACAGAAAGAGACAGTAGAAGCAATAGAAGAAGTCTGCTACGCGACTGAAACTTTTGCTATATCAACTTTTAGTGCCACAACGACCAGGACTGAGCAAAACAACTTTGAGCCTAAGTCCGAGCCTGTCGCTTTGGACCTTAAGGACCCCTGTCAATTTACAAGTGCCTACGAGGGAAGCTTGAATTTTGATTGCTGCATTCAAGCGGTAAACAAGAACTGTACAGGGAATACAAACGTCAAGAAACCCACCAACAGGGTCTTGAACCAGTGGACTTCGATATTTCTGTTTCTACCAGCGAGAGAAGTTTTTTATTTTTTTTTTAGTTTTAGGCACATCGGCACAGTATAGGCCAAGTCGTGCCCGCAGTCCCTTAAGGACTACTCTCCCTCTATAAAAAGGTCAGTGTCCATACAATTAACTCATTATAATCAAGGTCTATTTCTTCATTCCAGATTCGATAGCAAACTTCTAAATATTGCTAGATTGAGGGCCAAAACTAAAACCAGAATAATAAGAGATATGCTCTTCGTGGACGACGCAGCGGTAGTGGCACACTCACAAGAGAAACTTCAGTTACTAATGTCCCGCTTCTCTCAGACCTGTAAAGATTATGGCTTAACTATTAGCACAAAGAAAATATATGCTATGGGACCTTCTGTTACAGCACTTCCCTCCATCCTCATAGACGATAGGAAGCTGGATACCTTCAATAAATTCTGCTATCTGCGATCCACAATTTAAGATGACCTTTCTCGAGATGAGGAGTTAAAAAAACGCATAGGGAAGGTTGCCTCAACCGTCGCTAGACTCAGGTAAAGAGTTAGAGAAAACCAGAAGCTCACTACATCGACCAAAATGGAAGTCTACAAGGCATGCGTTATGAGTACACTACTGTGTGAATCATGGACCAGCTACGCAAAGCAAGAAAGAAAACAAAACTCATTCCATATGCGATGTCTTCGCAGGATCTTGAAAATAACACGGAAAGAAAAAGTGTGCAACACTGACATCCTCACACGAACAGGTATTCCCAGAATCGTTACAGCCATCAGACAACGCCGCCTGCGCTGGCTTGGACATGTTCACCGGATGGAGGCAATCGCATACCGAAAGTCATCCTCTACGGACAACTCGTAACTGGCTCAAGAAAAACTGGTCGCCCCTACCTCCGTTACATAGATGTAAT
>JADKLZ010003886.1:27325924-27343886 GCA_021533235.1 Biomphalaria straminea
TTCATGTGCTAAAGCATAAAACTATCTCTGCGAAGAGAAGTTCTATAATCTTGTTAGAGTTAAATTCAAGTTTTAGATCTAGATCTAGGAATAGAGAGATAAGTTACCTTTCTTAATCATATCTAATAAATGAATGTGCGTAATTAAAGTACTTTCTAAAGTGAAACCTGGGAGTATACTCTATCTGTGTATTGTTGTTCTAGTTTCAATAGTCTAACGACACAATAATGTGGAAATACTTTTAATATTATGACAATAATCTGAGAAGACACAATAATGTGGAAATACTTTTAATTTTATGACAATAATCTGAGAAGAACACCACTTTCATTCACAAAATAGTGCGGATTGGGATGCACCAATTTCCATTCACACCGCGTGCTGCGCCATGGGATCTTCCCAATTACTTGTTGCTTACTTTGCTTACTTGTTGTGTGTTTGAACTTTTGACCTCGTCTTTTGAGAAATATATATATAGATATATCTTCGCAATGATAGTTTTATGCTTTAGCACATGAACATACTAATTATAGTCCATTCATTTCATATTTTAATCAAATTAACGTTCAAATTGGTTTTTCTAAAGCATTGTTACATGAGTGCAACTCTATTCTTAATATCGCGTAAATTAAGGTCAATTAGCTATCCATAGCTCCATTCATAGAATGTTTTATTCATGAATTCACGCATTCACTTTACTTATAACAAGTAAATGGGAAGATCCCATGGCGCAGCATGATGTGAATGGGAAATAATATATTCAAATTCGTACTATTTTCATTCACAAAATAGCATAGCATATTTTTTTTACTTTAAAAAGATTTTTAATAATGTCCGAAATTTCCAGGACTTTTTCTACCGGCGGCATAGCATTTAATAACATTTCAGGAGATTTCCAAGGGGCTCCTGGTAAATCAAGAGGCCGCAGGAAAACTGTTATAAAATGGTTCAATTTAATAATTTATACACCTAAAATTTAGTACGGGTCCAAAGAAAGTGCGGGACCCACTGTAGTCGCATATGTTGCAGTCCTAAGGCCTGCCCTGCACAATAGCGGCGTATGCTATGCCGCCGGTCGACTAGTAAATTATAATCTAAAAGGCGTACACCTAGTTTGTTTATCAAGTCTTAAGCAAAAATCTATAGCAAAAGAATAAGAATTTAAAAATAGAAAATGGGATTCCTGAAATCAATTTCTAACTGTTTTTAAATTAAAAGCAAAGAAAATTACTATTTGTGTATATTTAGTTTGCCGCTTTCATTCTATAGACTTTTTAAAATTTGTTTTCTTTCAGTGCACCTTTAATTTCTTCTTTCTCTCTTAATACTCAGCGCCCCCTTACCGTCCCTTTTTGTGCCCAGCGCCCCCCAACCGCCCCTTTGGCTCCCAGCGCCCCAAAAATCTTGAAAACGCCCCCAAGGGGGCGATATCGCCCCCGTTGAAGATCACTGGTGTATAGGATGGAGTTTCGTGACTGATTTTTTGCCTTGATTGTTTTTTTATCTTAGGTGAGATTTTAATGTTAAACATCCTATGTCATAACTCGTTAGAGGAACAGGTTATGCGTCACTGATGATGCGTGTGTGCGAAACCATTGTCTTGCTGTGAAATGTACATATAAATGTTTCTTTTGAAACACCTACAATCTTTATCCAAATATGATTTAGACATTTAGAAAGATGTATTATGGATTAAAACTCAAGATCTACAATGGTGAACAAATGTCTCGTTTTGTAAAGATTCTTGATCTAGATCTATGCTTTCCGATTACCAAAAGATGATGGCTTAGAAATAAAAAAATGGCCAGCGGAAAGACCTTAGAAGGATAATACTACGTACCATTAAAGGAGTACTTCGTTTGTTTGTTGCACTGTTATACATCTAGTTTATAATTGCCTAAGTTATTTGATTGTTCGACAACTATAAAATGAGTGACTATACAATCTTAAAATTCAGTTGTTGATCACAATTTATCTATAGTTGTTGGGTTTGTATAGTCAATGTGAAACTCTGCACTCATCCTTAATGTTCGGAATCGAAAACATTGCCATTAATCTATAGTTCAATTTTGCAACAATGCAACCATACGTAAATTACACTGTTTAGTTGATTTCAAACTTATCATTAAGTTCAGCAATGTTAATACATGAAACGATCTCATTTAGTGAATGTAATACATATATATTAAATAGCTATTCTGATGGTTCTTAATAAATTTCCTGTACTTCTCCATGGTTCCAGACATTGAAGCTACATTTTCATATCTTTGAACTCAACCTTTTCTAGAAATTTTAAGATATTAAGTTCATCTCATCAGCTTTTTTTTGTCTCCCTTAAAATGTATAATTTCTGAATCTGATCAGTGATGTCAGGTGTGCTATGTTGGGTATGTCATCAAAAAAATACAATGGTGCTTACTGTCATTCTGACTCTAATATCTTGTACGTCGTTTGCTAAAACATTTATAAACTTTTTAACGTTACATGTATACTTTCAGGTATTATTTTCATTTGTGCAATATTTCCATCATCTCATGTAATTTTTTTATTCAATAAAGATTCGTCGTTAATATGGTCACAAAGTGTCAAATATTCTGAATTTTATAGAAACAGTTCGTGCAATATATTCTTCCATTGTTTTTCTTCTTTACATCAATCATAGCAACGACTTCCTTGTCAATTGTATTTGTAAACGGATGCCTTTGTTTTTCAATTTTCCAATCCAGATAAATTCTTCATACGTCTTTTAATATTTCAATTTCAACCACAAATTAATTTGCAAATTTATATTTCATTTCCATACAATAAGTTGAAAATAGTCGACAATGAAAGAACACAGTTTTTTTTTTTTGCTGCGTGGCTAAATGGTCCCAATTAGGAAGAATTAGAACACTCTTGGCACAAGCCAAGAAGAAAAAATCATTCAACTGACACATTGTAACATTTCCTTCATCTTGGCTAGAGCTTATTTTACAGAAAAATGAAATAATGTAATCACCTTCAGAAATCTCAATGGCCACTTATTTAATTTCCAATTCTACAATTTTTACATTAATTATATGTGAGATTTCAATAATGTTGTAATCAAAGCTGTGTTCATATACATACACGCAACTGGTATGCATCAGAGAATAATATTTCACGTTTTCCTTGATACATTAAGTATAATATAGTATTTAAAACCTTTTGATACAATTTCATTTTTAAAAAATTTAGTCGAGATTTAAAAAAAAAAGAAAATAGATCCATTTATCAATTGTGAATAACATGTTCCAATATTTACCCACTGTCGTTAATTTGTTTAATTGTCAGATAGTCACAAGTGCATTTTTTACCTGGGTATCGCACCCCCTAGTGACGCCACTGCTCTAAAGTAAGTAATTATTACTAGCATCTAGTATATTAGTATTATAAATTATTAATAGATATTTCTGCTTTTGGTGATTAACATGATTATCATTATAAAAAGTGGATAGGAATTGAATACTACTTTAGGCAAGGACGATCTAAATCTATTAATCTAACAATGTAATAACGAGTGTGTCAATGATAATAGAGTCTAGATCTAGATCTAGTTCATATGTCATGAGGAACATGAGCAGGGATATAATGTTGAACGTAAATGAAAGTGTATTGGAAGTGGAAGAACAAATAGACCAAAGTGATCACATGGTGTCGCAACCGAAAGAAGGCATAACTCGTTTGTGAAAGGGCAGCTGCCTGGTCAGGACTGTGGCTGCACAAACAGTGGTGATGTAGGCGCTGGGGATTGGAGCGCTGTCTGTGACTGTGTTGTGAGCAAGTCTGACGGGGGTGACTTTCAAGGCGAGGAACGTGACAACGATTGCTGCGACAATCTCAATGGGATATACCGAATCGAAAGGAAAGAGACAAACGAAGGAGCTGAAGTCTGTTATGTGCCTGAAACATTTGTTCCTGATTTAACTGCAACGGGTACCTCATTGAGCCGGACAGACAAAGACAACGTTGGGTCTGCGTCCAAGTCTGTTACTATGGACCTTAAAGACCTCTGCCTATCTGCCTGTGCTCGTGAGAGAAATTCGAAGCTTGACAATTCTATCCAGAGGTTTGGCATGAACTGTACGTGCGGCGCATCACACAGGGAATGTGGATGCCAAGAAAACCATCAACAAGACATGTCTACTTCTACCATCATCATCGACATTGGCATGGATGAATGTCAGTCAACCCACTTTAAATCTGAGCTGTCAAGAGGAAGACATCTTCCACTTGAACTTGAGGAGACCTATATTCTGGACGTGAGACTGTTAGTTGTGGATGAATGCGGTATATCGGACTTTGTTTGCAACGTGGTTGCATGTGAACCTTCAACTTCCATGAGAGGCGTCTGTCGGGAGGGTCTGCTGAAACGGCGTGTCCAATCAACGACTGCGCTGACGAAAACAGGGCTCGACACTATTTCTCTGTGTGTCAAACGGCCACGTCATCGTCTCAACAACAGCCTGGTCAACTGGAGAAAGAGAAAGCGGCACTGGAGGAAAACAATGCGGATGGCTTTGTGGGGAACACCCTACCTATCGCCTGTGGCTCCCACTGATCGACCTCCACCTGAACTGTTAAACTTCAGCTGCAGTGTTTCTTTTCGGGACGAAAAGTGCTAAGACGGGGGCAATGTAATGACTCTGACTTGCGCACCATCATTCAGGCTAGTGCACAGGTGCGCACCTCTAGTGAACGGACTAGAACAGGATATTGACATTGTGAGAATAACGACTTCCGCCCACGTTGAGAGTCAAGATGGAGAAACAGTGCTAAATGAACTTGTTGTTTTATGTACCTGTGATGTCATGTAAATAAACATCTTATGACTCATTGAGTTGCCTTCCTTGAAGTTATTACAATATATATATATATCAGGGGGAGGTATGGCGAGTATGAATATGTTGTTTTATTTCAGTGGCGTATCTAGCCGTGTGCGGGTGGTGCGGGCTGCACGGGGAATCGAAGGATGAGGGGCATCAAACTGAGGACTAATAACTGTCTAATAAGTTTATTGTTAGTGCAAACTCTTCTGAGTTACATCTGCAGTTAAACTTCAACAAAATGGATTCATTGAGTAGTGGCTGTTATCATTAAAAATTGGAAACCAAGAGACCAGCTCACATTTAGACATCGCTTGCTTGGAGAAAAGAACAGCAATTATCAAGATTTATTTAAGCAAGAAAGATAAAGATGAAGAGAATCTTGGAAATTTTTTTTTCAAATTAGGATCTGGCACACAAGGGCATAACGAACAATCAAAGAAAAATTGGAAGAACACAAAATTATTCAATTTCTTGGATTTGTCAAATTAATATCAAAGTGAAACCAAACTTACATAAATACTAAACGATTTTATTGCATTTTTAGCTATGTTTCCCTTTCAAACCATGCGACCATGTGAACCAAAATTAACGAGGTTGTCATGTGGCCAGCACAACGACAACAAACCGCTTTTACTTTTCACAACAAACGTTAGTGTTGTGAATTTGCTTACTTGGATTGTCACCCCTTAGTGTTTGTTTACATTTGTTATCCTGTGTACTGATCTTATTTCGTATTTCGTGTTCGATTTCTACTATGTGTGTAGTTGTTTGCCATTCAGTGAAATAAAGCTTAGAATGTAACACGGATTGTTATTACTGTTTACAACAATTTATTTCAGCTGAATCTGTCTAAACATGGATAGACTACTACGGCCTGAGAGATTCGATGTGGAACCTACTGCACCTCAAGCACAAGGAAAGTGGCTGCATTGGTACGAAACATTTAAAAACTTTCTGTCAGTAGTTACGATAGGAAATGTAGATAACAAGAAACTACTTATAAATTACATCTTGCCTTCAGTTTACCAATTGATTATTGACAAGGAAACTTATGAGGAAGCTATCCAGTCACTAAACAACATCTATGTGCAGCCCACTAACGAGGTCTTTGCAAGGCACAAGTTAGCCACGTACAAACAAGAACATGGTCAAAGCGTTGACACCTTTCTGCAAAACCTCCGCAGTCTATCCAAGGATTGCAATTTCAAAGCCGTGACAGCTGAGCAACATCGTGACGAATCCATACGTGATGCATTCATCACAGTTGCATCTAACAGTATTAGAAAACGCCTCCTAGAGAAAACAGATTTAAAGTTAAAGGATGCATTTGAGGAAGCCAGAGTACTTGAACGCGCCTATCAACACTCGTTGCTGTACGAGTCACAGTTAGAATCCACTAGTTGTGCTACTACAAATGCTGTAGTAGAACACCCTGTTGATTCTGTCGCTCCTCAATTGCCTGATCCACGAGCCTCGATTAATTAAACTCAAGCAAAACAAGAGGTGAGCGCTTTAACTAGCAAGTGTTACTTCTGCGGCAAGAGGAAGACATCCTCGTAATGAGTGCCCCGCACGTGAAGCAACATGTAATCTATGTGGCAAGAAGGGGCATTTCCAGAGGTCTTGCAAATCAAGAAAATCTACAGCTTTTGCCCTCGCTACGTTGCACTCTGTAGGACTAGGAAAATCAACTTCCTTGATTCTTCTCAATGGGGTGCCACTTAAAGCCTTCATAGACACTGGAAGCTGCGAGAGTTACGTATCATTCCGAGTTGCCAGGAGTCACAAGTGGCCTATAAAAACCTCCGTGGACAGAATATTTATGGCTTCTACTCATCTTTCTCGAGTTACTGAAGGCCATATTTTTTTTCAACTTAAAGATGAAACATGAAAATATTAAACTGTAACTTTTAGATGGATTGTGTTCAGATGTAATTCTAGGCTTGGATTTCATAAGCTTACACGAGAATCTACATATTCCATTTAGTGGAAAGAGACCACCCCTGTGTGTAAGCACCCCAAACCAGCTAAAGTAGAGGCGCCTAGTCTTTTTAGTAACTTATCTCCAAACATATCGAAAGGTCAGCTCAAGCCTGACCCAGAAAAATTCAGAGACTTGCGGAAATAAAATACTCGGTCGAACCTGCGAGAGCAGAAACGAATAATGGGCCTGCTGGCTTATTATTCTCTATCGATTCCTAACTTCTCAGACAAAATCAGCCTCTTAGCCAGAAATAAACGATTTCCTGTTCCTGGGGAGGTCAAACAAGCATTCCAGGACCTAAAGGACGAGCTCGAGGAATCCGCCGTGTATACCAAAGATTACACTCGCCCGCTGACGGTGGAGACAGATGCGTCTTACCTATAGCAGCTACACTTAATCAAGATGGTCGGCCTATGTCTTTCTTTTCCCGGACACTATCGAGAAGCGAAAGAGTGCACTCTTCGGTGGAAAAAAGAAGCGTACGCAATAGTAGAATCTTTGAGAAAGTGGAAACATTTTCTTATCGGAAGACACTTTACCCTTGTCAGAGATCAGAGATCCGTGTCCTTTATGTATTGTAGACAAAATAAAGGCAAGATCAAAAATGAGAAGATCCAATGGTGGAGGCTAGAGCTATCCTGCTTCCATTACGACGTCGTTTACAGACCAGGTGCACAGAACACTGCTGCAGACACTTTCAGCAGAAATCGTTACTTATCCATAATGTCACGTAACGACCTAAAATTACTCCGCAACAGTTTGTGCCACCCTGGTGTAACAAGAATGCTACATTTTATGAGATTAAAAAATTTACCTTTTTCCACTGATGACGTCAGAACAGTGATCAACCAGTGCCAGTCATGTGCTGAACTTAAACCTCGATTTTTTAGGCCACCAATAGGAATCAAAGCCACTCAGCCATTCGAAAGAATAAGTATGGACTTTAAGGGGCCTCTCCCTTCCAACTCACGCAATAAATACCTGCTTACAATGATCAACGAATTCTCGAGGTTTCCTTTTGCCTTTGTGTGTCCAGACATGTCATCTGCTATTGTGATTAAATGCCCAAATGAGTTGTTCGCCTTATTCGGGCTACCCTCCTATATCCATACCGACAGAGGTACTTCATTTATGTCTGCTGAAGTACAGAAGTATCCCAATGAAAGAGGAGTTGCTATGAGCAGGACCACGGCTTACAATGCCAGAGGAAATGGACAAATAGACAAACTTAACAGTACTCTTTGGAAAGCTATAACCTTAGCTTTACACTCATAGGACTTGAGTATGTCTCTGTGGGAACTAGTGTTGGAAGACGCGTTACACTCAATTCGGTCACTTTTGTGTACGGCGACAAATAAAACTCCACAAGAGAGACTCTTTGGATTGTATCGCAGAAGTATTTCTGCAACATCCCTTCCAACTTGGCTAACAACTCCCGGTCCCGTGCTATTAAAAAGAAACAATATATCCTCGAAGTACGACCCGTTAACAGAGGAGGTAGAGCTTTTGAACAGCAACCCTCAATACGCCCTGATAAGAACACATACAGGCCGAGAGGAAACAGTCTCTCTAAATTGTTGGCCCTCAAAGAAAAAGACTGTTTTACAGAAAATGTGTGACCCCCCTGTGTTGAGCGACGGTTCATCTGGAGACGCTACACCCTCGCTTCAGGGCTGCGCAGAAAGCAACGCAGAGAACTTTCCTATGAACCATCCTGTGGACCCGTTGAAGCCCCGAACATCGAGGCTTCAAATGACGTTGTTGGTGCTGATACTGATGGTGCCAATCCTGGCTACAGATACAACTTGAGAGAGAGAAGATCAAACCCCAACTACAGGGTTTGACGGACTGGCGTGTTTAGATTATTATATTTGTATTGACTACATGTGGTTGTGTTATATGTATAATTTTAAACGTGGGGTGAATGTTGTGAATTTGCTTATTTGGATTGTCACCCCTTAGTGTTTGTTTACATTTGTTATCCTGTGTTCTAATCTTATTTCGTATTTCGTGTTGTGATTTCTGGTATGTGTGTAGTTGTTTGTCATTCAGTGAAATTAACTTAGAATGAAACACTGATTGTTATTATTGAGTACAACAGTTAGGTACCCATTAGACTCAAAGACGCCCTAAAGATCCCGAAAATAAAAATTCCAATCTTCACCAGGATTCGAATTCGGAATGCTGGTTTGGAAGCCTAGCGCTTTATGATTTAGCCAGCGCGAATCTAAGCCGAAACAAAAAACTTTTGAACTCTTGAGTTTGAAAAAATTCAGCTTCATAACTCAGTTCCCTATATCCATGGGCGCCCGCAGGGGGGTGCAAGGGGGTGCACTTGCACCCCCCTGGATTCTGAGTAGCAAAATACAATTTTTGGCATCATTAAATCAATTAACTTCATATGTGAACCTGGCCTAACTGATGTCTTACAATGAATATCTAATTGCCTGTAAGGGTCAATGTTTTTTTTAAAATCCATTTGGCAATATATATCGTGAGTGTGTTAGCTCTGTATTAAACTTGTTAATATGAATACCTACTTATTAATTCTTGTTTCAAATTATGTTCCGCTTATTTACATTTTAAATATATTTTTTTTCTCTTTAAAAAAAAGGAAACATTATTTTTGGATAGGTGTAATGCTCTGTATGATAAAACTTAAGTAACTTAGCGACACAAATGAAAAAAATAAAATTTTCTATAAAAATCTAAAACACTAGCATAAATGTGTTGAAAATAGGGTAAATAATTGCTTCCCTTACTCAAGAGCTTCCAGTGTTTGTTACTATTTATAGTGAATAGTTGTAAAAGTGGTGTATTTTATGAAAAAACTGCTTCCATAAGTGATTTTTTTTTCGCTTTTAGAAAAGCAGAATCTAGTCTAATCGATGAATTAACGGAGCAATGGCAGCAGAAAAAAAATACGAGCCTCAGCATTTGCTGGGTATTTTGTCGATGAAACTGCAGATATCTGAGTCACTTTTTGGTTTGTTTGTTGATGACGATCGTATTTGAGAACATGTTACTGGTTTTGTTCCTGTTCAGAGAAACACAGTCTCTATGTAACGTCATTGTCAGCGAATCCATTAAACATAGTCTAGACATGAATATACTACTCGGCCAAGACTGCGATGGCTGCCCCGCGATG
The DNA here is from genome assembly GCA_021533235.1 of Biomphalaria straminea. NCBI lineage: Eukaryota > Metazoa > Mollusca > Gastropoda > Planorbidae > Biomphalaria > Biomphalaria straminea. Next base: position 27,335,904 of record JADKLZ010003886.1, read on the forward strand.
GTTAGCTTTCAGAAATATGTTAAGGCAAGGATTGGTGAACAAAAAGTTTCATTTTCACCTTTTAGTGTGAGACACTATGGAGTGAGAAATAAGAACCCAGTTACAATGTTAATTGCAATTCGTTGTTAACATTTTCTGTTAGATCGACCGTAGGTAGGCATAGACAGAACGGATAAGCTTAACAACGCGTAAAGTAAATTGTTTGTTCAAATGTTAAATATTTTATTTAATTTGAAACAACTACTTCCCCGCCCCCGCTCCCCGTACGGGGGGGGGGGGCGGGAAACCAGTTTCTTTCTTTAGTATTCTCCGTAGACGGAAATTTGCACCCCCCTGGAAAAAATCCTGCGGGCGCCCATGCCTATATCGTCATCACATATTTCTGACCATTGAGGCTACATACAAGCGATTTTTTTTTAAACTTAAGTTGATCAAGAAGTACTTGCAATTAACGATGATAAATTTACAACTCACTGATTTGAAAATGTCGTTCTTTGAACAAGAATTGATTTTAAAAAGTTGATTTCAATAAAATTATTTATTGTTTTGCCGGCTAGAAAGAATGTAACATTGATTTGTAGTATTATTTATTTAAAATTCACTTTTTTCCGCCAAACAATATATGTACTTCTCCATTGAATATACACTATTCTGAAAAAAAAAACAAACAATGTCTTTTGCTGTTATTTTTCGTTCTTTTTTTTTTTGGTGTGGGAGGGCATCACGAGGAGCTGCCGCACTGGGCATCAAATAATGTAGCTACGCCACTGAGTTACTTTGATATTTTGCTATGATGGTTTGTTGAGAATAAATAGTATTGCACGTGTTATTAACTGAATAATCTTCGTTGAATGTGTGAGAGAGTGTGTTAGTTAGTGAGGTCTTGCACTCGGTCCAGGAAGATTTGACGTTCGCTTCCTGGACAGGTGGTTGTTTATTAATATTAATATTTATAATGTATTACTTGAGCTCTGTTGGATATTAAAACATCATTGTTATATTCTTGGAGATCTGGAGTTGGAGTTGATGTGTACTCGAGTATTAATTATTATTTTTTGTATAATTAATTGTAATTGAGTATTTAAGTAACCCCTAACAAAGATAAGGAGCCAAGTTAAGACAAAGCAAGAATAAGAACTTCTGACATTTCAGGGCTTCGTCTGGTCAGGTACCGTATCAGTTGTACCTTTTATTCGCACTTTGAAGAAGTCTATAAGAAAAGAATAAAGAATAACCAAAACAAGCAATAAAAACTCGACATTTTGGGATTTTATCCGAACAGTATCTATTGTACCTAAAGTTTGATTCAAGACAATAGATATTATCTAAGTTTGCCACGTAATAATCGTTGACATTTTTGGGCCTCGTTTAGTCAATATTGGTGTGTTTTTTTTTTTGACACACACTGAGGAATTGACATTATAGATATTTGGAGCACATGAGAAAATGGAGTAACTATTTTTTCACCAGTAAGAGCGTGAAGTACATCAAGTTTTTTGTTTTCTACAAGCGCAAGTTATTAAGTCGACTACATTAGTCTAATTTAAGCCTGATTACATGGGCTATTTTAAATTGTAACCAGTCAGAGAACACGTAATTGTTGAAGTAAACTATTGCTAATCACTAGCCGGAACCTGCATTTTTTTATTGGGTGACCTAAGTTAACTCTGACACTCACCCAGTCCCCACACACTGCCAAGGCCACCCCTGCTTGGAATTTTTCCATTCACTCCAAGCACACTGTGACAAGTCAAAAGCTTGCTGACTGAGTCGTTAGAAATTATCACAGCATTAGTTATTATTTATTATTCTTTATTTTTTTAAAAATTATTTCCCGTTTCTATGCCCTATTTCTTTACAAACCCCACCTTTTTCCTCTTCTCGCTAGACTAAGCCCGCCACATTGTCTAGAGCTAGGTCACCTCTTTTCTCTTATCTCCCCTTAACCGGGGAAAGATCTACCAAGTGGCCGCCTTAAGCGCCGGATGTCCGACCTTCTCAGTTACTACCATATGGGCAGGAATGTAATTCATTAATCCTCACACCCCAACGCGTGTCTCTCTCTTTGATCAGAGAGAGTACTCGTGTCAACACATCTCGGGCCTTTTTCCAATGTGACTAGTCTTTTAGGCCTACCCACGTGAGAGATATTTCTTAATCATTATCACATTTCTTGTTTGCGGTCTAACTTCCGACCTGTATAAGGTAGACTATTTCAAAATAGTCACTAGCTCATTTATCAATCGCTGGCATACGAGTCTAGACTATTTCATTTATTCTTACTCTTAGAGGAATATTTAGTGGTAAGCCGACCTTAAACACAGTTCCATCTTAATTAGTCTGTGTGTATATTTTTTCTTGATATTATTACCATGTGGATTTTACTTATTTCATTTATGTTAATACGTGCATTGTGTATTTCTCACTTTCGTAAGTAGGAAACATAGCCATTGCATACGTATATATTTATATATTACATTTACCCATGTCCACAATATTATTGTCACGTTTCTCAATTGATCATTGGCGCAACATTGTATATATTTGTATTTCGTATTTTATTTCCTTTATCTCGGCTGACCGCCTTGATAATTTTTACTAGCGCTCTAATACTGCGCTTAGAAGAGATATATGGATTATCATTTTATTTTGGAGAGAGTTGCGCCCTCTCTCTCTCTCCAGTAAAGCTAGCTTCATTGCTCATGTAATCAAAAGCGTCAAGGTCATTGACCACCAGCGTCCAATTCTCAACTCCCTCCCCCCGATGCTTTATCTACTTGTATTTAATTGAGATTATTTTTCCCCTTTTAAGTACCTTTTATATTGCTATTTCCCGTTTTATGTTCCTTTTTATACTACTACTATCAACCCTCTATTTTTTCCAATCCCATTTGTCATCATTTTACCCAATGTGCACTAAAGCAATTTTACCAATCTGACGAATGCACCTCAAACGAGGGCATCGATAAGATACATGAGAGACATGTCCAAACTTGTCTTTATTTATCTGCAGCCTCCCTCAGGCGTCTGCCTATTTGCTACCTACTAGGACCTACGTATTTGGTACTAATCAGTATCGCCTGCTCACTTGGAGTATCACGTATCTATTTTGTGCTCTTCAGCGCTATAGGTCACTACTGTCACCCACTTGGCGCTATCGGCTCAACTTGCCTGCCTATTTGACAGCCCACCTATCAGCCTATTAGGAACGACTTCCCTATAGAGACCCCGTTCTGTGCGAGACGGCATAGCTTCTCCAAACGTCCGCAACTCACTGGACATACCCTGCTACTACGCTGCCCACGGCAGATCAGCTCTGCCCGCTGTACACTTGTGCCCACGGTATCCGGCCACCCGCCCTACTGTGCCCACTACAGATATCAGAACTTTGGACTGAGAATCCACAAGGATTATATCATCGGCGTCCCTCTACCCACTAGAGCGCCACCACCAGCCAGGATATAACCAGCTGCGACTCAAGCAGTACAACCAGCTAAGTACCAAGGACAAAATGACATTTTCTCTCATTAAGTGCAAGAGTGATGATTAAATATAGTATTGATTAGAGTTAGATGCAAACCCTCCCCCTTTTTTTTCGATGTAAATATTTATGTAAATAAATATTCTTTATATTTTTATCAATTTGTATCTCTCTTTCATTGCTTGTCTTGTTGCGTGTCTGCTCCCGATTTATCTGCTGATGGGTCAGTGTGTGATAACATCAAAAATAATCCCCCCCCCTTTGACATCAAACAAGCTAAACACACGTCACACGCGACGACCCGTCACACACACCAACAGTTACCTAATTTAGTTGGCATTTATAAACATTTGCATTTTATACTAGGTTGACAAAATAGAAAACTCGCAGCTTTGAAGACATTTTATAGAGTTTTTTTTCAGCGTGTAGCTTATTTTATTTCGGATTAGCTTAGTCGAGGAGAAGAGTAATTCTTAAATATTTGGAAGTAGTCTATTCCCTAAAAATTGTAATTATATGATGCTAGGGCATAAACAATAAGGAGCTTGAAAGATCAAATAGCGGATCTGGGAGAAGATGGATCTCCAGCTGTTTGACGCTAGGGCTATCCGACCATCACCACCATTAGTACCATTTCCCCATTTCCGAGACTGGGAAAACAGCAAATGGCAGCAAAGATGAGAAACATCAACATCAGCGTCTCAAGATTGACGGGTTAGTTAGTGATGAATATGTCACACTCTTTTTCAAACCTGCATTCAACGTCACAATATATGTCCTCATCTAAAACCTCCAAGGAAAGAAAAAGAGAGATGGCTCAGGAATACATAGCGCTGAGATTTGTATGCAAATGTCAAGCTTCTCGCCCAGACGGACAAAAGACATCTGGCTAGTGCTCTATACCCTAGACTGAAACACGGGCAGAGATGAGATAGTGAAATCGTAGGCCTATGAATTGCGGTAGGCTACATTTCTTTATGAACTGATATAAAGAGGCATGTGGGTCTAAAGTACCTATTGAGTTTACACACCAGCTCACATCTGTTATTCTAACCATTGGCATTTTGAAAAGTACAGAAAACTAGAATAGATGTAAAATAGAGCCATGACATTTATGACAAATGAATATTCACATTTGACTACAATTACCATTTGCAAAAACACTAAATTCAGAAGCAAAATACACTGAACCATAATTGACAAATACAAAAAACTAATAAAATACCCATAGTGACTTAAAGATAAAGCACATTTCTTATTCTATATGCTTGGACACATGTATTCAAGTGCTCCGTCTTTCACCGTGACTGTGCAGGGCCATCACCAATATACCCAGCAAATTCAGTTGATTCAGTTGCTCGTATTTTTTTATTTGTTCCAAATCAACGTTTTGACTTCGACGGAGAACTTTTTAATATTCAAACATTTTATTGCAAAGAATTGCAAGCCTATTATTAGACGTACATGGTTGGCCATCATCATCTCATCCCCAGCGTGCGGCTCTTAAGGGTCATAGGCCACAACCAGCTTCTTCAAGGCGTCTCGGTTCTGGGCGACTCGCCAACTGTCCCTACGGTGTAAATATATGTATATAAGTATGTGTATATATTTGAATGGCTCTTACATAATAACAATCATATCTTGAGAGGGGGGATGTCAGAGTAAGGTATGGCAAGAATGAATATGTTACATTGATATTTTTGTATGATAGTTATATCCCGAAGTTGTAAATGTGAATAGTATTGCACGTGTTGTGAACTGGATGATTTAGTCTTCATTGAATGTGCGAGAGAGTGTATTAGTGAGGTCTTGTCCCCGGTCCAGGAAGGTTGGACAGTTGCTTCCTGGACAGGTGGTTGGGTGATTGTTTATTATTTGAGCTCTATTGGATATTAAAACATCATTGTTATATCCTTGGAGATCTGGAGTTGAAGCTGATGTGCATTGGAGTATTAATTGTTCTTATTTGTGTAATTAATTGTAATTGAGTATTTAAGTAACCCCTAACGAAGATAAGGAGCCAAGTCAAGACAATGCAAGAATAATAACTCTGACAATTTAGTTATATAGTTTATAACATATGTATGTAGGTGAAGTACTGTTTATAGTCATAACATACATGACTACACATTGCTGAGTTACAGACTATACCACTTAGCCTAAGCACTAAGGCCAGGCGTGCTACAGTTCAGTTTAAAACAAATTTAGTGTGTATATTAAGTAAATACATAAAGTCTACATCTATTAATTGATCAACTTTAATAATACGTCTGTTTATAGTCAAGGGGACAACAACTACACATTGGTAATGTTACATTTTTCAACACAATAGTTTTAAGCGTAATGTGCAATGCAAAACGATACGACATGAGATTTAGACTGTATGAGGACTTAAGAAACTATTAATTCTGATGGCCATGTACAATTAAATTTAGAACTCATAGAACACAAAAACAACTCTCCAGATTGGTAGTCTTTAGCCGATCGTTCATTTTCGTAATAAAAAATATTTCCAAAATCAGTTCTGTTCTATATTCTTCCTTAATAAATTTTCAACCGAGCGAGTCTTGGTCCCCTGGTACTAATTAATAAACCAAATGGTTATTTCTTTCATTGATTTGTGTATTGTCATCGACTAGGAATAGCTATTCAAATTGTCAACTTGATACGAAAATGGGAAGTGGGAGAAAAAGGTGTAAAAACGTAGTATTTATTCCCCTTATTTCGATATCAAACAAAATAACTAAACAACAACAATCTTCTATATATATAATCCTCAAAGTAAAAGGTCAAACGAGCAACAAGTAATTGGGAAGATCCCATGGCGCAGAACGCGGTGTGAATGGAAATTGGTGCATCCCAATTCGCACTATTTTGTGAATGAAAGCATGGAACTATACTAAAGGAACGCTGACTTCAAAACAAGGTCTTTGCGCATCCTGTCTGCGCATACTGCAATATTTTTAAAAAACATTACAAAGACAATGAAGAATTTTACTCCTTGAATGAGCGCGATTTACCCGTCTTGATTAGAAAATGGTTTTTCGCTCTTTATAAACGAATTCTTAAAAACTTTATCCATTTTCAGACAAGCTGATATGGTGGATATATTTTTTTAGAGCAAGAGATCATCACAAATTATTTTATTTTTGATCATCTTACTAAAAATTATATGTACACAGGGATTCCAACGTTGGGTTTTTTATACTAGATCTGGTGCAGTTATATGTGCTACTTGCAGATTAGCTTGCGGTTCCGCATTAAGCGGAATCTTCCCGCAAAACATAAAAAGATAAATTAAAACTCACATGCTACGCTGTTCCTTATTGGCACTTTTTTTTTTTTTTTTTTTTTTTTGCGAAGTCCGAATTCCGACAAAATAAATCATCATTATTTTTTTATTAGTGTAAAAAGAAAATATTAAATACAAAATGCCATCATTGTTTACATTTTATTCTATTGTGGCCTACATTTGGTTAAGCGCTAATGCTTCGTTTATTTAATGACAAGGGTCATTTATAATCATGCCAAAACATTTTCCGATGTCTCTAACACATCAGTCCTAAGAAAAGAATAGAATTTAATAAGGGCAAGGATTCTATAATATGTCTAAATTCTACTACGGACTTATTTAAAAACTGTGTCTTGAATGTAGATCCAGATCTACTGCCAATTTATCTTCTAGATCTAGATTCAAGTTGTAGTCTTGACTTAAATATTGATCTAGATTCATCTATACATTTAAATTTATTTTGGATCAGATTTACAACTAAATCTAAACGAGATCCAGTAGCTAGAAAATTTAGGTTGAATCTAGAAATTAGATTATTATCTAGAAATAGATTATATTTAGAAAATAATTTATAGTGGATCTAGAGTCCTTAAGTGTCTCTTTCTTTTCTCTTTCTCTTTCTCCCTATCTCTCCGATGCATAATCTATATGTATATATATATAGACGTACGTAGATATTTATTCTATATCTAGAGTAGTAGATGTTAAGACAGTTAATAAGGTCTAAAATCTATTTCATTAGAATATTTAGGCCTACTAAGAGGATAAAGCTTAGATTTTACATCTAAAAGATTTTACATTATTATACGTCTGCATTGGTAGGCAATTCTAGATCTATTTCTGTAATTTGTAATATAGATCTAGATTCTAGATCTAGCCTATATTAGCCAAGTCACTAGGTTTTCTGGCTAGCTCAGACAACTTATTCCATGTTCTAATAGCGCCAGGGTAGAAAGGAGCTTTTGTACAAATTTGTCCTAGCGTATGGGACGAGGAATGTGCCTTTTTTCTTTTTGTCTTTCTGAGTATTTTATTAAATCTTGTTTTTGTATTTGAAGATTATGGTTCAGAGTTTAATGTTTAATTGGTTTAATTGCTACTTTATTTTTAAGTCTTCTATCCTGTAGACTTTCTATATTGGAATTTGGAGATTGTCATTTGCATTATTATTTTTTCTGTTTTATAGAGGGGGGGGGGGTTACTGCAAAAC
>JADKLZ010003886.1:27362857-27386850 GCA_021533235.1 Biomphalaria straminea
AGTAGACTGCCTTTGAGGAGAATACTGGTTGTTAATAGAAACGACCAAAGGATTCCTGTTCGGGTTAAGAATTTCGACACTCAAGCTTGCAACCTTCAGAAAAGGAATGTTATCGCCACGTGTTGTCCAATGGAACTTATTGCATTGTGTGATGCGGTGGTCCCTGTAGGTAGTGCCTCGTCATGTAATTTTCGTGTTGGTAGGATACTTGGAGATGAGGGTGAGGATCTGTCGGAGGAAAAGTGCAGTGAGGTTAGGCTGGAGTTGCTGGAGTTTGGGGACCTCGTGCCAGACGTTGAAAAGGAGCTCGGTCAGACTGATTTGGTGTTCCGGGACGAGGTTTTGTACCTGGATCGGTTGCACCAGTATTGTGAGGAGAGCATCGTCTGTTCGGGACGAACAGGAGTAGGGAGGGGGAAGTGTTGTGACCCTGTTCCCCCCTGACTAACCATTTTTTCCACGTGCGAAGTACGGTGATTTTTGTTTATGCTTTGGAGCGTAAATGACCTTAACTATACTAGTGTGTAAATGTGTTCGGAAACTTTAGTTATGAGTTGTTGTTTTTGTGTGGATTTCTTGACTGAGGTTTTGAGGATTGTTTTTCTATTGTGGTAGTGATTCGGGGTATTGAAATTGGATTTGGAGATAGTGACATTATTTCTATTTAGCGGGGATATTGATTGATCAAAGTTGGATTGTGTTTCTGCAATCTGAGGATATCGGCGACCTGACAATCGGTGAGTTATTTTCTTTAATTTAAGCCCACGTCGTAAAGCTTTAACACTTGAACATACTAATTATAGTCCATTCATTTCATATTTTAATCAAATTAACATTGAAATTTGTTTTCTAAAGCATTTTTACATGATTGCAACTATTATCCTATTATCGCGTAAAATAAGGTCAAGTTTCTATTTATAGCTCCATTAATGATTTCTTTTTTAACGTGAATTCGCGCATTCGCTTTACTTTAAACATTATTATTTTCTTTGTTTCTAATGCACAATATCACTGACTACATCAGCATTACGCAAATTAAGACCCGCGGACAGCGGGTAATATCTGTCTAGTATATATATATATATATATATATATATATATATATAGTTGTTGGATAAACTATACTGGTTGTCTAAGCTGGACCAGTCACCTGTCGTGACATCTTCCCCGGAAAAGGTAACCATTGCAGAGATTTAAAAGGCACGACCAATGTGGACACTTACTTTTCCGACTGGCATCCTTGACCATCGTGTTCTGTTCGTAAATCCATTAGTTATTTGAGGCTATAGGTAAATAAGTCTTTAATTCTTTTTGTACATTACACATTTTTTATATGACTTTTTGTATAGTATATATGTTAATATTACTTTTTAGCGGCCCCCGAAAGGGGAAAAGACGCTATTAGTTTTGTGTGGCCTGTCTGTCCGTCTGTCCGTCCGTCCCGTTTAGTGCTCAGAAAGTAGAACAGAAAATGAAAATCTGACATCACGATAATATAGATCATTCAAAGTTCTGATGCAACGGCTACTTTTTATTTTTCTAAAAGCTCAAAATATAATTTTTAAAAATATTTTATGCAAGCAGTATTTAAAGAGAAAAAACCTAATTAGTATGCAATTTAAATGAAACCTAATTTAAGACAATTAATAATCTAATATATAACAACACTTTTCACTAATTTTGTTAAAACTATAATTATTACTATCTAAGTAATTAACTCATAAAAGTTATAAAAGAATAATACACGATTTCCGTGCAGGACGGTCTCTAGTTATGTTATTCTAAAGATTCTGTGTTTGTATTTTCATTTTTGTATTCATTATTGGACTATTGGTTTAAAGTTTCTCTTGTGTTATTCTATGGATTATTCTATGGATTACTAGTGTGATGTGAGGATTTTCCTTTGGTAATCACTTTACACACTACATATTGTTTATATTCTATACATTTAATAGTTTTTGTTCATTCGTTCACTTTACTTCTATTTTACTATTTTACTTTACTCATTTCTGTTGGTTCTCAATTTCCTTTATACAACATGTCAGTTAAAACTTTCCTTATTGAAAAGAAAGATTTGGAAGGTGGTTTGGTTCATCCTTCCGGTACTCTCTTGCTCAAGTTGGTGGGGCAAGAGGCTGTTAAGGCTTCATTGGCTAGTCTCATGACTGTCTTAAATTTGTCCCCTGACGAAGTGGGTTCTCTCTATAGATTCGAGAACCCTTTCGTCTGGTTCTTAGTGCCGAGTAACTCAAGGGTGAGGACCCGTATAATGGGAAAGACTTTTGGTACAGAGAATACCGTTAAAATTGATGTTACATCCATTGAGGATGAAAGGGTCAAAGTGACCCTGCATTGGGTGGCACCCACAATTGTCAAGACCAAAATCATTGAAATTTTCGAATCCTTCAGTGAGGAAGGTTACAAGGTAGAACCAGTCAAGTTGGGTAACTCTGATAAATGGGTCGCTTGGCTAAAAATTAGAAAAGGAACAGAGGTTCCTCATTATATCCACTTAAAGTATGTGGATGACCCCCGAGTGTACAAAGTACTCATCACCGTTCCGGGGAGACGACAACAATGTTGGCATTGTGGACAAGACCAACACTGGTCAAACCAGTGTCCAAACAGGACCGCCCTGAAAAGACAGGAACATAATGCCAAAGGTACCTATGCCTCAGTCTTGAAAGGGGAGGAGGTAGTAGATAAAAATAACAAAGAAAACACACAAAACACACAAAAGGAAAATTCAAAGGACACATGGTTAGAGGAAGATGGGTTTACTCAGGTGGTAAACCACAAAAGGGATGGAGCCGTGACCAACACAGAAAAAAGAGGTGGGGTTCCTTCCCCTACAAGCCCTACAAGTCCTATCGATAGGATGAAAACAATGGGGGGTAGTTCAACTCCACCTTCCCCAGCCAGAAACACAAGAAAAAGATCGCTCTCCTCTTCTTCAGGCGACCATAACGGTGGCCATAACGAGGACACGCTGCCCGAAAGGTCAAATGAGGACCCTCGGTTGGAAGAAGAGAGGAGAGAAGAAGAAGGGGTGATTGGGGAAAGTTTCTCCGACTCTCCGACTAAATTAGTTATAGAAGAGGGGGAAAGTCCCAAATCCACACAGTAAACAAACACAATACAACCAAGTCAATAAAAGTAAAAGAAAAAGTTCTCCTTTCAGACCTAGTGGTCTATAGGGCAGATGATGTAAAGGTCATCTGATTCTGTGGCCCACGGTTAACGAGGGTGTCATGTGGCCAGCACAACGACCAACCGCCTTTACTTTTCCCCAACTAAAGTCAGGTACCCATTAGAGCTGGGTGGACTCAAGGGCGCCCGAAAATCCCGAAATAAAAATCCCAGTCTTCACCAGGATTTGAACCCGGGACCTCCAGTACGGAAGCCAAGCGCTTTACCGCTCAGCCACCGCGCCCTCTAAAGTCAATAAAAACTGTTCATAAAATTTTCGCAAACACATACACGCGCACACACACACTCATATATATATGTATACATATATACAACCCAACATCACGCAACCATGGCAGATATCAAAATTTTAACTCTTAACATCCGCAGTTTAAATAATAAACACAAATATATAATACATCTTGCTAGAAAACATAAACCTGATTTTATTTTTCTTCAGGAAACAAATATTTTCGAAATTTATCAAGCAAATCAAACTACAGCACATATGGGTTTCAAGGGAGGCTATTTTAGCTTAGGAAGAAACTATAAGGGGGTAGCCATTCTGCAAACATCCGATAGATACAAAATCACACACACTTACAACGACAATAGTGGGAGGGTAGTAGTAGTACGAGTAGTACACGTTTCACAAGAACAGAAATACACACTAGTCAACATCTACGCACCCGCTCAAAGAGGGAGAGAAAAACATGAATTTTTTCAAAACCTCAGCGACACACTACAAAACACAAACATAGGAGAACAACTTATAATAGGAGGGGATTTCAATTTTATAGAGAGCCAATTAGACAAACAATACACACAGTCCCCACCCCCACAACCGGTAGCAGAAACACACAACTACATGGCAGAAATAGTTGACTGTTTCCACCTGGTAGATGCTTATAGAAAATTAGAGCCTAATGGCAAAGAAACTACATTAACACACAGGTCCTACCAGGTTGAAACCAGAATCGACCGTTTCTACACACCCACCAACACCGAAATATTTAATGTGACACATTTAAAAGATACCCTACATTATACAGACCATAAAGGGGTACTTTTAGAACTTGGAAAAAAAATAATAAAAAGGAAAAAAGGAAAAGAATCCCATTGGAAATTAAATAACGCCCTGTTAGAAGACCCAATAATTAAAAGAATAATAAGCCAACTTCTTATAACAACAACACAAGACCTTTCAATTAACGAATACAAACTCACCAAAATGTGGACACTAATAAAAAATTCAATTAAGCAACAATTTAAAATTTTAGCAACAGTCAAACAAACAAAGAGAAAAAATGAAGAGAACAGAATCAAAAACCTACTTAGTCAAACGCAGGATGAAATAGATAAAATAGACTTAAACACACAACTTGAAGAGTTATACAACTATAAATACAGAGGGGCCGAAATAAGATGCAAAAATACCCAAATAACAGAAGGGCCAAACAAACTATACCTGGCTGTGGAACAAAATACACACAAAAATAGAATAATAACTGACATTATAGACAAAGAAGGGAACAAAATACAGGACAGTGACCAAATAGTAGAAATTTTCAAAGAACATTTCGTCAGCATGTATAGTGCGGAGCAGGCAGATGCAGAAGCACAGGACATACTTCTAGGGCACTGTCGGACAATACCTCCAACGGACAAACAAACAACAGACAGACCCTTTACATTAGAAGAACTGAGGGCTGCTTTAGACACAACACAAAACAACAAATCCCCTGGCCCAGACGGTTTGACATATGAATTCTACAAAACTTTTTTCCCCCAATTAGGACCCCTACTATTACGACTATTCAACGACATGTTAGAAACAGGACAGACACCTACAGATTTTAATCTTGCATACATCACATTATTACCAAAAAAACCTGAAAACAACAAAACACCTAGTGACTTTAGACCCATTTCCCTTCTAAACGCCGACTATAAACTGCTGACCAAAATGATTTTTTTAAGAGTTAGGCCCCTTATACCCCACCTACTAGGACAAGACCAATACTGCAGTAACCCAGGAAGGAATATAGACGAACTGAACCACTTTTTACGAGACATCATATATTACTGTAAAGACAAAGACTTGAAAGCAGCCCTTATATCTATCGATCAAGAAAAAGCATTTGACAGGATTGACCACGGTTACTTATTCAAAATACTAAAAAAGACAGACATAGACAAAACGTTGATAACATACATAAAGCTAGTCTACACCGATGCCACAAGTCAACTTATAATAAATCAAACACTAAGCGGCAAGATTCCCATTAGAAGATCTGTTAGGCAAGGTTGCCCCCTATCACCCCTTTTATACACCCTTTGCCTAGAACCCCTGTTAGAGAACATCAGGTTAGACAAAGAAATTATAGGAATAAAAATCCCCGTAGTCAAAATCAAAGCTTATGCAGATGACACCACACTCTTCCCCACCTCAGAAAAAGACATAGCTAAAATCATAGAAAAATGTACACTATTTGGGAGGGCGAGCGGGTCTAAAATAAACATTAATAAATCTTCCATTATGGGACTGGGTAGGTGGGAAATCCCCCCCAATATCCCCTTTAACTTTAGAATACAAAAAAAAATTAAAGTATGTGGCATCGTGTGGACTAGTAACCCAGCACACCATTGCGATGAACAATGGGCGGAGATTCTGGCCCACACAAAAAACGTGATTAAAATGTTTCAATACATGGCAACAACCATATTTGGGAGAGCTATTTTAATAAATAACTTGGTCATCCCGAAGATAATCTACTTAGCAAATATTGTAGAACCTCCTCCTAATTTCATAAGTAACATCAGTACCACTATCAGAAATTTCATATTCAAAAACACAATAAGGAGTATAAAACATACAACACTCATACAAGACAAAAAAGAAGGAGGAATAGGTTTACAGGACATCTACACAAAAATCAAAACGCTTAGAATAAAATTTGTTGGGAAAGTAGTTAGGTCTCCCAATAACTTCCCCTTAATTTTATATTATTTTGGACTTAGACTAAACAAACTCCTCCCCATTCAAAACAACACACCTCACTATTTCGGCAACCACACCCACCCTTTTTACAGATCCCTAACCAGACACCTACAAAACAATGAAAATCTAATACACTACAAAACCAGAAACATTTACACAGCACTAAGAAATACACTTAAAGAAAATTTAGAGCCTAGAATAAAATGGGGGAGGGAATTAGGAATGGTGGTCAATACACACACAGACACATTCACGCATTTGCATAATAAAAACATAACTCCGAAAGCACGGGAGGTGACCTACAGGCTAATTTATGGGATGACCCCAATAAAGCAGAAGGGTAAGGACAAAGCAGACCAGAACCAAACATGTAAACTATGCGGGGTAGAAAATAAAAAAATGGAAAAACATTTGTTCGGGGAGTGTTCAAATTTCACCATTGTGAGGGAAACTCTGTCACACATTCTAAATGCCAACAGTGATGCCAAAGTTAACATAGATCTATCAATATTTTTAAACAAAGTACCCAAGTCAAAAAATAAAAAATTTAAAGATATGAATTTGATTTCATTAGCAGAGTATAGGATGCTTGTATGGAACACGTACTTAAAAGCTACTTATGATAACAAAATCCTAAACCTAATTCAATTAGATCATATATACAGATTGATTATACAAAATAGGCTAGAAAAGTTATAAAATATGCACTAAAGTTATTTTTTTTAAAATAGGATTTGAGGATAAAATTATCCCTTTATACATTCGAAGACCCCTTTTGTTCCACGGGGGAAGGAAGGAAGGGGGAAGAAAGAAGAGGGGGAATAAGGAAAAAAAACAAAAAAAAACAAAAACGATTTAAAACAAACTGTAAATAATTTTGCTATACACAATTGAAACCATTTCATTCTCAATTTGGGCATATCATGTCTCTGTGTCTATAAAAGCGCTCGATGCGTATATAATTATAAGACCTTCCTGTAATAATATTTCTCCCAATCCATCGTTAACGGCATCACATTCTATCTCTACATTCTTGTTGGCATCACAATATGCCCAAACTGGAGGGTTTGTACAAAGATGTTTCTGTTTTTGTTCATAACTATATTCAAATTCTTCTTTATCTTTTAAATTATCTTTGGTAAATTTCTGGCGCTGATTTGATTCGCTGAGTGGATTCCTAGGTTTTCATCGGGTGATGTTCCCGTAGATTGCTTTGTTGAGATTTTTTTGGTTCAATACATATTCTCACTTTTGTCATTCCTGAACGAAACAATCATGGAGCTATCCCATTCAATAGGCTCATGTACTGGAGCTACCATTACCGGAAGTAAGAGTTTTACTATACCGACAAGAAATTCCGTTGTTCGGTGAACTCACACCACTACAAATGATTTCCGTAATGGCATCACATTCTATCTCTACATTCTTGTTGGCATCATAATATGCCAAAACTGGAGATTTTGTACAAAGATGTTTCAACTCTTCGAAACTCCTCTTTTTAGCGGCCCCCGAAAGGGGAAAAGACGCTATTAGTTTTGTGTGGCCTGTCTGTCCGTCTGTCTGTCTGTCTGTCTGTCTGTCTGTCCGTCCGTCCGTCCGTCCGTCCCGTTTAGTGCTCAGAAAGTAGAAGAGAAAATGAAAATCTGACATCACGATAATATAGAGCATTCAAAGTTCTGATGCAACGGCTACTTTTTTTTTTCTAAAAGCTCAAAATCTAATTTTTAAAAATATTTTATGCAAACAGTATTTAAAGAGAAAAAACCTAATTAGTATGCAATATAAATGAAACCTACTTTAAGACAATTAATAATCTAATATACTGCACATGTTGTCACATATTTTTTTGTTCCAACATACGAGTAACATACCAGTATTTACTCGTAAAGTAATCAACTCATAAAACAAGTGTGGCAGTTGCCTTGAACATCGGCTTTACAAGGCTAACGTTGAGAGATCAAAGCACGGAAGATGTATATTAGTTTTGTGTGGCCTGTCTGTCCGTCTGTCTGTCTGTCTGTCTGTCTGTCCGTCCGTTGAGAGATCAAAGCGGATCTGACAGGGATCCGACTCCGACGGGGGCCGCCTCTGAGTTTGTGTATCACACAAACTCTCTTTGTAATCTTTTTTATTCATGATTACATTCAAATTCTTTTTCATCTTTTAAATTATCTTTGCTGGATCTGGTTTTAACCTTTCTATGACGAGATATGACCCTTATAAGATACTCTGCTTTGCCTTTGTCTTGCATTGGTCATACTTCAACTTTAGGTTGTATTCCGCTAATCGAAGCATGTCAACAATAGTTTTTATTTATGCTCGGTCTTGTTCTAGAGTTTCTCTGGAAAGATATGACTCATATAAAGTGCTTAGCCTTATCTTACACTTGTCAAATTCAGCTAGATATTTTACACTTCTGCTTGTAGCATGAGTTGTTTCAAAATGCTATCACGTCACTCAATGTCTCTACCAGCTACTATAATGTAGTACAGGATGAAATACGCTCCTTCAATACCTAGAAACACTGCATCCATAATCCTTTGGTAATTTTTTCTGGCGCTGATTTGATTCCCAAGTTTTCAACGAGTGATGGTCCCGTCTGAGTGCCTTACTGAGATCTTTTGGATCAATACATATTCTCATCTTGTCATTCCTGAACGAAACCCCATTCAGTAGTAGGTTCATGTACTAGAGCTACGGTTACCGGAAGTCAGAGCTGTAAAACATTGACATTCTGTTGTTCGGTGAACTCACGCCACTACTAAATTAAAAAATGACGAAGAAACTCAATAACACCAGCGCCTCATCCTAAGAGAGATTACAAGAATATACAAACTACCGATCCATCGACCGTCTCAAAATAATGAAGTCACACCACTACAAATTTAAAACAAAATGAATGAAAAACTATGACAACGCCAACGCCTCGTCCCAAGGGAGACTACAAGAATATACATTTAGAAAAATAGATTCCCAATGTGTGGGTCTGATATCTTTATCTTATCGCAACCTTCCAGAAATCTCTACCGCTTCTTGACCGTACTCAGCGGCTACTTTGTCAGTCATGACGTCTACAATGGCGAGTCTGACCACGGCGAGTCGTCTCACTTGTGGAAGCCTGTCTGCCTCGAGGCGTTTCCCGATAAATTAACATTTTACTACGAGACCGCAACTGACGGGAAGATAGTCAACCAAAAGCTTTGGATCGTCGATGAGGATCACAATGGCGTCATCCACGTGCAGAAGCTGAATCTCTTGGGGCACAAGACTTACCATCCTAAAGAGCTGGAGAATGCAGACTTTAACGAGCTTGAGTTCCAGGACTTGTCTCACCCCCCAGATTGTGATGTTCTGTTCTATGCTGCGGACCAGAATGTTTTCATAGGCACTATCCCTAATTGCCCTGATAATAACTTTAAGGAAGTGCCCAAATTTGGCGTGACCCTCACTTGTTACTCTGTGAGCTATCACGTCTGCAATGCCGAATTCATACAAAACAAACCAAAGCTTCCATTCATCAACTTCAAGAAATACAGTTATCCCCTTGTGCCTGCCATGACTGCTGGTGCCCACTTTGAGACTCCTTGTCTTTATCACCTCTAGACACCTAAACATTGAAATGAATAAACTAGGTGACATTTATCATATTTAACACATTGTGAAAAACTTTGTACATACTTTACCAAAAATTATTTTTTCATATTTGAATTGTTTAGTTATGTAACCTTTTATGTACTTTATTTACACACAAACAATGTTTACTATCTTTTATAGAGGAAACATATATTTACTATGCATTATAGGTTGGACCTAATTTAGGACAATTAATAGTATAGTTACATAATGTTTCAATGTTATTAGTCACACATGCCAAATTAACCAATGGAAACATATCGCTCACATTGTATGTAATTTTGGTAGTAATTACCAAATTTGAAACAAACATTTGTACATAAATTTAATTAAAAAAAAAAAAAAAAAAAACATTTCCATGCAAACAAGTCCTTTTGACAATTATTACATACTAGTCGACCGGCGGCATAGCATACGCCGCTATTTTCCAGGGCAGGCCTTAGGCACTGCAACATATGCGACCACAGTGGGTCCCGAACTTTCTTTGGACCCGTGCTAATTTTTATGTGTATAAATAATGAAATTGAACCATTTTATAAAGCATAACAGATTTCCCGCGTCCTCTTGATTTACCAGGAGCCCCCTGGAAATCTCCTGAAATGTTATTAAATGCTATGCCGCCGGTCGAAAAAGTCCTGGAAATTTCCGGACATTATTAAAATCTTTTTAAATTAAAAAAAAATATGCTATGCTATTTTGTGAATGAAAATAGTGCGGATTTGGATAGGCTATTATTTCCCATTCGATTCACACCATGTTGCGTCATGGGATCTTCCCATTTCCTTGTTATAAGTAAAAATGCGTGAATTCATGAATGAAAAATACTATGGATGGAGATTTAAAAAATGGCTAATTGACCTTAATTTACGCGATATTAAGAATATAGCTGCACTCATGTAACAATGCTTTAGAAAAACAAATTCGAATGTTAATTTGATTAAATGGACTATAATTAGTATGTTCATGTGCTAAAGCATAAAACTATACTTGCGAAGAGAAGTTCTATAAATCTTCTTAGAGTTGAATTCGAGTTTTAGATCTAGATCTAGATCTAGGAACAGATTTTAGATGTATAAATTATTAAATTAAACCATTTTATAACATATAACAGATTTCCCGCTGCCTCTTGATTTACCAGGAGCCCCTGCGACGATATCTCCTGAAATGTTATTAAATATAGACCTACGAAAAAGTCCTGGAAATCTCCGGAAATTATTGAAATCTTTTGTAATTCAACAGTAGAGATATATATATACATGTGTTTTCACGAAGTTACTTCCTTTTCCCGGTCTATTGATTTCTTTATGTGTCTATGCTATTTTGTGAATGAAATAGTGCGGTGCGGATTGGGTCCATGCACACCGTGGTGCGTGCGCCACGGGATCTTCCCTATTTACTTGTTGTTGTTGTTGCACGTCTGACCTAATTCTTTTGAGAAATATAATATAGATATTTGTGTATGTATGTGTATGTATATGTGTATATGTATATATGTGTGTATATATATATGTATGTATATATATATATTTGTGTGTGTATGTATGTGTCTATATATATGTGTGTGTGTGTGTGTATATATATGTGTATATATATATATATATATATTTATTTATTTTTTATTTTTTTTAACCCCTATTAATCTACTGTAACAGTATCATTTCCCGGACTGTCCTGCTTTCCCTTCTTCACACACTTGGGGATCGTTTTCGGAAGTTTCATTGCCTTCCTAAAACCTATTCTCTCTTTGACTCTATCAGACATGTTTGTTACCTTGGTGAAAAGGAAGCAGTGTTCCGATTCCCAAGGGAAACAAGCAAAAATTGTCAAACAGAGATAGGCTTCTTAAAGAGGAGACGATCATTTATCATTTATCATATGTTTAACACATTGTGAAAATGTTTGAAGATACTTTGACAAACTTATTTTTTTCAGAATTGAATTGTTTAGTTATGTAACCTTTATGTACTTTATTCTCACACAAACAATGTTTACTATCCTTTATAGAGGAAAAATATATTTACTAAGCATTATAAGTTGGACCTAATTTAGGACAACTAATAGTATAGTTACATAATGTTTTAATGTTATTACACTCCTCCACAATAATGAAACAGTAACACATTATCCAAATTGTATGTAATCAGGCTGTGTATGTGTAAAATAAATAATAAATAAATAAAGGGAAACAATCAAAAATTGTCAAAATAGAGAAAGGCTTTTTAAAGGGGAGAAGATCATTTATTATATATTTAACATATTATGGAAAACCTTTGTAGATAATTTGTCAAAATTTATTTTTTTCATATTTGAATTGTTAAATTATGTAACCTGTGTTATACAAAGTACTATGGACCTAACTTAGGACAATTAATAATGTTATCTCACACTATTATTTTCTCACGTTTCACACACAATTGAATTGCATGTAATCCGGATATGGATAAATTAACCTGTTTGTCTTGTGTGTTTCTGTAAAATAAAAAGATTTTCCCAAGGGAAACAATCAAAAATTGTCAAAACAGAGAAATGCTTTTTAAAGGGGAGACGATCATTTATCATATATTTAACATATTATGGAAAACCTTGTAGATAATTTGTCAAATTTATTTTCTTCATATTTGAATTGTTAAATTATGTAACCTGTGTTATACAAAGTACTAGGACAATTATATATATAGTTCGTCCATCGTGGTTCGATGATGACCACTTTGTCATCCAGTGGGCTGAGGGCTTTGCACTGGGGTTTTGTGCCTCCTCATGTGGCTGGTGAGACCTATGCGAGCCCGGAATGTTCGGCCGCACTCTGGGCAGGTAATTTCAGCTGGAGCTAGTGTCGTTTGCCTTGCTTTCCTACTCTGGCGTTTTTCTTTCGCAAGCGTTGTTCTTTTTTCCTCAGCAACCTGTGCGCCGGATCTCACAGCGCGGCGCCATGATACTCTGTCATGTGCCTCTGTCTCCCAGGTGCCGGGGTCAATGTTGAACTCCTTTAGAGAAGCTTTGAGGGTGTCTTTGTTACGCTTTTTTTGACCACCTTGCGAGCGCTTGCCTTCTCTTAATTGGCCATACATGAGATGTTTTGGGATGCGGTGGTCCTCCATCCTGCACACGTGTCCTGCCCATCGCAGCTGGGACTGCATCAGGATTGTGTGGATGCTTTTCAAACCAGCTCTTTGAAGGACTTCAGTATCTGGCATTCTGTCTTGCCATTTGACATTTAGTATTTTTCTTAGACATGTCATGTGAAAGTGATTTAGTTTCTTGGCATGTCTTCTGTATACTGTCCATGTTTCTGAGGCATAGAGCAATGTAGGTAGGATGACGGCTCGGTAGACCCCTAGCTTAGTGTTTGTGGTGATACCACGTCTGTTCCAAACATTGTTTGATAGTCTGCCATATGATGCACTGGCCTTGGCGATGCGAAGGTTGATTTCGTTATCAATATTTCCAATTCTGGAGAGTGTGCTGCCAAGATATGTGAATTTGTCCACTGCATTTATATCGTGTCCATTTATAGTGATGCTTGGATCCGAGTAGGCTTTCCCAGGAGCAGGTAAATATAAGACTTCAGTCTTATTTGTGTTAATGGTAAGGCCAAAGTCTGAGCATGCTCTTGAGAAGTCACTGACGATGCTTTGTAGATCGTCTTCAGAGCAGGCATTTAGGGCGCAGTCGTCAGCAAATAGCAAGTCTCTGATTACTGCTGAATTTGTTTTTGATTTTGCTTTGAGCCGCCTCGGGTTGAATAGGCCACCATCAAATCTGTATGTTATATTTATTCCTTTGTTTTCTCTATCTGTGAATGCATCTGTCAGCATAGCGGAGAACATGATACTGAACAGTGTAGGTGCTAGGACACAGCCTTGTTTTACCCCGTTTGATACTTCGAAGGGCTCTGATGGTTCACCACTTTCTTGGACACGGGCCTTCATGCCATCGTGGAATAGTCTCACCATGGTAATGAATTTTCGTGGACAGCCATACTTTGACATAATCTTCCAGAGACCTTCCCTGCTGACAGTGTCGAATGCCTTCGTTAGGTCGACATATATTGAGAAGAGGTCAGCATTTTGTTCTTGGCATTTTTCCTGGAGCTGCCTTGCCGCAAAGATCATGTCAATGGTTCCACGCTCTTTTCTGAAGCCGCACTGGCTTTCTGGTAGTAGACCATGTTCTATGTGTTGCATGAGCCGATTTAGTAGGATGCGTGCAAGGATTTTCCCAGCAATAGAAAGAAGAGATATCCCTCTATGGTTGTCGCAGATTTGGCGGTTTCCTTTTCGCTTGTATAGATGAACAATTGTGGCATCTTTAAAGTCTTGTGGTATTGACTCATTTTCCCACATAATTAAAAATAGCTCATGAAGTCTTTCGATCAGGGGTAGTCCACCTTTTTTGTAGACCTCTGCGGGAATGGAGTCAGCTCCTGGGGCTTTTCCGCTTGCAAGCTGTTGAATGGCAAGATCGGTTTCCTTTAGCGTGGGAGGGTCATCCATTTTTTTCATTTATTGGTACTTGCTGTAGCCTGTCTATGGCCGCTTCATTTATGATGGAAGGTGTATTGAGAACCTTTTCGAAGTGCTCGGCCCAGCGTTTTAGGATTTCTTCCTTATCTGTCAATAGGATTGTCCCATCAGCATTTAATAGAGGAGATGAGCCTGGCTTTGTGGGTCCATAGATTTCGTTTATGGCATGGAAGAAGTTCTTCATGTCGTGCTTGTCGGCAAATTCCTGTATTTTTTCCACTTTCTTGCTAAGCCAGGTATCTTGCATTTGGCGTAACTGTTTTTGCACATTTTTGCGGATGTTGGTGAATGCATCTTTAGTGGACTGGGAGTTTGGGTTGTTCAGATACAGTTTATGGAGCTTGTGCTTTTCATCTAACAGTTTTCTGATCTCAGTACTGTTTTCATCAAACCAGTCCTGATGCTTTCTCTCCATAGGTCCGAGTATGCTTAAGCTGTGCTATGGATAGCTTCTTTGAAACATTCCCAGCTTTTATCTACATTCGATTCAATTAGAGAGGTGGACTTGAGGCAGTTCTCTATCGCATCTGCGAACGACTTTTCAATTTTGTCATCCGCTAGGCTGGCAGTGTTTAGCCTTTTTAGGGGTTTAGATTTTTGCGGACGTCTCTTAGGTTGAATACGAATGTTGAGCTTTGTGATGATGAGGCGGTGGTCTGTTCCACACTCTGCACCACAGCAAGATTTGGTGACACGTATGTCCTGACGGTCAGATTGTCTGGTGATGACGTAATCTATGAGGTGCCAGTGTCTTGAGCGGGGATGCATCCAGGAGGTTCGCTTTCTCATTGGAAGACTGAATATTGTGTTTGATATGAGCAGCTTGTGTTCAGCACAGGTCTGGAGTAGTAATAATCCGTTGCTGTTGCATTGTCCTATCCCAAATTTGCCTAAGACTCCTTTCCAGATGTGATGGTCAGAGCCGACTCTTGCATTGAAGTCACCGAGAATGAGTAGCTTTTCCGTTTTTGGAATATCACGTATGGTGGAGTTTAGTTCTTCGTAGAACTTTGCTATGACGTCATCTGGGTTGGTCATGGTGGGTGCGTAACAGCTAACAATGGAAATGTGTTTCTTCCCGTTTAGTAAAGGCAGCTTTAAGATCATTAGTCTGTCACTAATTCCTTTGGGAGGCCCGACTAGTTTAGGTAATAATGATGGCTTTATGGCAAAGCCGACTCCAGATTCACGTCGTACTTCAGTGCTTCTACCGCTCCAGAAAAAAGTGTATCCAGAACCTCTTTCACATAGTTCACCTTCATCCGCAAGTCGAGTCTCGCTTAGTGCTGCTATGTCAATGTTATATCGGTGGAGCTCCGTGGCTACTAGTGCAGTTCGTCTTTGTGGCCTGTTAATAATGTTATGTCACACTATTATTTTCTCACGTTTCACACACAATTAAATTGCATGTAATCCGGATGTGGATAAGTTAACCTGTTTGTCTTGTGTGTTTCTGTAAACGAACGTATTATCTGAATAAACTTAAGATTAAAAAAAAAAAAATTAACTCATAAAAGAGGTGTGGCAGTTACCTTGAACATCGGCTTTACAAGGCTAACGTTGAGAGATCAAAGCACGGAAGATGTATATTTTGACCGCTGGGGCACTAAATAAGATCTGTTGTTTATCTTTGATTTTTTTTTAAATGAACTATTAGCAGCGACTTTCGTGTCTAGCGTAAAGCCCGGCCATGACATGATTCTAAACTAATTTCTTAAACTTTTTTAAAAATCACATTTTTGAAAAAGAATGTTTTTTATTGCCACCTTTAGAATAAAAGAAGCATATTTTTGTGCGTTTTAACTGTTTGTTGGTCTGTCCGTCACGGTTAGATAAAAAAAAAACTAAAGGCTTTTGAAAATAATGTTTAAACTTTACTGTTCATTCAGAAATATTGCGATAGTTTCAAATATCTATAATAGATTGTTCCTGATGTTTATGTCTAGATCTACATTGAAATGTTATAATAAACTAAAACTAATATTCTATTTTTAAATTAATAGTGCATTCATTCTATTGATTATCTGGGCTTTTTATTTTAATTTTGCCTAAATTTTATCTAAATTACATCCAAATTAATAATAATGATAATTAATAAGATATATATTAAGAGTGCTAAATCAGAAGTTTAGTTTATGTACATCTACATCTCTACAGATCAATGCTGAAAGATTATTTAAAATCGCTCGTGTGACATATTGTATATATCAGGCTATTAGTTTGGAACCAGTTAGCATGCTGAACTTATTATTTCGACGCTCCCGGGTTATGTGTCTGTTTGTTTTACATGTTTTATAAACATGTTTCTTCAGAGTTAAAGATAGTTTACTTCCTATTTCAAACCTTCCACAGGAGGGGATGGGAGCATGCAGTAATTGAGCCAGGGACCAACGATAAATCCGAACTACAGTCTAGTGCGGAAACATCAAGATAAGGCAGGTTTATACCCTTCTCGCCATCCCCCGTCGTCCAGCGAGAAGTTAATTATTTTCAATTTTGAAGGAACATCCGAAACATATAGCGAATAGGCGCCTCTGAGTTTGTGTATCAGACAAACTCTTTTTGTAATCTTGTTATATAGAATATTGTTTCTCTGAATGTACTAGACCTAGAGAACAGATTTCGTCCATATTATATGACTCGTATTATTTTTAGAAGCTTTTAAGCTTTAAAAGTGAGACTAGATCTAGAGCTATGAGCCACACACGCTTCTGATTATGTGGTCTATGCATTCAATGTGTGAATTCGCTCTGTTAATACAGAGTAATCTAATTGATTTAATAGTTATTCTCTATTAGCATTAGGGCTATAATTATTTTTTCATTATTTTTATTTCTTATTGTCCAGTTTGTTTGTGACAATTACGCTTTTTTTTTAGATGTCTTTAGATAGAATGCTAGCTTTGTATGTAACAAGGGGAATTCAGTTCCTATTTTTCAAGCCTAGCTCCTTGCATCGTATGTCTTTGCTTGTGAATCAAGCTCATTTTGTTTTAGGGTCATTTAATTCTATACGTTCAATACATTTTATATTTTACATTTTATATTATGTCTTTTGTGAGCCAAGCTCACCTTGTTTGTGTCCTTTATTTTTTATTTAAATTCAAACTATTCTATTTTTATTTTTCCCAATATAGTCAAACTATTTTATATATAATGTTTATGTTTGCCTTTGGCAGGTTTTTTATTAATAGAATAAACACTTGAATTGTCTCCTATATTGTTACGTATTTCTGAAACTTCTGGCTAAATGTACTATTAGGTATACAAATAAAAACACTGCAAAGAACTCATATAAGTTTATTGCATATAAACTGAATGTAACAAGTATCTTAGAAGACTATACAAATCTGATTGGTTACAGTCACCGTACTTCGAACTGTATCGACTGTAACGGCTCAATTCCACTGTAGTTCGCTTGTATAGAATTAAACAACTCCAGTTAGCTCCCGTTAACTCTATCCTAGTTAACTTGCTTCGAGTCGCACACATCTCTTGTCGCACTCCAGTGTACTGAATCAGAGCCGTACACGTCTTACATCGACTATAACGGCTCAAGTCTACTGTAGTTCGCTGTAGAGACTTTGACGACTGCAGTCTACTCCAGTTAACTCTACTCTAGTTAACTTGCTTCGGGTACACATCTCCCTTCTACTGTCTCGCACAGTAGACGACTCTAACTACGACTGACTTTTCACATTATCTCTCTAGCTTATATAGAGTCCCTAATCCCTTCTCTGAAATTGCCCTAACACTGCTGCTATCTTTTAGAACAACACTTGAGGAAACTCACATCCTGTCTTTGCTTTTACATGTATCCCATAGAATAACACGTGAGGACATGGCACATTCTGTCTTTGTTTGTACAAGTAGATACGAGAGAAACACTCGATGCTAAGTCATCTTGACGGGGTCAGATGTTGACCTCCCCCTGTCACTGTTCATTTGTAACACTATATATATAATTGACTTTATGAATGGAGTTTTGTTGCATTTTATACTTGTAGTAAGGCTGTAAGTATCATCAATGAAAGGTTTAAACTCTTCTTTAAAAGCTGCTAGAGGTTGACATGTTTTGTATACATGAATACCTTTTATTGGTCAATGTGACCACAGAAATAAAGGCAAAATTTTTTTTACTACACTTTGTGTGCTCTAACCATTGGTATTTTTCCTAGCAACAGAAAAAGAAAAGGAAAGATCACTCTGCGAATCGTCCACGAAAAAAAAAGAGGTGGGGGGGAGAACGCGCATAGTCACAAAAGAGCAACCAAGAAATATCACCCCTTCTTTTAATTTTATTTATTTCTACCTGTGTTTAAAAAAAAAGAGGAACAAGAAAAATCTATTCTGTTGTAACTATCAAGGCGACAGAACACGCTAAGAGTTTGGACACAATGGAAAAATCACTGTTTTATTTTTGCAACAAGCTATCCTAGATAGTTTAAGAGGCGAAAAAAAAGACAATTTTCATGTATATATTTCAGGAGATTCGTATGAGTTTTCAAAAGATTTTAATAATTTCCAGATATTTCCAGGACATTTTCGTATATTTTGCAATTTCAGGAGATTTCCTGGACCTTCTCCACATGAGGCCGCAGGAAATGTTATAAGTTATAAATAGTTAATTTAACAATTTATACACTTAAAATTAGCGCGGGTCCTATAAAAGTGCGGGGCCCAATGCGGTCGCATAGGTTGCAGTGGCCTAAGGTTGGCCCTGTAAGATAGTGGCGTATGCTACGCCGCCGGTCGACTAGTTTAAAATAATGCTTGTTGTAATGTTTCAGTTATTAACAAGTAGAACCATGACAACTAGTTCTGATGACATGTGCTGCGTGCCTATTCGCGGTGTTGTACAGGAGGTAACTGTCACAACTCAAAAACACCAACGAAGGCCGAACAAGCAATATAGTAAGTCGACAATCGCTTCAACTTTACAATACGTTTAATAATCAATAAGGGAATCCGTCTGTCTTTCTGTGCTAGCCGTCTGTAAGTAATCTCAAATAAAAATAGCGTCTTCTTGTTAGAGTCGACCTAAAGCGTTCTTATTTTTAATCCAACTATCCGTCACTTCCGTCAATAAGTAAAAACTTACCCCTTAATTATTCCCGAAATAAATCTATGTTCTAATTATGTCATAACAACTCCTCCCCCCTCCCGCTAAAAAAAATTGTCAGTCAATTTTTTCTACAGTCTTAGTCTTACAATGAGCAAGGGCCAAAAAGTATGGGGAAACATAAAAAACATCAACTTGAGTCTTGACTTCGGTTTAGCTACAATGTCCAAAATCAAGTTCTTTTTCACCCATACTTCACTAAGGCGTGATACTGCCCAATGTGGTATCCAGTAGGTGACCATAAACGGTATACATAGTTCATATTGACACCATAGGTGTGTCAAGTTGTTCATATCGTCCACTCATGTTCCAGAGGTTATACCGCGTTTCCTCACACGTCAGGACAGACATTTTCCTAGAATGATAAATGGACATGCATCACCACTTGTTCACCACTATTTACCTAACGTTTGACGGGCATTAATAAGTGTATTTAATTCCTTTCTCCACTTACTTGTCCCAAATCGACCTAACCCTTAACTGAATGATTAAGATCACATAAAATAAGTGAAATCCTGAAACTTACTCTTTCCATGATAAAAAGTAAAAATGACATCATAGTTGGTCGTAAAAAATAAGTGTGTTTCCTTTAAGGTGTAAATCTTAAATCTTTGAAGTTTGCAATTGTGACTTTAACTCTCTGACCTTGAATTTATGCTAGGTTTAAAGTGTTTAACTCTAATATATCTTTCTTGAAATAAAGTATTATCAAATGTATTGACAATTCTATCACAATCTCTTTGAGTATTCAAATAGACTAAAGCTGTTTTGTTTGATTGTTTTGTTTCGATATTTACCCATTTTACAAAAGTTATGTTATTAAAATAGTACATAATAGCTTGCCATCTAGTATCACCTGAAAGATTTTCAACTTTTACTATATGATTTGTATAGTGATTTGTGTTATTTGCTTCTGTTTGCATGTATGCATGGTGGGAAGCGTGGTCGAGAGGCTAAGTGCGGCTTGAGCTTGGCTTGCTTGGCTACCTAGAAGGGGGCTCGAGGTTCGACACCCGACTCGGGCAGAGTTGTGTTTACTGAGCGCCCAAAGGCAGCACGAGAAACCAACTCCTAGATACCCCCTTCCCCCCCACTGGTCCACAAATGAGATTGGACCAAAGCGCTCTGAGCATGCTATAAGCATGAAAGTAGCGCTATATAAAAGCTATAATAATAATAATAATATGCTGCTGTTTCATTTTGCATTGGTCTGTCAGTTGCTACTGCTGCTACATTCTGTCTAGTGTAATTGTTATTGTGGTAATTATATTGTCTGTCTTGAAATTGGTAATTATGTTGTCTATCTTGAAATTGATCTCTTCTTGACATGCTGTTGTTTTGCCATCTATTCTCTTGATAGGATCTAGTGTTAGGTGGGCTGTAGCTTTCCCATGTTCTTCTGTTTTTTGATTGATTATATTGTTGTTGATAAGGTCTGTTATAATTTGGACTGTAGCTGTTAAAATTTCTACTTTGAAAATTTCTTTCATTTCTGTTACTTCTATATGGATTTTGTTGTTGTTGTCTTTTTCTACACTCTGCTTTGGTGTGACCCAAAATGCCACAGAAAAACACTTAAGGTTCTTTGCATATTTAAATTTGTTAGTAGTTCTTGAGTTGTCCGTTGCTGTTGCTGCAATATTGTACAGTTCTCTCTTGTCTAATGTGATGTTTGGATGAGAGTCTTTATAAGTAGATAGATTTGTTACGAGTTCAACTTCATTCTTTATTTTTCTTTCCTTCAGAAATGAAAATACACTATCTGTCAGCACATTCTCTATTGGGGTCTTCTAAGTTGCAGTTAGTTGTAGCCACTTAATCATATTTTGTCGCATCTCATGGATTGTTCTTTTTATATCTGCACTTTTGGTAAGTTTAGTTTCCCTGAAAATTTTGCGGTAGTGTTCTTCTGTCTTTCCAAAATGCTCCATGAATCTGGTTTTTATTGTATTGTAGTCCTTTCTTTGTTCAGTGGTTAGCGTATCAATGATGTTTAAAGGTTCCCCTCTTAAGTTTGCAAGCAGTTGTTGCGCCATTTGTGACATGACATAAATACACTATAAATAACTAGACAGTCTGCTTTAAAGGACGTTACAAGATAGTAGAAATAGTAGACAAAAGAATTACAATAAGTAATAACAGTGACGCAAAAAGAGTTCAACAAATAAATACTAAAGTTTGACAGATATGGATGGATGACAAAATACTAACTTGACTAGACAGCTTTACGATTAAGTATTTACTTTATCTAAAGAGTCCCTACCAATCCTGGATGCTTACTTAAAAAAAAAATTTAAAATGCTCAGACTCAATAGATAATGAAATTTAGTCCCTAAAGGTCAATAATATTACAGATAGACATGTATGTAAACAATAAAAAATTGTGGTAAAGTGCAAAGAGAACTAATCAATGTAATATTAAAGTTTATCAAAATAAGTTACTTCCCTTAAATATCCACTTGACTTGTAAGTACAGTTCATAAATCAAAATTCCGGTGATGCTCCTTCTTATCCAATTAGATCACAAGTATAAATCATAATGTTCGAAAAAATAATAATTCACTCGTTAAAGTTCACAGTACTTGAACAATAATAATAATCCAATGTGATAGTTAATCCACAGTAAAATGGTAAAGTACTTTATTAGTCCTTGAACAATAATAGTAATCCAATTTGACAGGTCTGACTGTTAAATTCAAAGTATAATGGTAAAGTACACAAGTCCTTGATCACTAGTAATAATCCAAATGACTTAATATAGTTGAAGATAATCCGATATTTCATAAAGCCCCTAAGCTGTCTTCAAACGACGACTTGAATTTTCACCCACACAAATAGGTTGTAGAATTCCGGATGCTAGTTTCACACTAGGGTAGTCTCAGCATCTCTGGTTAGGATAATAAATTGACTGGAACAATAATGGTGACAATAATGCGCTCTTCAGGCCATTTCAACTGGTGTAGACGTACAACCACATATCAGGCTTCCAGATATATGACACTTAGGCCAGTAGTCAACGGGAAAAATATGTTGAAGTTGAAAATAATCTAACAGGAACAGTTAAAATTGTTCAGATCATCACAGATGAAAAAATAGCTTGCTAAGAGTACTAACTGTGTGTACTGTGTCATGGCAGGTCAATGTGGCACGTAGTAGATCAGGTGTGTGGTCAAAAATTTTACTAGATTCAAGTTGCGATTCAATTTGAAGTACGAGATAAAATAGATCTAGTAGTCTGTTACGTTTAGAACTCTTTTCTGTTACTAAAAATAGATCTAGGTCTAGCAGAAAATATAATGTCACTGTAGTCATGGATCTAATCACCTGCGTTCGTTATTCACGTGGAACTTACTTGGTCTCGATGCGTGTAAATCTAGGTCATCTTTATAAATTGTTACTGAGCGACACAAAATGAAATAGTAGAGTCTAATAATACAGGACTTGCCTTTCTCGATATAGATTAGTTCACGATCGTACAAAAATATTTTAAGAGTTACTTTTTCCTATCTGTTTACTTGCCAACTCCAAATCAAAATTGTCCTTAAAATATTACTATTAAAATACTTGTCGGCAATACACATTTCTTGACTTGTGTTCCTCCTCTGGTACTAATAAATCCGTTAAGTTGGCTGGCCACTTCTGACACCATAAATGTCACCTATGGGTTTATATTGTGTGAATGTTGCTGTAGTAATACGTTAACTGTAGGCGTGGTGGTGACATTCGGGTTCATTTATAACTTGTTCATTGTAGGCTTTGTCAGGATCAATGCTCAATACGTTCACTCTTCATTTATAAATGATGAAATAACTCCTTTTATAGCAGACACATATAATATGTACAAATAATACCATATGTATAAAATGATACACACAATTCCAGAATGATTAATAGATATCCATCATATACGTTTCACAAATACTGTATAATAAATAACTTACTAGCGACTGCTTACACTTGCAGGCTTACACTCAACTCCAGTCTATTACAAGTAACTTAACAACTTAATTCTATCAACTGCTTGTACCAACTACTTTTAGTGACTGCCTCCAAGCATCTCACTCAACTGACTGTTTTACTCATGGTTAAAAGTATTCACTTTATGACAACATGGGTAGTGAATTAGGTTCACAACATAGTAAATGGGGTATCGACTCGATGGCACCGATGACTCGATTACCCCCCTTTAAAAAAATTTTGAAAATTTTTTTTTCAGTATGACAACATAATGAAAACATAATAACTAGCTATCAATTGGAAATAATTGCTTAATGATATCTCATATATACACAATTATAGAGTACAAATAGAACTTCAAAATTCAAATACGTATGTGAAAAATCATTCTCCATTTTACAAAAAGTTTACTCAAAATATTTGTTGTCCAAAAAAATTCATACAATGGCAAAATTCTCAAATATAAAACACATTCATGTAAGACAATTCAAAATAATTCTCATTCTGAGTTAAATATTTTATATCCATGTTCTAATAAATACATCAATGTTCAATGTTTACAGTCTTCA
>JADKLZ010003886.1:27386950-27409832 GCA_021533235.1 Biomphalaria straminea
TGAAGACTGTAAACATTGAACATTGATGTATTTATTAGAACATGGATGTAAAATATTTAACTCAGAATGGGAATTATTTTGAATTGTCTTACACGAATGTGTTTTATATTTGAGAATTTTGCCATTGTATGAGTTTTTTTGGACAACAAATATTTTGAGTAAGCTTTTTGTAAAATGGAGAATGATTTTTCACATACGTATTTGAATTTTGAAGTTCTACTTGTACTCTATAATTGTGTATATATGAGATATCATTAAGCAATTATTTCCAATTGATAGTTAGTTATAATGTTTTCATTATGTTGTCAAACTGAAAAAAAAAATTTCAAAATTTTTTAAAGGGGGGTGATAGGTAATGTCACCACCTCAAAGTTGGTGCCATTGAGTGGATACCCCATTTACTATGTTGTGAACATAATTCACTACCCATGTTGTCAAAAAGTGAATACTTGTATCCATGTGTGAACAGTCAGTTGAGTGAGATACTTTGAAGCAGTCACTAGAAAGTAGTTGGTACAAGCAGTTGATAGAATTAAGTTGTTAAGTTACTTGTAATAGACTGGAGTTGAGTGTAAGCCTGCAAGTGTAAGCAGTCGCTATTAAGTTATTTATTATACAGTATTTTGTGAAACGTTCTATGATGGATATCTATTAATCATTCTGGAATTGTGTGTATCATTTTATACAAGTGGTATTATTTGAACAAATTAAAGATGTTATTTGTGTCTGCTATATAAGGAGTCATTTTCCTCATTTACAAGTGAAGTGTGAACGTATTGAGCATTGATCTTGACAAAGCCTACAAATGAAAAAGTTATAGATGAACCCGCATGTCACCACCACGCCTACAGTTAATGTATTCCAACAGTAATATTTCACACATATAAACCCATCGGTGACATATATATTGAGAGAAAGAGTGATATATACATATACAAGAATAGCTCGGTTAAGAGAATAAAATTCCATAAGACGACAAAGGTAAAAATCTATCTACTACGTCGCACGGCCTATTTAGACTAAAATTATTTTTTTTAACACAAGAGAGTCAGCGAAGGTTAAAAGACATGGCTGCAATATTTCAGAAAATTTCCAACTGAAACTAAAGAACCGATTTGAGGCTTTATTACATGGACGCCTGAAGAAAAGTGGGTCAACTTTAGAGATACCATGAAAGTGATCAGTCATCAGAAGGAGGCGAGGTTCAAACAAGGTACGGTGGATACAAGAGAAATGGAGATTCATCGTTGAGTGGAAAGATGCCAAACGTAGACGAGACCAGAAAAATGTAACAATTAGTCTAACTAGTAAAATCGGTTTGTTAGGACGAGACTTCCTTAAATATAGTAAGCCCTGTTTATTTTCATTACCTTGTGTCAAAAATACGTTTTGCTCCTATAGAAGAGTTGTGAAAATGACTGCTTGATGGATATGGATTTTTGTCGAGAGATGGAAAAGGGTATAAATAGGCGGTTAAAAGAAACACTTTTGTTTGCCAGGTACGCAAAATGATTATCTGCAATAAGATAATGACCGTATATGGCTATGTGTAGGGTTGAGTACATTTCATTGGGATATTTCTAAAATATAATTTAAGTTTCTTGTTAGGTTGGAGAGGGCAGCAGCCTCAGCAAATTAGTTTATCACAAGCTGAAGTTTCTATAAGATGTGAGCAATTTAATTGCACAGTGAATCGTGTCAATTTTGATAGATAAGAAGTCATAAGAAAAAGACTGCAGCTAAAAATACATTTCCTAAGTTCAGTATCAATATTTACTACCTGAAGTCTTAATCCCTCTGAATTGACCAAAAGTTTCTTGGAAAGTTCTTCAAGCTCCGCGTCACTTGTTAAACATTCAAGGTTGGGTACACCAGGACAAGTTGTAAAATAAACAGCAGATGGAGCCACAAACATACTGAAAATTTCAGAATATTATTAAAAGCTCAATTAGTGTAGATCAAGACATGTAAAACGTTATAAAAAAACAATTATATTTTAATTATAAAATTAATATTAATTCATACTGTTGTAACCCTGCCTTGCACCAGTGCTTGTGGTGCGCCCGAGCGCACTACCTGCCTTGCACCAGTGCTTGTGGTGCGCCAGAGCGCACTAATGAACGAAAGACAAGAAGAAGAACTGTGTGGATCCGGCTTAAGTCAGAGGAGTCTAAACAGTCTGTGGCTGAGTTCTGTCCTATGTGTTACATGAAGAACTGTTTGGGAGACCTGGAATGACCCTGGGAAGAGTGTCAGTGGTCTGTTCAGTGTTCTGGTAGGAAGTAGGACTCTAAGAACTTAAGACAATAGTTCCTGTGACATGTTAGCGGAAGTCCAGCTATTTGTTGTTAGATTCTAATAAATACATCCTTTATTATTGCCTCCTGTCTGTTCGTTGAGTGCCTACTTTAGAAGTGATAACAATATTATACGGTATGTGGAAAACGATTATTGCTGTATGTGTGTGTTGGGGGGGGGTCGCAAAAGAGTGGTGGATTATAAAAAGGGGTCGCCGAGCTTAAAAGGTGCTTCTACTCCTGTCTGGCTCAAGAAAAACTGGTCACCCCACCCCCGTTACGTGGATGTAATATAACAGGACCTTTTTTTTTCAAAATAGCGCTGCACTGTGTGCTTTCAAATTGATTTCTTGTATTGTATTGATGGATGTTTTAGATGTTTATTTGTTATTAATATTGTAGATGATGACTTCTGCCTTTCAAGGTGGGCTCCAAAATAAGAATTTATATTACATGTGTTACTAGATCTAGATTTGTTCAACTTATTTTAATATAACTAAAAGAAGAAGATGGCGTCCTATCCATTATAGTAGATCTATTCATTATAGTAGAGACATAGACATAAATAAATATAGACTGGAAAAAGGAAGTAACTTCATGTAACTTGAAAAAATGTATATCTATTGTATTCGGATTTCCGAAATCTGACAAGTTGCACGATCTTCAGTCTTAGAGATTAAACAAAACTACACTGCCTCCTTATTTACGCAGCATGGTGTGAAAGGAAAATGGTGTATCCAAATCCGCACTATTTTCATTCACAAAATAACATAGATAGCATAAATAAATATAGACTGGAAAAAGGAAGTAATGGATTCAGTCCTTAATTTTGAATTAGTGAAATTAGGGATTTTTTTCAGCAGAATGTCCAAATAAGCTAAAATTAAAAAACAGTTTTAGAACAAAAAATGAACATTATGATTAATTGACATTACAGTCACGCTAAGAGATAAAAAAAAACACAGTAGTGAAAATATTGTAATACTTATATAAGTTATGGCTGAAATAGATATGAATACTTAACTTTTATACTGCTCATGCTGTATAGT
Organism: Biomphalaria straminea; assembly: GCA_021533235.1. NCBI lineage: Eukaryota > Metazoa > Mollusca > Gastropoda > Planorbidae > Biomphalaria > Biomphalaria straminea. The sequence continues at coordinate 27,390,297 of JADKLZ010003886.1, forward strand.
AAAATACACTAATTTGCAAATCACAAATTTTCCCTTCATAAAACTCTCTTATTGGCCAGTCTATATTTATTTATGTCTATGAGTAGAGATAAACTACTCAAACTTCGTTCAAAGAGGAAGCCTCTTCCACCATGTTAAGCACACATAAATTGTCTATACCCTTCGTCTGTTAGTACAAGGAAAAGAGGGAAAAAAAGAGTACTATGGCAAAGAATGAGAAGAAGAGGTTTTCGCCCACCACTTCTTACGATTGTACTAGCGTACGTCCGCTCAATCAGAAACAAAGTGGATGGGATACGTGTCCTTGGACGCTACGACCACGTTTTTAGGGAAAGTTGTCTATTGGCGTTTACTGAAACATGGTTACAGGAGGATGACAACGACAATCTGATTGCTATGGATTGTTTATATTTTGTTAGATCTGACAGAACGGCTGAGTCTATTATGAAGAAAGGCGGGGGGGGGGGTTGCGTGTATACATCAACATCAAGTACTGTAACAACAACACGGTTAGAAAGAAAATGTGCTGTTCTGATCTAGAACTACTGGCGCTCTCATTTAGACCTTATTATTCGCCCCGAGACTTTGGTGTTATTTACATTGTCCTGGTTTATGTTCCGCCAACAGCCAAGACGGAAGTCGCAGCTGCAATCATCGCTGACGTAGTGCATTAGTTTCAGACAAGGTCACCGGACGCACCAGTAGTTACACTGGGTGATTTTAATAAATGCACCTTGAAGGTTAACCTACCTACCTTCTATCAACACATCTCATGTCCAATACGAGAGAACAGAACACTGGACTTATTTTACTGTAACAACAAAGAAGCATTCACATCAGTTGTAAAAATCAAGATCTAGTAACACGTGTAATGAAAGTACTTATTGTGGAGCCTACCTTGAAAGACAGAAGTCTTCATCTACACTACTAATCACAAATGAACATAAAAAATACATCCATCAAAGCAAAAATAGAATTAAATTTAAAAGCACAAATTGCATGTCGCCACAGGGAGGGGGGAATCTTGGCTACGCCCATGATATATAAATATATATTGAGCATAAACTCAATACCAAGTCTGTCTGCAAGCAGTCTCACCTTACCTGGGATGTCATCCCTGAAGAATTCCACACATGTTCAAGTTAGTTTTGATTATGTCATTAGAGACTGTTGATGTGCTGTTGAGCGACCACTATGTTAAGTTGGACTAACTCCAACATCCAGGAAACTGGTTCAAGAACAGATGAATAATTGACGACAATGAAAAGACGAATAAAAAAGCAGGCACTTATTAAATATATGCGATTAGTCTGGCTTCACGCAGCCGTTACTTTAAGATCCGCCAAACATAAAAAAAAATTCTCAAAGTTGTGACTGAAAACAGATATGGATTCATATTTCTCAGTCCATTGTGTCTAAAAAAAAAAAGAAGTAAATTTAACACCAACGCTCTCGCTTGAGATTGTTACGTAAGAAATAGTGTTCTTGATGACATTTACAGCATTTCGTATATCTGAAACGTCATTCAGGCCAAAGAAAAGGTTAAGACTGTGAGACGAGCAATGGACAAAGACTGCTTTAGGATATTTTGCACGACTCCTATCGTGAACACAGTTCTGAATGCTAGCTATCACGGGACAGTCACCGTAGCCTTTGCTGAAACGTTTATCCATAATGTATTCTTTGATAATGATACTAGATAAAAAGGCGAATGAAGTCTTCTCGAACACAGTTACCATCAACAAACCGAACGCCGAAAGACAGGCAGTTTCAACAAAATACTCAGCAAAGGCAGTTATTTCATGATCACGATGTTCGTATATTTTTTTTTGTTTCTTGCTGCTGCCAATGCTACATTTTGACTCGGATGACAGTGAAGAAGGTTCTTATATCCTCTGCCATCGTATTCTGGTGCACTTGTTTAACCTGCAATTTATTGAGCGCTAACACCAACCACAACTCCGCAAGACGGAAATACATTTACCAAGATGGTTCCGCAAGTCTGTTAACGCCGGAAAGGGTAATGAGCTTAAATTCTTCCAACGGCATGCGTCTCAAATAGCCTCTGACAACCAGTCCAACTCCTGGCCTTCACGTGTGGTTCCGATATTGAGCCTGGCGAACAGTTACCACAAACAGGAGAAGGGGCAAAGGCGAGTAACTGGCGCCTAAACCAGTAAGCTTCGGACAGAAAGGGCTCGTTAGCCTTGGCTGGCTACCCATCTAGGAGAAGGTAAACTTTGAATCCAAACCTCCGCTGCCTTGCGGCTATACCCAAACGCGGGAAAGGCTTTGGGAGACAACCCTGAGGAAAAATCAGGAGCTGGTGGCCCTTAGGCAGATTGCGGCACACTGTGCTACAGCCTGGAAGCCAGGCTTTCATCTCACTCATTCAAAGCCCTAACCCCAAAGAAAAAAACTGGAGAGGACACTCCAGCTTCGCATTTTGGCGTCGGCCAAACACGGGAAGTGGCAGTTACCGGTTATATGCCCAAATGCTCAATTGACGTAGAGCTGGGCACCAGGAGCCACTTTCGTCGGTGGGAGTAATCCTAGGATTCCAATGGATAGCTACCGCCCGCCTCAGGCTGGGCAGCCCCAGCCAATAAGGTGCTGTCCCGTCATGCCTGTCTTCCTCGTTTGGGTACACGAAGATAGGACAAAATCCGAAAAGCAGGCATAAAGCCAATGTACCAGGCGACACAAAGGAAAAGAAAAAGAGGAGCTCCACTCTTAAACTGGGCACATGGAATGTGCGAACTACAAACCGGAATTAACTTAATGGACAAAGAAGATGATAGAAAGTCCGCTATAATAAACAATGAACTGTCTAGACTCAAAGTAGACATTGCCGCCCTCCAGGAAACTCGCTTGGCTGACTCTGGGTCAATCAGAGAAAGAGACTACACCATCTTATGGCAAGGCAAAGCCGAAAGTGAAGTTAGGGAACATGGCGTTGGCTTTGCAGTAAAGAACACACTGATGAACACAGTAGAGCTGAAGTGCAACGGTTCAGAAAGACTCTTATCATTACGCCTTAACACATCTACTGGACACGTGACTTTGATAAGTGCCTACTTCCTACTTTGTGTTCCACACCAGAGGCAAACGACATGTTCTATGACAACCTTTAATCTGCTCTCAGGGAGATCCCAAACACAGAACAGGTGATCATCCTCGACGACCTCAATGCACGCGTTGGATCTGACAACTCTGCATGGGACAGCTGTATTGGGCGTTTTGGTGTCGGCAAAATAAATGAAAATGGACAAAGGTTACTCGAGGTTTGCTCACTACACTCCCTCCTTGTCACTAATACATATTTTAAAACTAAACCAAAGCACAGAGTATCTTGGCGGCACCCTCGCTCCAAACACTGGCACCAACTAGACCTAATCATGGTAAGACAAAAGTGTTTAAAATTCGTCAAACTTACCAGGTCCTATCACAGTGCAGACTGCGACACAGATCACTCCTTGGTATGTTGCAAGATAAATCTTCTTCGTAAAAAAATCCACCATACCAAGCAGACTGGAAGACCCCAACCAGATGTGAACAAGATGTGTCACCCTGATCTCCAGATACAGTTTGCGGAATCTTTTGAAAGCGAGTACAGAAATTTCTCAGGAAACACAGCAACAGAAAAATGGGAACACCTCAAGTCCATCATACAAAAGTCTTCCTTGGAATCTTTGGAAGAAAAACTACAAAACAAAATGACTTGTTTGACTTTAAATCAGCTATTTTAGCACCTGTCATCAGAGCAAAGAGAGATACACTCGCTACATATAAGGCAAAATCTACCCAAAACAACTTGTTAAATCTGAAAGAAGCTATAGCCACTGTATAGAGGACAGCAAGGATCTGTGCCAATGAATACTGGGTAGAGCTTAGTGCCCAAGTGGGCAACAAAAGAGGGATGTATGAAGGAATTAAAAAGGCTCTCGGACCCTACCAGAACAAGTCAGCACCTCTTAAATCAACCACTGGGGAAATAATCACAGAATAGTGTCAACAAATGCATAGATTGGTCGAACATTACTCCGAACTCTACGACACAACAAGCTCAGTCTCTGCCTACAGCTACCCATAATGAACGAGAAATACCCCCCTGTTAGAACTCCACAAAGCTATAGACAACATGGCTACCCGCGAAGCACCCGGATGCGAAGGCATCCCCCCCAGATATTCTAAAACAGTGTAAAACTACACTAATCCAACCTCTACACGAACTGCTTTGTAAATGTTGGCAAGAAGGTGCTGTGCCACAGTATCTAAGGGATGCAAAGATCATCACCCTGTACAAGAACAAAGGCGACAGAAGCGACTGCAACAACTACAGGGGAATCTCTCTCCTAAGCATTGTAGGCAAAGTCTTTGCTGTAGTGATAATCCCCAGGCTACAAAAACTTGCTGATCGAGTCTATCCAGAATCAGGTTTGGTTTTGGTTTTAGGCACATCGGCACAGTATAGGCCATGTCGTGCCCGCAGTCCCTTAAGGACTACTCTCCCTCTACAAAAATAAGAGCCAAAGTCCATACAATTAAATCATTAAAATCAAGGTCTATTTACAGTTAAAATAGAACAGGTAAAAATGTAAAAGTTTCGAAAAAATCTAGTGTAAATAGTACATGTCTACAAACACACAAATCAGATCCTTGCAGACAGCCCCACCTCCCGGATAAAGCCCAGTAACTTCCCAGAGTCGACAGTATCGAACAGTGTTTGTTAATCAGTGCCTATAAAGTTAAGTTTTAGTTTTAGGCACATCGGCACAGTATAGGCCATGTCGTGCCAGCAGTCCCTTAAGGACTACTCTCCCTCTATAAAAAAGTCAAGGTCCATACAATTAACTCATTAAAATCAAGGTCTATTTACAGTTAAAATAGTACAGGTAAAAATTTAAATATTTGATAAAAATCTAGTGGAATTTATATGTGCCTACAGACTCACAAATCAGATCCTCGCAGACAACACCACCTCCAGGATAAAGCCTAGTACCTTTCCAGGATCGACAGTATCAAACAGTATTTGTAAGTCAGTGGCTATAAAAAACTTCTCCCTGACATCCTGGTATCTGGGGCAGTCAAAGATGATATGTTCCACTGTGAGGCGAGAATCACAATACTCACAAAGTGGAGGCCCGTCTCTCTTCAGCACAAAAGAGCATGTGATGTAGGTGTGGCCAATCCTGAGTCTAGACATGGTCGTGCAACCACGCCTTGTCAGACCCTTAGATGAGGGCCGCCACCGGACATCCGCCACGATCTGCCTGAGTTTGTTGTGATTCTCAGCCTCCCATCGGCCCTGCCACTCTTCATAGGTGGCAGTGGCAATACTTTGTCTCAGGTCCGAGTAGGGAATTTGGGTTCCTGGTTTAGGGTTCTCTTTGCTTCTCTGTCTGCGGCTTCGTTTCCCTCTATGCCTACATGGAAGGGGACCCCGATGAAGGTGACATCCCTATGGCTGGCTGTTATTTGGTCCAACAGCTTTAGGCAAGGTGTATCTGTCAGCCCCCCAGTCCGTATGGCTTAAGTTCCTTAATGTGGGGGAGAAAATTAAATTTGGAGTCAATGGTAAGGCCTAAAAATTTTGTGGTTTTTACAACGGGGATTTTCTTTTTGTTTATAAATAATTCAGGATATGGGTGGAGCCCCCTTAAATTACAAAAATGCATATTAACTGTTTTGGAGTCCGAAAATTAAAAACCATTATCATTTGCCCAATTTTGAATTTTGTTTAAACTTAACTCTAATTTCCTTTCTATGGTGTTCAAATTTTTCCCATAAGTAAAAATGACAAAGTCATCAACATACAGAGAGCACTCTATGCCAGGGGACAGAGCATTTATGATGCTGTTAATTTTAATGTTGAACAGGGTGACTGACAGAATGCTGCCCTGGGGTATGCCCATTTCCTGTTCAAAGGTGTCAGAGACAGAGTTACCCACTCGAACCTGAAATTTTCGATCCTATAAGCTCCAGGTCACGTAGAACGCCATGTTTCCAGGTCGTGTTATAGGCCTTTTCTATATCGAAGAATACAGCTACTAGATGTTCTCGTCTGAGTAGAGCATTTCTGATGTATGCTTCCTGCCTTACCAGGTGGTCGGTTGTTATCCGCCCCTTTCGAAATCCGCACTGGAATTTGGAGATCAATTTATTCCTCACTAGGTACCAGAACAGCCTACTGTTTATCATTCTTTCCATGGTTTTGCAGATGCAGCTTGTTAGTACTATTGTTCGATAGTTAGCTGGGTCAGAGCCGTCTCTTCCCGGTTTAGGTATCGGGATAACTATGGCTTTCCTCCAGCCATTTGGAAAAGCGCCTGTTTGCCACACACAGTTATAGACCCCTAGCAGGACTGCCAATGAGGGTTCGGGAAGGTGCTTGAGGAACTGGTAATGGATTTCATCTTCTCTAGTCAATGGGATGTCTTTCCTACCTGGTTTTGACTTTTTGGAACTCAGGCGTGTAGTGTGCAGTGGATGATTTTTCTGCTATTGAGGATGCTAGGCACTCAGCTATTTCTCTGGGGGACGTGACAGTTCGTCCTTGGTTTTTCAAATGCCCTATTGCATTTGATTAACTTCGCCATATGCCGAACTCCTCATATGCCGGTCCCAAGCCCGGAAAAAGGAGGAGGGTTGGGCGTAGGGCTAGCTAACCTACCCTGTAGAAAAAAACACTAGCTACAGAAACACCAAACAACAAATCAACAGAAGTCACGGACCTGGGAGAGGATGGACCTCCAGATGGAAGGTTTATGACGCATGCCAGTGAAAGTCTTCTGGAAGCTGACAGGCCGAAGACCATCATCTCTACCAGGACCACCGCCACCATCGGTACATGGAATGTCAGGACAATGTATGATTCTGGGAAGACAGCGCAAGTGGCAGCTGAGATGAAAAGGTACAACCTCACCATCCTAGGAATCAGTGAGTCAAGATGGACCGGCTCCGGGCAGAAAAGACTGGCTTCAGGTGAGCTACTTTTATACTCAGGACATGAGCAGGAGGCTACACACACTCGTGGAGTAGCCCTGATGCTGTCTAAGCAGGCTCAGAGAGCACTTATAGGATGGGAAGCGCATGGACCACGGATAATAACAGCCTCATTCCACACAGTGCAGGAAAGAATTAACTTTGACATTGTACAATGCTACGCCCCTACAAACGACAGTGAAGAGGAGGAGAAGGACTTTTTTTTACTATAGGCTGACTACCATCCTACAGGACAAACCAAAAAGGAACATCCTCATCATAATGGGCGATTTCAATGCTAAGGTTGGCAATAACAACAAAGGATATGAAGAGATCATGGGAAAACATGGATTAGGTGAGATGAATGAAAATGGAGAGAGATTTGCGGACTTGTGTGCCACAAGCAACTTAGTGATTGGAGGAACTGTCTTCCCACACAAACGAATACACAAAGCAACATGGAGATCACCAGACCTAGAACCAAATAGACCATGTCTGTATTGTGAAGAAGTTCCGTCGATCTCTTCAAGATGTACGTGTAAGACGAGGAGCAGATGTTTCTTAAGGTCATCATCTTCTGCGCGCTCGAGTGAAACTGAAGCTGAAAAAGACTTGGGCAAGTGGGCCCAGCCAACCCCGACACTACAATACTGTTGCGCTAAAAGACTGCATAAAACAGGAAGAGTTCAAAGTCACCTTATCTAACAAGTTCTAGCTCCTAGAGCTGCTAGAAGAAGAGACAGTAGAACAGACGTGGCAGAAAGTTAAAGAAACAGTAACCTCCACATGCCTAGAAATCCTTGGTCCCAAGTCATACACCCACAAGGAGTGGATTTCACCAGAAACTCTTCAGAAGATCAAGGAAAGAAGAGAGAAGAAAGCAGATGTGAACAACAGTAAAACAAGGGCAGCAAATGGAAAGGCACAAAAAGAATATGCTGAAATAGATAGGAATGTCAAGCGTAGCATCAGAACAGACAAGAGGAGCTACATTGAAGCGCTGGCAAAAGAAGCAGAAGAAGCAGCCCATCAGAACAGCACCAAGGACCTGTACTCAATCATCAAAAAGCTATCTGGAAAATTTGCCATGTCAGAGAGACCAGTAAAGGACAAAAATGGTAACGCGATAACAGACGAAGAAGGACAAAAGAAGAGATGGATTGAACATTTCCAGGAGCTGCTAAACAGACCTTCGCCTGTAAACCCACCAGAAATACCCCCAGCTACAAGAGACTTACCTATCAAGTGCAGTGCACCCACCAAGGAAGAAATTCGCAGAGCAATCAAAGAATCGAAGAATAGCAAATCTGCAGGACCTGACAGCATCCCAGTTGAAGCACTAAAGGCAGACATTGAAACAAGTGTGAAGTTACTCTACCCTCTCTTCTGCAAGATATGGGAAATTGAAGAAGTGACACCAGAATGTAAGGAGGGTGTCCTCATCAAACTCCCAAAGAAAGGCGATCTTAGTTCCTGCGCCAACTATCGAGGGATAACGCTACTGTTAAACCGAATGAAAGATGCTGTAGACCCACATCTTCGTAACCAACAAGCCGGCTTTCGAAAGGAGAGATCATGCACAGATCAGATAGCAACACTGCGCATAATTGTGGAACAGTCTATGGAATGGAACTCCCCTCTCTACGTCAGTTTTATAGATTATGAAAAGGCATTTGACAGTGTGGACAGACAGACCCTCTGGAGACTGTTAAGACACTATGGAGTGCCTGAAAAAATTACTAACATCATCAAGAAGTCATATGAAGGGATGACTTGCAGAGTAGTACATGGCAGACAACTGACAGAGGCATTTGAAATCCAAACAGGACAAGGCTGTTTACTCTCTCCCTTCTTATTCCTACTAGCCATAGATTGGGTCATGAAGACAGCCACAGACCAGAAGCGAAACGGTATACAGTGGACACTGTGGAAACAGTTAGATGATCTCGACTTTGCAGATGACTTAGCTCTTCTTTCTCACACACAGCAGCAGATGCAGGAAAAGATAAATATTGTTGCAGACAATTCCGCTAGAATGGGTCTTACCATAAACAGAGGAAAGAGCAAAGGTGTTCAAAATAAAGGCATCAAACACTACACCCATTATAGTCCAAGGTGAGGCGCTGGAAGAGGTGGAAAGCTTCACCTATCTAGGCATATTTATAGATCACCATGGCGGAACAGATGCAGATGTCAAAACCCGCATTGGTAAAGCTCGAGCAGCTTTCCATCAGCTGAAGAACACCTGGGGATCTAGGGAATTAAGCACCACCACCAAGATAAGGCTATTTAACACCATTGTTAAGCAGATACTAATTTATGGAGCAGAGACCTGGAGAACCACCGTCACAACCATAAAAAAAATCTAGGTATTCATCAACACCTGCCTGAGGAAGATTCTTATCATCCGCTGGCCAGACAAGATCTCGAATGAGGAACTGTGGCAAAGAACAAAACAGCAGCCCATTGAAATAGATATCCTGCAGAGACGCTGGATATGGATAGGTCACACCCTGCGCAAGCCGGCATCCAACATAACAAGGCAAGCCCTAACCTGGAACCCCCAAGGAAAGAGGAATAGAGGACGGTCCAGGAACACATGGCGGCGCGATCTGGAAACAGAAGCCAAGCAGATGGGCAAGACATGGGGTCAGTTGGAGAGACTCACCCAGAACCGAGATGCCTGGAGAAAGCTGGTTGGTGGCCTATGCCCCAGTAGGGACCACAGGCTGAGATGAGATGATTGCATTTGATTCTTTACTTTTGATTCGCCTGACTGCCTTCCAAACCGCTCTAGCAGAAGTTTTGGCATCCAGACTGCCGACAAAGCTTCTTCAGAAATTCCTTTTGTCTGACCGTATCGTTTGTCTAGCCTTTGCTCTATCAATCCTGAATAGCTTAAGGTTTTCCTGGGAAGGGTTCTTTATAAATGCACCCAGTCGTTTTTTCCTATCGCCAATAGCACTTTTGCAAGCTGTATCAAACCATGGTTTGCTGGGCCGTTTTGGATTTGCGCAGGTTAGGGGGACTACTTTTCTGGCAATGTCGAGTAGCTTGATAGCAAAGATATCAGCCGGGTTCTGTTTATTGAGGATAATTTCTGTGATATCCTCTGAGCATCTTTTTTGGAATTGTTCCCAATCGGCCTTGTTAAGTTTCCACCGCTGAGGAAAGGGGAGGGGAGATTGTTAGTAATGATGATTGGGAAACGATCACTTCCCCGTAGGTCATTACTAACTGACCATTTGAAATCGTCCAAAAGTCCGGGGACGCATACTGTGAGGTCAATGCAAGTGAGGGATCCAGTTCCTGGGTGCAAGTAGGTCGGTGATGCATCATTTAGTATGCATAAATCATGTTGGAGGAAGATATCCTACAGCATACGACCTCTTGTATCAGTATTGTTGGATTCCCACATTGTGTTATGGGCATTGAAATCCCCAATGAAAATAATATGGCCGAGGAAGCTGCCTCAACAGGTCCTCCATGCTTGCTGGGTCCAATGGAGCGCCTGGTGGTAAATGCAGGCTGCAGCAAGTGATAACCTTGTGTAAGGTTATCGTAGCTGCAACGACTTTTAGTGTGGTCTGTAGTTCTACCCTCTCATGTGGGATGTTGTACTTCACAAGGATAAAGACTCCACCTGATGTTCTCTCTGCATCCTCAACATTCCTGCTGTAAGCACTGTAGCTTCGGAAACTGATGCTGTCTTTCAGAAATGTTTCCTGTAAGCAGATAGCTACAGGAGTCTCAGAGTCCATCAGTAGCTGCATTTCTTCGTAATTGGCCTTGAGGCCTCTACAGTTCCACTGTACAATTCTGAATCCATGGCTTATTCTAAATGACCTAATTGGAGCTCTTAGGCCTCGGGAGGCCCCCGTAGGGGTTTCCCTTTATTCCTGTGACTTTCTTTTTTTACTTCTGCTTGGTTGGAGAGGAGGACACCCCTCTCCTGGGGGAAGTCTTTCTCTTTGGAGAGGAGAGATCCCTCTGGTTAGAGTGGAGGCTACATCCTCCTCCCTCACCTCGGGCATACTCTCCGTTTTGAGTTCTCCCCTTAGGGAGTTTGTCAACCTCTGATTCAGTAGAGGTTGGGGTGTCTGACTGGGTTCTCTGAGGAGAACCTGTATCAGACACGGTGACTCCGAGTTCTCCCGGAGTGTTGGTTTGGACATGCTGTTCGGTCTCCATGCTCTCATCAGCGAGCACAGAGAATCTGTTTTTTAGCATGACCACAGGGCTTTCTGGTTTCTTTGGAGGAAAGTTCTTAAGCGGAGTTTGTGTTTTCTTCTGAGTTGGGGGAGGAGGAGGGGGTGGGGTCGATGTGTCCGTCTGTGTGGCTATGGATCTTCCTATCTTAGCCGCAGTCTGGGCGTACGTCTTTGTCAAGCCGAATCGTCCCTTGGTAGGGCCAACACAGCTGATTTCGCCTGGCTGAAGGTGCATCCATTTCTTGCCTTGTATTCCTGCACGGCAACCTCCTGTTTCCACACAGGGCAGTCCTTGGAGTAGGCTGAGTGGCCAGCGTGACAGTTCGGGCATTTGAACTGGGCTGTGCAGCCCTTGTCCTCATGACCCTCTCCGGCACATCTAGCACACACAGTGTTCCTCTTGCAGACTGCCGCGCCGTGTGCATAACCCTGGCACTTGAAGCACCTCATAGGGTTAGGAATGTAGGGCCTCACTAAAACTCGTAGGTATCCTGCCTTCACGTACTCTTGCGGTGTCCTAATTCTGAATATGAGGATAATAGTGTCGGTCTTGACCTCCTCACCATCCCTGCGCCTTGTAATGCGCCGGGCATGGGTGACTACTTCAATACCCTCCACTATTTCCTTCTCGGAACCTTCCAGTAGGTCCCTAGAGCTGATTACACCTCTGCTGGTGTTCAGACTCTTGTGTGGCATGAATTCCACTTGGAGATCACAGAGTCTTCTGGATTTTAAAAGCCCATCAGAGTGTACCTTGCTATCCACTTCTACGAGTAGTTCCATCGATTTGTGTAGCTTAGATAAACTCTTGGGCTCTCCCACTACCGACTTAAGTCCCTTGTAAATGAAAAAAGGGCTCCACATTGTCAGGCTTTTTCCCTCCTCTGTGCACCTGAACACCAGAAATAATGGCCAGCTAGTACAGCTTTTTGTGGCCTCCTCCTTCTTTGTCTCTACACAGCGTCTCTTGCCCAGACATAGGTCTGGGGCAAGTGATTTTTGTTTTCTTTTGGTATCCATATATAAGGTATATAGTTCGGCACCTGTGCTCCCCACCCGCCATCGAGTCCAACAAGGGGGTGGGCCACTCGGATGTCCAGAATGAGCCCGCCCGGGCTACACAGGTGCTATAATCAGTCAGCTGCTGCATCGGACATGTGTCCGATATAGTAGCTGGCTGATTGACCCTCTAGCCACCGTCCTCGACCTATGCTGGTAGCATGACCAGCCGGTTTACCCAGAGCGGGCCGTCTGGGCCTCAGGTTTAGTTTGGTTTAGTTTTAGGCACATCGGCACATTATATGCCATGTCGTGCCCGCAGTCCCTTAAGAACTACTCTCCCTCTATAAAAAGGTCAAAGTCCATGCAATTAACTCATTAAAATCAAGGTCTATTTACAGTTAAAATAGTAAAGGTAAAAAATTAAATATTTGATAAAAATCTAGTGTAAATAGTATGTGTCTACAGACTCATAAATCAGATCCTCGCAGACAACCCCACCTCCCGGATAAAGCCCAGTACCTTCCCAAGGTCGACAGTATCGAACAGTATTTGTAAGTCAGTGGCTATAAAAAAAACTTCTCCCTGACATACTGGTATCTGGGGCTGTCAAAAAGGATATGTTCCACTGTGAGGCGAGAATCACATTGCTCACAAAGTGGGGGCTCCTCTCTCTTCAGCACAAAAGAGTATGTGATGTAGGTGTGGCCAATCCTAAGTCTAGACATGGTCGTGCTACCATTCCTTGTCAGAACCTTAGATGTGGGCCGCCACCTGACATCAGCCACAATCGTAATCATATCCCTATACAAAAAGGGTGACAGTCTTACTGCTCCAACTATCGAGGCATTACACTTCTGTCGGTAGCAGGAAAGATCTTTGCTCGAGTGTTGCTCGACCGACTAAACAAGTCTTTAGTGGATGAGGTCTTATCTGAAAGCCTATGTGGTTTCAGAGCCGGTTGAGGTACAACTGACATGATATTTGTTCTGCGACAGTTACAGGAAAAATGCAAAGAGCAGATTCTAAACCTGTATGCAGCCTTTGTGGACCTCACCAAGGCTTTCGACACGGTCAGTCGCTACGGTTTGTGGATGATTTTGGCTAGGCTGTGGTGCCCACCTACGTTTCTATCCATTCTCAAGCAGTTTCACGTTGGACAAAGAGGCCAGATCAGACACAATGGTGCTCTTTCTGATCACTTCCCAATAGAAAATGGCGTGAAGCAGGGCTGTGCACTTGCCCCTACTCTATTCGCTATCTTCTTTGGCGTAATGCTGGTCAAATGAGGCAGCGATTGCATGAAGGCATCTACATCCGGTTTCGTTCTGACGGCAACGTGTTTAATCTCCAACGTCTACTATCTCACACAAAAACAAAGGAGATGGTCATAACGGAGCTTCTCTATGCCGATGATTGCGCCCTGCTAGCTCACAATGAAAATGACCTCCAGAACGCGGTAAACGAATTTGCCTACACTGCCGCCTCTTTCAGTCTATCTATAAACCTCGGGAAAGCAGAAGTCATGTTCCAGAAGTCACCCAATGAAACATACTCAGCCCCAAGGATCACAGTAAACGGACAGCCCCTTAACGTGGTAGACCACTTCACATATCTTGGTAGCATAGTGTCAAATGACGCCTCACTTTCAAGGGAAGTTGATAACCGTCTGGCCAGGGCCAGTAGCGCTTTTGGACGCCTCCAGGCGAGAGTTTGGAAGAACAAATCGCTCCGCCTACCTACAAAAATAAATGTCTACCAGGCGGTGGTTCTCTTAACCCTTCTATATGGCTCTGAGACATGCACACTATATAGGAAACAGCTAAGACTTCTTGAGCGCTTTCACCAAAGGTGCTTGCGCTCCATCACGGACATGCGATGGCATACGATAGTTCAGGATCTGGTGGAGCCCCCTTAAATTACAAAAATGCATACTAACTGTTTTGGATATAAACAAAGAGTTGAAGCTAGGTGCTGAAACAAATGTGATACATACATAGAACATAAATTAATAGCAGCACCCCAGTGGTCAAAGGTCATTGTTTGTCTAATACATGTCTAGAGGCTGTTTGTGTCGGCTCTGGTTGTGTGTGAACGGATGCTACGGGGTGGGGGGTGCGGGCTGTGGCTTGTGACCTTTGACCACTGGGGTGGTAATTTGCATACGGGCGTGGTGTCTTTAGACCAGAAGAATGTTTTTTTGGGCATTCGGATGGTCTAGAGGCTAACTTCGCTTGGTGCGTTATCGCTAGGCGGTGTTGCCGTTGCCAGGGTCGCAGGTTCGGGCCCCGGTCGACGCAGACCCATATTTTCGTAGCATTTAATTCATTACTTTCTCTCTTTGTCCCCGGTGCTGCTATTAATTTATGTTCTATGTATGTATCACATTTGTTTCAGCACCTAGCTTCAACTCTATGTTTATATTCACAGCTTAATTGCTCGTATCCACTGAAGCTTCTACATGTATTGTATTTATGTTGTCCAGTTGTCATTATGAGAGATACACAACTAGAAAGAGTCATTGTTTGTCCAATACATGCCTAGAGGCTGTTTGTGTCGGCTCTGGTTGTGTGTGAACGGATGCTACGGGGTGGGGGGGGGTGCGGGATGTGGCTTGTGACCTTTGACAACTGGGGTGGTAATTTGCATACGGGCGTGGTGTCTTTAGACCAGAAGAATGTTTTTTTGGGCATTCGGATGGTCTAGAGGCTAACTTCGCTTGGTGCGTTATCGCTAGGCGGTGTTGCAGTTGCCAGAGTCACAGGTTCGAGCCCCGGTCGACGCAGTCCCATATTTTCGTAGCATTTAATTCATTACTTTCTCTCTTTGTCCCCGGTGCTGCTATTAATTTATGTTCTATGTATGTATCATAACTGTTTTGGAGTCCGAAAATTTAAAACCATTATTATTTGCCCAATTTTGAATTTTGTTTAAACTTAACTGTAATTTTCTTTCTACGGTGTTCATATTTTCCCCATAAGTAAAAATGACAAAGTCATCAACATACAGAGAGCATTCTATGCCAGAGGACAAAGCATTTATGATGCTGTTAATTTTAAAGTTGAACAGGGTGACTGACAGAATGCTGCCCTGGGGTACGCCAATTTCCTGTTCTAAGGTGTCAAAAGTGCTACGACCTGTAGTGTGGTCTGTAGTTCTACCCTCTCATGGGGGATGTTTTCCTTCACAAGGATACAGACTCCACCTAATGCTCTCTCTGCGTCCTCAACATTCTGCTGTAAGCATTGTAGCTTCGGAAACTGACGAGTCTTTCAGAAATGTTTCCTGTAAGCAGACAGCTACAGGAGTCCCAGAGTCCATCAGTAGGTGCATTTTTTCCGTAATTAGCCTTGAGGCCTCTACAGTTCCACTGTACAATTATGGAATCTATGGCTTATTCTAAATGACCTACTTGGAGCTATTTGGCCTTGGGGGCCTTTTTGCTTTTTGCTTGGTAGGAGAGGAGGACACCCCTCTCTTGGGGGAAGTCTTTCTCTCTGGAGAGGAGAGATCCCTTTGGTTAGAGTGAAGGCTATTTCCTCCTCTTTCATCTCGGGCATCCTCCTCTCTATTTTCAGTTCTCCCCTTAGGGAGTTGGTCAACCTCTATTTCTGTAGAGGTTGGGGTGTCTGACTGGGTTCTCTGAGGAGAACCTGTATCTGACATGGTGACTCCGGGATCTCCCGGAGTGTTGGTTTGGATATGCTTTTCGGTCTCCATGCACTCATCAGCGAGCACAGAGAATCTTTTCTTTAGCATGACAGCAGGGCTCTCAGGTCTCTTTTGAGGTAAGTTCTTAGGCGGTGTTTTCTTCTGAGTTGGAGGAGGAGGAGGGGGTGGGGCAAATGTGTCCGTCTGTGAGGCTATGGATCTTCCTATCTTAGCCGTAGCCTGGGCGTACGTCTTTATTAAGCCGAATTGGCCCTTGGGTAGGGCCAATACAGCTGATTTCGCCTGGCTGAAGGTGCATCCATTTCTTGCCTTGTACTCCTGCACGGCAACCTCCTGTTTTCACACAGGGCAGTCCTTGGAGTAGGCTGAGTGGCCAGCGTGACAGTTCGGGCATTTGAACTGGGCTGTGCAGCCCTTGTCCTCATGACCCTCTCCGGCACATCTAGCACACACAGTGTTCCTCTTGCAGACTGCCGCGCCGTGTGTATAACCCTGGCACTTGAAGCATCTCATAAGGTTAGGAATGTAGGGCCTCACTGGAACTCGTAGGTATCCTGCCTTCACGTACTCTGGCGGTGTCCTAATTCCGAATATGAGGATAATAGTGGCGGTCTTGACCTCCTCACCATCGCTGCGCCTTGTAATAAGCCGGGCATGGGTGACTCCTTCAATACCCTCCACTATTTCCTTCTCGGAACCTTCCAGTAGGTCTCTAGAGCTGATTACACCTCTGCTGGTGTTCAGACTCTAGTGTGGAATGACTTCCACTTGGAGATCACAGAGTCTTCTGCATTTTAAAAGGCCATCAGAGTGTACCTTGCTATCCACTTCTTCGAGTAGTTCCATTGTCTTGTGTAACTTAGATACAGTCTTGGGCTCTCCCACTACCGACTTGAGTCTCCTGTAGATAAAACAAAATGGCTCAATTTTGTCAGGCTTTTTCCCTCCTCTGTGCACCTGACACCAGAAATGATGGCCAGGTAGTACAGCTTTTTGTGGCCTCCTCCTTTTTCGTTTCAATTCGTCGTCTCTTTCCCAGACATAGGTCTGTGGCAAGTAATGTTTTTGGTTGTTTTTTTATTCATAGGAATTATTTGATTGTTCCTCACCTGTGCTCCCCACCTGCCATCGAGTCCAACAAGGGGACGGGCCACTCGGATGTCCAGAATCCCTATACTTAGTCAGCTGCTGCATCGGACATCTGTCCGATACAGTAGCTGGCTGATCGACCCTCTAGCCACCGTCCTTGTGACTTGCAATTTTGTGTACTTTTCTATACATCATAAGCAGTGTAAAAGTTAAGTATTCATATCTATTTCCGCCATAACCTATATAAGTATTAAAATATCTTCACTAGTGTTGTTTTTTTTAAATTCCTCAGCGTAGTTTTGTTTAATCTCTAAGACCGAATATCGTGCAACTTATCAGATTTTGGAAATCCGAATTCAATAGATATACATTTTTTTCAAGTTACATAACGTTACTTCCTGTTTTCAGTCTATATTTACTTATGTCTATGGTGTGATCTTTTTTTATGCTTAATATATATATATATATATATATATATATATATATATATATATATATACATATATATTGTTACATCTCCAGTGGCGAACTGAAATGTGTATATGTGTGAGACCCACTGATACAGGCTTAGGCGACGAAGGCGGGTCACAGGTCAACGGCTGGCCCTGGTGTGACCTGTACCTGTGCTCATGTGTTCTAGAGCTTGGACGGACTAGAGCAGTGTGTAGACAGTTAGAGACAGAGTCCAGCAGATAGATAGAGCAAGGTGCATTTAGGACTGGTGTTATGAACAGGCTTTGAAAATGTAGCTGATACGATCTGGAGAGACTTGTGTTGGTTAGACAGTTCCATTGTGTTTAAGCATTTGTAGTTAGTGGAGCCAATTGTGTTTATTGGCTGTGGTGTTGTATTTGTTATTAAACCGCCACTGTGTTTTTGAAGCTCTTAAGTTCTT
This sequence comes from Biomphalaria straminea, assembly GCA_021533235.1. Taxonomy (NCBI): domain Eukaryota; kingdom Metazoa; phylum Mollusca; class Gastropoda; family Planorbidae; genus Biomphalaria; species Biomphalaria straminea. The sequence continues at coordinate 27,408,147 of JADKLZ010003886.1, forward strand.
GAGTTAGATGTATATATTGTAATATCTTACATTAAGCAACTCAACGGCAAGGAAAACAATAACAATATAAGTTTAATCAACATAGATCTCCAAACAAGGCGATATCAACAACCAACATTACATCGAGTCTTCCTTCCTGTCCAACTATTGTCATCACAGTGTTTTAATAGTGCACAAATGCGCACCACCATAATGGTGTGTAAACAAGAGTTACAGCATTGCCCCCTTCTCAGATTTGTCCGTCCCGGACAAAAATCGATTTCATGACAAAGAGCAGTGGACTAGTTGATGCAGGCGGAGGTCTGTCGATTGTGGCGACAATGGTCTTATCTTGCCACCTCAATGAAGCCATCTGCGTTGTGCTTTGCGTATGTCTCTTTCTCCTTCTGCTCCAATTGATCTGCCTTGGTTAAGGGCAGCCTCATGGCAAGAAGAGAAGCAGAAGATGTCATGGCGGTGGTCATCAGGACCATTTGTCAACACGTTGCTCCAGCAGGCTTTCTCGATGCGCTGTAGAGGAGACCAGGTTGTTAACGGAATAATCTTTCTCTCTCTGCTCGCACTTCCTCCTCTCCATTCATTTAGTCCATTCTCATGCGCCGGTGCACAGCCATAGAGTCTCTACAGAACACGGTCATTACAATATATATGGGAGACGAACGTATGGCTAAGGCATTCTTTTTTGGTGAGCTATAAGGTGGTTGACGTAACAGAGGCGCCCCACGGAAACGCTTCAAATACCAGCTTAGGCGTCAACTTTCCTTGGCTGACATAGCAGAGAGCACCTGGCTGCATGCGGCGTCGGAACGAGACAGCTGGAGGTCACTCACGAAGGCCGCGGGATACGCATTTAAGACCAAAAGTAAATCTGCTGCCGAGGACAAACGAGAAACACTGTACTCCTAACTATTCTTCGGACTCGAAGCCTTATTATATATATATATATATATATATATTGTTATGACATGATTAGAGTGTAGATTTATTTCGGGGATAATTAGGATAAGTTTTTTCATTAGTGACGGAAGTGACGATAGGTTAGATTAAAAACAAGGGAGAAACGATTTAGTCAACAAAGAGACCAGACGCTGTTTATTGAAATAAGGCTACAGAAAGACATCGACGGTTCCCTTTTGAGTATTAAAGTTCATTTTATTGTTCAAGCAGCGTCGGCTTACTATATCATTGTTGGGCCTTCATTGGTGGTTGAATTGTGACAGTTTATCTATCAACACCGTGATCGGCACTTAACAATATATATATATACTAGCCATATGTTACCCGCGGCCCGCGGGTCTTAATTTGCGTATCACTGTCATGTAGTCACTAAGAGTGTTTTGTAAACAAATGAAATGATAATGTTATAAGTAAAACGAATGCGGAATGCGTAAATGTAAAAATAGTATAATGTAGCTATAAAATTAGCTAATCGACATAAATTTAAATTCATTTTTGCAAATAAAAACATTTGCTTGTAGACCTACATATACTTGAATAATATTGGAAATGAAAAGACTTTATTTTTGTACCAGTTTATCTATATAAATATAACACATGTCCTGATGTAGACAGCTAAATTAAAGAATGCATTTTTTAATTATTATTATGTATAATATGCAAGTTAATAAGTAGATCTAGACTTTCTTCAGTAAAAGTATATTTAATCGTATATTTAAGAGAGTAAAA
>JADKLZ010003886.1:27422084-27440151 GCA_021533235.1 Biomphalaria straminea
CATTAAAACATTAACTAACAACGTTCTCTCATTAAAACATTAACTAATAACGTTCTCTCATTAAAACATTAACTAACAACGTTCTCTCCTCTAAACATCAACTAATAACGTTCTCTCATTAAAACATTAATTAACAACTATTAATAATTTTTGACATCAAATCAAGCAATTCTGTCCATTGGAAACGAATTCGCAAAATATATTGAGTTTTAAGTTATTTATAAGTTTTCTGATTTGAAATCCTGAAAAGGAAATGTAAATATTTATTTTCTAAAGTTATTGTAAATTTTAAGTGTTAAAAAAAGTATTTAAAAATTTTTGTACCTATCAATACACTTTTTTTAAGTTGCACTTTTGATTAGTTGTCCCCACTATATGTGACTATAATGTTCAAAAGTTTCCATTAAGAGCTGTTTAATGTTTACTTAGGAAAGCATGCTCAGTTGGTTTTTAATTTGTTTCTAATTTTAAAATCGTAGATGTTAATGTATGTAATAATTATGATAATATTTAAGAGAAAAAAATATAATCAATACTCATTTAAACTTTGTGTAGCAACAATCAACGAACTGTATTATTGCACAAAAAAAACAACAACTGAACAACGATAGTTTATTATTTGAAGAATAAGTGGAATGCTGGGGGGGGGGGAAGGGGGACACCCTGATTTTACCGCACCGGGTGACACCCACCCTAGTGACGCCACTGCAGATAGATATGAATTTTTGTCGCCTTCCCAGCCATTATATCCTCGTGTAGAAATCCATCTTGATAGTACTCCTGGCGACATTGATATAAACGAATTTCAGCTGGAGCGAAAGAGGCTTCAACGTTTTTTTTCACAGTTTCATCAGAAGCCTCCAAACTTCCAAAAACAAGGACCAAGTGAGCACTTAAATTTTATTAAAAAAATATCAGCTAGAATTCAGGGGTGGGCAAATTACAATCCCGCGGGCCACATGCGGCCCGCCGAAGTGTTTTATGCGGCCCGCGAAAACCTAAATAAATCATTGTAAATATCTATAGAAATTATTGAAACTTTTTGATTATCACTTGTAATGTAGAGGCTAAAGAAACATTGTCTCTAAACGTCTTTCTAAAGAGTTTTTTTTTAAAACGAAGACTATATTTAGTAGCAATACTATATAAATTAGTAAAAGACATAAGCACTGTCCAGTATTTATTCAATGCTATGGAGAACTGTGTTGAAAGAGTTGGGTTGGATTGTACAAGATGGCAATGGTAACAACTGATGGAGCTTTGAATGAGAAAAACAACCTTTTTAATAAAATAAAGAAAATATCCCAACCATAAACTAGTAACTGGAAAGTTTATACAAAGCTACATTGAATTCACAGCAAATACTGAATACAGAAAGGAAGATCTATGATTATGTAAGGGCTCGCACATGAACTACAGCTTGAAGTTACAGAAAAGCAATGGTGAAACCAGTTCTCATTGTCATTGTTCGAAGTACTCTAGGTCTTCAATAAATTGCAAAATTTTAGATTTTTTTCCTTTATTTGGTATATTCCTATTTTATTCGGGTCCACCAAATTCACTTCGCCTATGGCACCAATTATCCAAGGCAGGTCCCGACTGGCAGTTCCAAAAAGTATGTGAAGATTTGGAATTAAAACATTCTGATGTTCGGCAACACAGTTGTATTCACTAGCCACTCATTAGATCAATATGGAATCTAAAGGAATAAATTGATGGACAATGACTGTGACCCTTTCCTAATATTTCTGATGAAGAGTTGAAGACAGACTTCATGGTTATCATCGGAAGCATTATAATTTGTTGCTTGCACATGGCACGTATGTGCATCTAAAATCTTTTTAAAATCATATGCGGCCCGCCTAGTCCCCAAATTTTATTAATGCGGCCCTCGGTTGAAAAAGGTTGCCCACCCCTGAGCTAGATGATTCAGTCCCGTATATCGTCCTCATGATTCGCATATTTTTGACTATTGCACGTTTTTCCAAACTTAAACTGATCAAGAATTACTTCGATCAACGATGACAAATTTATACGACTCACAAATTTGGCCTTTTTGTCCATTGAACAAGGGATGGTGGAAAAAAATTGATTTCGATAAAATTATTGATACTTTTGCCAGCAAGAAATAGCGTAAATTTCACTTGTAGTATGTTTATGTAAAAGTGATTTTGTTTAAGTAACAATATTTGATTAATGAACACATATTATTTTAAACGAAAAAGTAAGGTATTGCAATGTTATTTTTTAGCTATTTTTTTAGGGGGTGGGCATCAAGATGAGATACCGCACCAGGCATCATATACTCCAGCTACCCCACTGACCGGTACTGCTATCATTGATTTTCTCAAGGTGAAGAGCAAGTTCGCAGAATCATTTGGCGTCCATTTTGCTTTTGTACCACTGAAAACATTACGTACATCATTTTTGTTACAAAAATATTGCCTTTATGAATAGTCTAGAGGCTATGAATGAGGCGTTTTCCGTTAACCACCCAGAACAAAACACAACTTTGGAGCTAATAATTTAGTGACAATAGATGTACACCGCGATCGAAGTGGAATATTTTTTGTTGATTTTGTTGTTATTTTTTATGATCTAAACATTTACGTAATAACAGAACAATAAACATGTTGCCTAATTTTATATTAAAAGGAGAATGTGTTATTAAAAAAAAAAGACAAATACCTATACATCAGAAATAAAAAATGGTTTACTTTGCGACAAGCATATCCTGTGAATTAAAACACTAGATAAAAACCTTTATGTTGTGCGACTACAACAGAAGATTACAAGAATATAGATCTACATCTAGTCTAAATAAAAAAATAGCCACTCGAAGAGTCTTGTCACTTACTCCCGCGCAGCTCAGATCGCTGATATTCTGAGGCAAGAGGGCATCGCATGTCGAAAAAAGGAAGTAGTTTAATCGTGGGCATCAATGTCCATTTTACAAATAAAAAAAAAATAACATGGCTCAAGTAATGGTATTACATTTTTTTAAGTGGGCACTTTAGTGCATATACTCTATTATGGGAACGCAATAATTCGATCACTCTTTATATCGTTCGCCGACAACTAGTTCACATACAACTCGTTCACCGACAAATGACTCACTGACAAATCGTTCATTAGATAATAGCACAATGTTAGTATTCTCGTCGCGTGTTTAATTGGTTTACATTAAAAATACATACTAGAGATTGATACATTGTAAACTATGTTGTTATTATTTTCTAAAAACATAAAATAATAAAAGTGATGGCTAGAGCGATACAAAATTGGGATTAATCCAAGTTTCTTTGTTAATTTTCTAAGCATGAGGATATTATGAGAACTAAAATAAGATTTAAAAAAATGACGAAGAGGGTTTCTGTTACATCACAAACTCAGACGTGACCTCAGCTATTCGCTTATTTACATTATTCTCCGTCGGCCTCTTCTCTGGTACTGTTCCCTGAAGGAAGGTCTTTGCGAGCCCCGAAAATCTTATGATATGGCCATAGATTTTAAGCTAGAGTTGTTGTTTTTTTCTCTATAGTTAGCAGGTCATCGTAAGGTCCAATCGCTGTAGTAATTCTGTCTCTAATCTTTTGGTTTGTGATGCGATTCTAAATATGATACATATGATCCTTCTGTAACATACCAATTCCATTGCTAGGATCCTCCTCTCTAGCTCTGCAGTCTGCGTTCAAGACTCGCAAGTATATAAGAATGTGGCCATGACCAGTGAGCGCATCAGTCTGATTTTGGTGCCGAGGGCTATGCCATGTCATTTGATAGTATGCTTCCCAGATATGTGAGTTTATCTACCTCGTTAAGGAGATGTCTATTCACGGTGATCTTTGGAGCTGAGTAGATTTTATTGGATGACTTCCATTTTTCCGAGGTTTATAGTTAAATCATAAGAGGCGGCAATGTATGCAAATTCGTTGGTTTAGTTTAGTTTTAGGCACATCGGCACAGTGTAGGCCATGTCGTGCCCGCAGTCCCTTAAGGACTACTCTCCCTCTATAAAAAGGCCAAGGTCCATATTATTAACTCATTAAAATCAAGGTCAATTTACAGTTAAAATAGTACAGGTAAAAATTTAAATATTTGATAAAAATCTAGTGTAAATAGTATGTGTCTACAGACTCGCAAATCAGATCCTCGCAGACAACCCAACCTCCCGGATAAAGCCCAGTACCTTCCCAGGGTCGAAAGTATTGAACAGTATTTGTAAGTCAGTGGCTATAAAAAACTTCTCCCTGACATCCTGGTATCTGGGGCAGTCAATGAGGTTATGTTCCACTGTGAGGCGAGAATCACAATACTCACAAAGTGGAGGCCCGTCTCTCTTGAGCACAAAAGAGTGTGTGATGTAGGTGTGGCCAATCCTGAGTCTAGACATGGTCGTGCTACCACGCCTTGTCAGACCCTTAGATGTGAGCCGCCACCGGACATCCGCCACGATCTGCCTGAGTTTATTGTGATTCTCAGCCTCCCATCGGTCCTGCCACTCTTGATAGGTGGCAGTGGCAATACTTTGTCTCAGGTCCGAGTAGGGAATTAGGGTTCCTGACACTGTTTGGTTTAGGGCTCTCTTTGCTTCTCTGTCCGCTGCTTCGTTTCCCTCTATGCCTACATGGGTGGGGACCCAGATGAAGGTGACATCCCTATGGCTGGCTGTTATTTGGTCCAACAGCTTTAGGCATTTATGTACCAATGGAATGTCAGTCTTCATCCTCCCCAAAGTTTGCAATGCAGATTTAAAGTCAGAGCAGATTATAAATTTTCTCCTTTCTGATACTTTAACGGCCATAAGTGCAAGCGACATGCAATTCGGCCGTAAAGAAAGAGTATCCATCAGGAAGTCTACGGGAGATTGTTTTGTTCCGAAAGGAGCAGCCACATGCGACCTTTCCATCCATTTTTGATCCGTCAGTGTAAATGGTGCCACATTCTCCGTAGCTCTCCTGTAGTTCTTTAAAGTGGACTTGTAATAGGGTTGGGTCTGTGTTTTCTTTTTAAAATTAAGGAGGGATAAATTTAATTTGGGTTTAAGGAGGATTTTGTGGGGTTTCTTTTTTAGAAATTTGGACAATGGGTGGGTTTAAATTTTGGAAGGATTCTCTCATTCGAAGCCCCAACGGCTGTATGACGTTAGGCCTTCGAATAGATAGTTGAGCATGTACTGCATTGCAAGCTTTTTTCATCCTTATGTCCATGGGGAGCTCTCCAGCCTCCACATGTAGACTTGGAATTGGTGACGTGCGGAACGCGCCGAGACAGAGACGCAGGGCAGCATTTTGGATTGGTTCAGATAAGATAAGTATTTTCAGATAAGACTTCCTTGCTACTCCATATATCATGGATCCATAATCCAACTTGGATCGGATTAAACTTCGATACAGCATCAGTAAGGTGTCTCTGTCAGCCCCCCCCAGTCCGTATGGCTGAGTACTCTAAGTATGTTTAACGACTTTTGACATTCTTAAGTTCCTTAATTTGGGGGAGAAAATTAAATTTGGAGTCAAGGGTGAGGCCTACAAATTTTGTAGTTTTTACAACGGGGATTTTCTTTTTGTATATAAATAGTTAAGGATCTGGGTGGAGCCCCCTTATATTACAAAAAATGCATACTAACTGTTTTGGAGTCCGAAAATTTAAAACCCTTATCATTTGCCCAATTTTGAATTTTGTTTAAACTTAACTGTAATTTTCTTTCTAAGGTGTTCATATTTTTCCCATAAGTAAAAATGACAAAGTCATCAACATACAGAGAGCACTCTATGCCAGGGGACAGAGCATTTATGATGCTGTTAATTTTAATGTTGAACAAGGTGACTGACAGAATGCTGTCCTGGGGTACGCCCATTTCCTGTTCAAAGGTGTCAGAGACTAAGTTACCTACTCGAACCTGAAATTCTCGGCCCTTCAAGAATTCTGATACAAAGCGGGGAAGGTGTCCCTTCAGCCCCATAAGATCCAGGTCACGTAGAGTGCCATGTTTCCAGGTCGTGTCATAAGCCTTTTCAATATCGAAGAATACAGCTACTAGATGTTCTCGTCTGAGTAGAGCATTTTTTATGTAGGCTTCCAGCCTTACCAGGTGGTTGGTTGTTGTCAGCCCCTGCGGGAATCCGCAATGGTATTTGGAGATCATTTTGTTCCTCTCAAGGTACCAGACCAGCCTACTGTTTATCATTCTTTCCATGGTTTTGCAGATGCAGCTTGTTAATGCTATTGGTCGGTAGTTAGCTGGGTCAGAGCCGTCTCTTCCCGGTTTAGGTATCGGTATAACTGTGGCTTTCCTCCAGCTGCTTGGGAAAGCGCCTGTTTGCCAAACACAGTTATAGATCCCTAGCAAGACTGACAATGATGATTCGGGAAGGTGTTTGAGGAACTGGTAGTGGATTTCATCTTCTCCGGGCGTTGTGTCATGTGACTTGTCCAGCGAATCCCTCAGTTCCTCAAGCGAGAACGGTTTGTTTTAGTTTTGGATTTGCGGAGGTTAGGGGGACAACATTCCTGGCAATGTCGAGTAGCTTGATAGCAAAAATATCAGCTGGGTTCTGCTCATCGAGGATTTTTTCTGTGATATCCTCTGAGCATCTTTTTTGGAATTGCTCCCAATCGGCCTTGTTCAGTTTCCACCGCTGAGGTCGTCCCATTGAGGGGAGATTGTTAGTAATGATGATTGGGAAATGATCACTTCCCCGTAGGTCATTACTAACTGACCATTTGAAGTCGTCCAGAAGTCCGGGGACGCATACGGTGAGGTCAATGCACGTGAGGGATCCAGTTCCTGGGTGCAAGTAGGTCGGTGATGCATCATTGAGTATGCATAAATCATGTTGGAGGAAGATATCCTCCAGCATACGACCTCTTGTGTCAGTACTGTTGTGTTATAAGCATTGAAATCCCCAAGGATAATATATGGCCGAGGGAGCTGCCTCAACAGGTTCTCCATGCCTGCTGGGTCTAATGGAGCGCCCGGTGGTAGATACAGGCTGCAGCAAGTGATAACCTTGTGTAAGGTTATACTAGCTGCTACAGCCTGTAGTGTGGTCTTTAGTTCTACCCTCTCATGGGTGATGTTGTCCTTCACAAGAATACAGACTCCACCTGATGTTCTTTCTGCATCTTCAATATTCCTGCTGTAAGCACTGTAGCTTCGGAAACTGATTCTATCTTTCAGAAATGTTTCTTGTAAGCAGATGGCTACAGGAGTCTCAGAGTTAATTCGTAGCTGCATTTCCTCGTAATTGGCCTTGGGGCCTCTACAGTTCCACTGTACAATTCTGGAATCCATGGCTTATTCTAAATGACCTACTTGGAGCTATTAGGCATTGGGAAGCCCCAGAGAGGTTTCCCTTTAATCCAGTGACCTTTTTTTGATTTTTGTTCGGGTGGAGTGGAGGACACCCCTTCTTGGGAGATTCCTCTGGTTAGAGCAGAGGCTATTTCCTCCTCCCTTACTTCGGGCATCCTCTCTATCTGTTTTGAGTTATCCCCTTAGGGAGTCTGTCAACCTCTATTTCAGTAGAGCTTGGGGTGTTCTCTGAGGAGAACCCGTGTCAGACATAATTTCTCCGGGTTCCCCCGGAGTGTCGGTTTTGACATCAGCTAGCACAGAGAAGCTGTTCTTTAGCAAGACAACAGGGCTTTCTTGTGCAGCCCTTGTCCTCATGACCCTCTCCGCACATCTATCACACACAGTGTTCCTCTTGAAGACTGCTGCGCCGAGGGAGCTGCCTTAACAGGGCCTCCATTCCTGCTGGGTCCAATGGAGCGCCTGGTGGTAGATACAGGCTGCAGCAAGTGATAAGCTTGTGTAAGGTTATCCTAGCTGCTACGACCTGTAGTGTACAATGGAGCGACCGGTGGTAGATACAGGCTGCAGCAAGTGATAACCTTGTGTAAGGTTATACTAGCTGCTACAGCCTGTAGTGTGGTCTGTAGTTCTATCCTCTCAAGTGGGATGTTGTCCTTCACAAGGATACAGTCTCCACCTGATGCTCTTTCTGCATCTTCAACATTCCTGCTGTAAGCAATGTAGCTTCGGAAATTGATGCTATCTTTCAGAAATGTTTCCTGTAAGCAGACAGCTACAGGAGTCTCAGTAATTGGCCTTGAGGCCTATACAGTTCCACTGTACAATTCTGGAATCCATGGATTATGACCTACTTGGAACTATTAGGCATCGGGAGGCCCCCGGAGGCGTTTCCCTTTATTCCTGTCACCTTTTTTTTTACTTCTGCTTGGTTGGAGAGGAGTACACCCCTCTCCTAGGGGGAGTCTTTCTCTTTGGAGAGGAGAGATCCCTCTGGTTAGAGCGGAGGCTACTTCCTCCTCCCTTACCTCGGGCATCCTATACGTTTTGAGTTCTCCCCTTAGGGAGTTTGTCAACCTCTGATTCAGTAGAGGTTGGGGTGTCTGACCGGGTTCTCTGAGGAGAACCTGTATTAGACACGGTGACTCCGGGTTCTCCCGGAGTGTTGGTTTGGACATGCTGTTCGGTCTCCATGCTCTCATCAGCTAGCACAGAGAATCTGTTTTTTAGCATGACCACAGGGCTTTCTGGTTTCTTTGGAGGAAAATTCTTGGGCGGAGTTGGTGTTTTCTTCTGAGTTGGAGGACGAGGAGGGGTGGGGTCAATGTGTCCGTCTGTGTGGCTATGGATCTTCCTATCTTAGCCGCAGCCTATGCGTACGTCTTTGTCAAGCCGAATAGGCCCTTGGGTAGGGCCGATACAGATGATTTCGCCTGGCTGAAGGTGCATCCATATCTTGCCTTGTACTCCTGCACGGCAACCTCCTGTTTCCACACAGGGCAGTCCTTGGAGTAGGCTGAGTGGCCAGCGTGACAGTTCGGGCATTTGAACTGGGCTGTGCAGCCCTTGTCATCATGACCCTCTCCGGCACATCTAGCACACACAGTGTTCCTCTTGCAGACTGCCGCGCCGTGTTCATAACCCTGGCACTTAGAGCACCTCATAGTGTTAGGAATGTAGGGCCTCACTAGAACTCGTAGGTATCCTGCCTTCACGGTGTCCTAGTTCCGAATGTAAGGATAATAGTGGCGGTCTTGACCTCCTCACCATCCCTGCGCCTTGTAATGCGCCGGGCATGGGTGACTCCTTCAATACCTTCCACTATTTCCTTCTCGGAACATTCCAGTAGGTCCCTAGAGCTGATTACACCTCTGCTGGTGTTCAGACTCTTGTGTGGCATGACTCCCTTTTGGAGATCACAGAGTCTTCTGCATTTGTAAGCTGCTGCATCGGACATGCTGATTGACCCTCTAGCCACCGCCCTCCAGCATAGGTCGAGGACCTATGCTGGTAGCTCGGCATGACCAGCCGGTTGACCCAGAGCGGGCCGTCTGGGCCTCAGGTCTAGGGGAACTTGGAGACAAAGTATTATGTTGCGGTGGTCCATCCTCAGATAGTCACCCACTCAAACACCAGGATCTCTTTATCCCCCCTTACCCGTCGCAGTCCATGGCAAACGGAACGGTCCAAGACTTGTGAGTTTTTAAAAGATAAGGAGACAGAGTGATGGTTAATGAAGGCAGACTGAGAGTAAGAGCAGGCAGACAAAATGATAGAAAAGAAGAAGGGCACTTTTGAGCTCCAAAAGTGCTAAGTGTCAAGAACCTCTCCTTATCTTATTAGCTCTTGATGGTTATTCGTCTAGGATGATTCTCACTTATGTAATTTAACTTATAAAACACACCTTAAAGATTACGATAACATTAAAGACCACAATATTCAATAAAGATATAAATTATGATCTCTGAACACAAATTTGCATTCTAAAAATAAGTATTTAATTAACTGCTATAGTTTCATATAATAAGACAGTACAATACATAACAAAAAGAGGTTCTTATTAAAATGCACTATATAGTTTAACTCCTGTGATTCTATAATTAACATTTACTAATCACAAAGACATAGATACTTGGCTGTAGGTCACGACGAACTCTCTCTCTCGCTTGTCTCTCTCTCTCTAGTCTCTGCACGGAACCTGTAGCCCAACGTCACAGTCCGCTCAACACTAGAGTGATATTTACTTGCGTAGTAGGCAAATGTAACACTACATGTATAAGTACCGTCTCTGTCTCTGACTATGGCTGCAACTCTGGAAAAAGACTGCCTGTCACTCTGTTACCAAGACTGTCATCACCACGACTGTCACCAAGACTTGTCACCAAGGACTGACTGTCACTCTAAATAAATAAATAATCGAAATATCGCTAACAACTAGCTAAAGCGCCATTCTATTACTTCATAATCACCTAACATCTAAAGCTAGATAAATAACTAATAGAAACATTTTCTTACCCTGGTCCTATAGAACTAATTCCTACATGTTGTCTCTGGCAAACAACTCACACCTCTTGGAGCCAAGATCGCGAGCCAACCTCGGCGACTTGCTCCCAAAGTCTGTATGGGTCGTTCACCAGAAAACGCCTGACATACGCCCCTGCTAAACTACATGGCGCTGTCCCGATCTGTCCCAAACTTCTATATATATAGTCTAAGTATCTAGCTTCCCGCCTAACTAACATTAATAATTGTCTGTCTGTCGAGACCCCCGTATCAGTCGCTCTACAAGACAAACATTGCCCTAACCTTTGTCTGGTCTCTGTCAAGTCTATCAGTGAGCCTTGATAATAGTTATAATTCTAATTAATAACACTCACACACACACACACATCCGTGACACTAAGGAAAGAGGAGCGCATTTTAACGTCATGTCTCGGGACGACGCAAATTCGTTGGCCACGAGCTGAATATTATGTTCAGTGTGAGCAAGTAAGGGTGTAGAGAAACTGTATTATGAACATAAACTTTGTTTGGTATGGGACAGTAGAATTTGAATACATTGTTATAATTTACCAGGAAAATAATTTTTACATCACCCTGCATAGAATGACTACTAATTATTCTTAACTTTCTAAACTAGGAATAACACTTGACATAACAGATTTATATATGAGTTCTATTTGTTCACAAAGTCACTAAATATCTTAGCAATTAAAACTTTAAAAATTAAAACATACTAGTCGACCGGCGGCATAGCATACGCCGCTTTTTTGCAGGGCTGGCCTAAGGCACTGCAACATATGCGACCGCAGTGGGTCCCGCACTTTCATTGGACCCGTGCTAATTTTTAGGTGTATAAATTATTAAATTAAACCATTTTATAACATATAACAGATTTCCCGCAGCCTCTTGATTTACCAGGAGCCTTGGAAATCTTAAATGTTATTAAATATAGGCCTCCGAAAAAGTCCTGGAAATCTCCGGAAATTATTAAAATCTTTTGTACAGTAAAAGTAAAGTAAACAAGATTACAAAGAGAGTTTGTGTAATACACAAACTCAGAGGCGGCCCCCGTCGGAGTCGGATCCCTGTCAAATCCGCCAATTCGCAAGATGTTTTGGATGTTCCTTCTAAGTCCCTGGCTCAATTCCAGTATGCTCCCATCCTTAAACTATCGCAATATTTCTGAAAGAACAGTAAAGGTTAAATCATATTTTCAAAAGCCTTTAGTGTTTTTTTTTAACCGTGACGGACAGACCAACCAACAGACAAAACGCACAAAAATATGTTAGTTACATCATAATGGGTGTATTAAACAATTTTATTTTAAAAAATCTGATTTTTTTTTTAAATTTAAGAAATTAGTTTAGAATCATGTCATTTCCGGGCTTTACGCTAGTACACGAAAGCCGCTGCTAAAAAATCATTTTAAAAAATGTGCGTGAACTCTATATGCCTTACGTATTTCTTATAGTAACATTTCCTCCCTTACATTTACGTAATTATTTTAGAATTGGTGTTTTGTTATTAAAAAATCGCTTGCATAATTAATTTTATAAATTAAACGGTTTGCTTTTAGAAAACTAAAAGTAGCTGTTGCACCTAAACTTTTCAAGCCGCATTTAATGGTGAAATAATATTTTTCGTATCTCTTCTAGTTTTGGCGCTCTGAGTCTAACAGACGGACAGACGGACAGACAGACAGAAAGTCATTTTAAAAAATGTGCGTGATATCTACATGCCAAGAGCATTTCATATAGTAACATTTCCTCCCTTAGATTTACGTAATTGCTTCACAATTGGTGTTTTATTATTAAAAAATCACTTGCAAAATAATTTTTATAAATTAAACGGTTTGCTTTTAGAAAACTAAAAGTAGCCGTTGCACCTAAACTTTTCAAGCCGCATTTAATGGTGAAAAAATATTTTTCGTATCTCTTCTAGTTTCGGCGCCCTGAGTGTGACAGACGGACAGACGGACAGACGGACAGACGGACAGACGGACAGACGGACAGACGGACATTTTGCACAAACCTAATAGCGGCTTTTTCCCCTTACGGGGGCCGCTAAAAAAATATCCGGAAATGGAAGTGAGATTAAAAGGAGCAAGCAAGTGAAATTATTATTTTAACGTAATTTGTGATATTAATTAAAGTATTTCTAAAGTCAAACCTGAGAGAAGACTCTATCTGTGTATTGTCGTTTTAGTTTCAAGAGTCTTACGACACAATATAATCTGTAAATACTTACTTAATATTATGACCAATTGAGAAGAAGATAATTATATACACCACTTTCATTCACAAAATGCTCCTCTATTCTATACTATTTTGTGAATGAAAATAGTGCGGATTTGGATACACCGTTTTCCATTCACACCATGCTGCGCCATGGGATCTTCCCTATTTACTTGTTGCTTTGTTGTTGTTTGAACTTTTGAACTTGTCGACTTTGAGAATTATATATATACTAGTCGACCGGCGGCATAGCATACGCCGCTATTTTCCAAGGCAGGCCTTAGGCACTGCAACATATGCGACCACAGTGGGTATCGCACTTTCTTTGGACCCGTGCTAAATTTTAGATGTATAAATTATTAAATTGAACCATTTTATCACATATAACAGATTTCCCGCGGCCTCTTGATTTACCAGGAGCCCCCTGGAAATCTCCTGAAATGTTATTAAATGCTATGCCGCCGGTCGAAAAAGTCCTGGAAATTTCCGGACATTATTAAAATCTTTTTAAAGTACAAAAAAATGCTATGCTATTTTGTGAATGAAAATAGTGCGGATTTGGATATATTATTTCCCATTCACAACATGCGGCGCCATGGGATCTTCCCAATTGCTTGATATAAGTAAAGCGAATGCGTGAATTCATGAATGAAAAATACTATGAAAACGGCTAATTGACCTTAATTTACGCGATTTTAAGAATATAGCTGCACTCATGTAACAATGCTTTAGAAAAACAAATTTGAATGTTAATTTGATTAAATGGACTATAATTGGTATGTTCATGTGCTAAAGCATAAAACTATATCTGCGAAGTGAAGTTCTATAATCGAGCCATGGGACCTTCCCATTAACTTGTTATAAGTGAATTCATGATTAAAAAAATACAACAACATATGCGACCACAGTGGGTCACGAACTTTCTTTGGACCCGTGCTAATTTTTAGGTGTATAAATTATTAAATTGAACCATTTTATAACATGATATAACAGATGTCCCGCTCTAAAGTCAAACCTGAGAGTAGTATCTATCTGTGTATTGTCGTTCTAGTTTCAAGAGTCTTACGACACAATATAATCTCTTCCGGCTTCCACTTTTTTAACCTCCATTCCATTCGCTACACAAATTCATAAGAGAGTTTTATGAACTAAAAATTTGTGCATTACAATTGTGTGTACTTTATTTTATGTCTATAAATTGTGTTTAATCTCTAAGACTGAGGATCATGCAATTTTTTTTTTTCATAATTTAGAAATCATAATTCAATAGTAGATATATATACATGTGTTTTCAAGTTACACGAAGTTACTTCCTTTTTCCAGTCTATATTTATTTATGTCTATGCTATTTTGTGAATGAAATAGTGCGGATTGGGTCCATTCACACCGCGTGCGTGCGCCATGGGATCTTTCCAATTACTTGTTGCGTGTTGCTCGTTTGAACTCTTATTTTGAGGAATATATATATATAGGTATATAGATTAAAACTTTAATCAATTGAATTAAGAGGTTTGTACATAAAAGTGAAAGATTAACGTCACTAATTAGCACATTTTAAAACCATCAAACAAAAGAATATTTATAACTTGTGTTTAAACGTATTGTCACGTACGCAATTCTAAGTTTATCTATGTATTTCATAATTTAGTAGGGCCACTGGGTTTTTAACAGAAACTCCTACTCTGGTTTAACCCAGGGAATTTCCCTGGACTCTCCAGCGGCCATTTTGGATTCTTCTGGAACTTCGACGTCATCGAACATTGAAGATCAAAACTTTATGCTTAGATTCTCCAACTATAGTACAAGAACTCTAACTGACCAAGCTGAATTGAGTCAAGACAATTCATACACCAGAATGAGAGTCAACAGAAACAGAAAACTCAAACAATTCGAACCAGGAGACCAAGTATGTCTGTTATTACCAGACTAAAACAACAGACTATTCATAAAATGGCAAGGTCCATTCCCTATAATCAGAAAGATCACAGATGTTGACTATGAAATCGACATCAACAACAAAAAGAAAATTTATGACATCAACATGGTACAGAAATACAATACTACAATAGAGGATACCACAAGTCCAGAACAAACTGAAAGAGCCATATCAGTAATACCCGAAGAAGATGAAAATGACACTTCTGAATTCAATGATCTCATTATACCACAGACAGTTAATAAGCAAACTGAATTCTGGCAAGACATCAAACTTAATTCACTTCCAAAAGAACTGACTAACATCCTCAAAGAACATTCAGAAATATTTACAGATATCCCAGGCAAGACTTCAACTTTTGAACATAACATAACTTACCGATTCCAAGCCTACAAAAGCGAGACCATATCCATTACCAATACACTACAGAGAATTCCTTCAACAAGAAATTAATCAGCTCTTAGAGCAAGGCATCATAGAACATTCAAACTCTCCATATGCTGCACCAATAGTACTCGTCAAACGAAAGCAAACACCAACTCCAAGAATGTGCGTCGACTTCAGACAATTGAATAAAATAACTCAGCTCGACTCGTATCCCATGCCAAATCCTAAAGATCTTATGACACAATTTTCCGAAGCAAGATTCTTCACCAAAATAGACTTGTCCAGAGGTTATTACCAGATACCAGTCAAACAAGAATGCAAACAATTTACCGCCTTCACAACAGCTTTTGGGCTATTCCATTTCAATTTCATGCCATTCGGACTAGTCAACGCCAGCAGCACTTTTAACAGAGCTTTCACAGAATACTAGGCCATCGTTCTGACACAGTATCGTACATTGATGACATTTGTATACTACATAAAACATGGAAAGAACACATCAAAGGCCTACAGGAAGTTTTCAGTATCTTGAGACAACATGGTTTTACCATAAAGCCTAGCAAAGTAGAATTAGCCATGTCTGAAGTATCCTTCCTAGGTTATCAAGTCAGCTACAATTCACTCAGACCACAAGATAGCATTATTCAACGCATCTTAGACATCAAAGTCCCCACCAATAAAAAGCAAGTCAGAAGCATTTTGGATCTGTGTAATTTTTACAGACATTTCATAACCAATTACACAGCACTCATATCTACATTGATCGACCCCAAAAAGAAAGGTCAACCCACAAAGCTTCCATGGTCTACAGAGCTGAATAAAAAAACGAATACATCAAAGCGACGTTTTCCAGAGACACTATACTCAAGCTTCCGAATCCAGAAAAGCATTTTTACCTCGCCACCGATGCCTCATCTTCATCTATAGGAGCATGCCTAATGCAGAAATACCAAGAAAATCTGCATCCACTATTTTTTATCAGCAGGAAATTGTCACCAGCTGAAACCCGATACTCAACTATTGAACGTGAATGTCTGGCTATTGTCTGGGCCATAGCCAAGTTCACCAAATATCTACTAGGTGCACATTTCACACTACTAACAGACCATGCACCACTAGCATTCTTGAACTCAAAGAAAATGGCAAACAGTCGTTTAACTCGTTGGAGTCTACAACTCACAGACTACCAGTTCGAGGTCAAGACAATCCCAGGACGCGAGAATGTCTTCGCTGACACACTTTCAAGATGTATTTAATTCATTACATAATTTTGTGTACATTCTTTCTCTACAGGTATACTATACCAGTTTTGTATTAGCCTACATTTTATTTCAGCATCAAGTAACCGAGAGAGAAGTCACTCATCCAAGATTCATTTACCCAATTACTTTATGTTCTATTCCATATTATGCATTGTAATTTTTTGCTGTTGTTCACAACAAACATTGTCTCATACTATTTCATTTTTCCTATTCATGAATACAATCTTGGGTTTAATTTCAAAAGCATTTTATTAGTTGCAATATTTGATACAAATTCTTCAAATAATTTTGTTCATATGTACATGACACTAAATTGAATTTTTCTTGTTTCATAGTTGTCACATTTTAGTATCAAATTTTTTTTAGAGCATTGTCATGTATTACCTCAACCATGGAACTATACTAATGGAACACCAGCTCCTAGTTTTTACTAGCGGAGTGCCGTCGCGCATCTTTTTTAGCGCATGGTGCAATGTGGAGAAAATCATGATGATGCCAAAGAAGAAATTTACTCTGCCAGTCACCCGGACTGACCTGCAATGAGAGTAAAACTTTCCTACGCTTAATTTGATTAGATCTCTAAAAACATCATCCATTTTCTCACAATGTTGTGTAATATATAAAATTTTCCTGAATAAGGGATCGTCACAAAAGTTATTTTTTTAAGGCCACCCCATAAAAATAGCTTTTTTCAGTACTTCCACATTTTACACAAAATCTGGAATTTTCTTTTATGTAAATGTAATCATTATCATCTGTCCCGCGTAACCAAATCCTCCACTTTTCCAGGTCACCAGTTGTTCTTAACAAGATATCAAGAGAGAGAGGCTGGTCCATTATTTGCGTTGTCCAGCCAGCTTTTCTTCTGACAACCCTTTTTTTTTTTCGTTATCTCTCCTGAAGGATAATTTTTGAAAGTTACAAAATACAATTCCAAACCAACCCATGCAGTTATCGTATTTTCACAGTATTGAAGAGTCCTCCTTTTTGCCAACCATAGTGTTGATTGACCAAAGTAACTTTATCTAATTCATTTGTCTGATTCTGTTTATAGTAAATATTCATGACTAGATCTTTTATATAATAATATTTTTTTAAATAATATTATCAATTATAGGCTAATAGACATACTTTAATAGATCTAATCAGAGGCGTCACTAGGGTGGGTGTCACCCGGTGCGGTAAAATCAGGGTGTCCCCCCCCCCCCAGCGTTCCACTTATTCTTCAAATAAAAAAAATATCGTTGTTCAGTTCTTGTTTTTTCTAGCGCAATAATACAGTTCGTTGATTGCTGCTCCACAAAGTTTAAATGCGTATCGACTATGTTTTTTTCTCGTACATACTATCGTTAATCATTACATATCAACATCTACGATTTTTTAAATAGAAAGAAATTAAAAACCAACTGAGCATGCTTTCCTAAGTAAACATTAAACAGCTCTTAATGGAAACTTTTGAATATTATAATCACATATAGTGGTAGTTTCATGAGGACAACTAAATGAAAAATGTCACTTAATGAAAAGTATATTGATAGGTACAAAAATTTTTAAAGAATTTTTTTACCATATAAAAGTTTACAATAACTTTAGAAAATAAATATTTAAATTTCCTTTTCAGGATTTCAAATTAGAAAACTTATAAAAAAAACAACAACTTTAAACTCAATATATCTTGCTACTTCGTTTACAATGGACAGAATTGCTTGATTTGATTTCAAAAAATAGTTGTTAATTAATGTTGTTAAATGAGAAAACGTTTTTAATTGATGTTTTAATAAAAGACAGATATTAGTTGATGTTGTTAGTTGATGTTTTAATGAGAGAACGTTATTAGTTGATGTTTTAATGAGAGAGCGTAATTAGTTAATGTTTTAATAAGAGAACGTTGTTAGTTGATGTTTTAATGAGAGAACATTGTTAGTTG
>JADKLZ010003886.1:27468626-27498209 GCA_021533235.1 Biomphalaria straminea
ATATCTAGATCTAGAACTAGTGTAGATCTAAGACAGAATCTAGATCTAGTGAAGATCTAAAACAGATAATTGATAGATATAAAATTTAAGTCGGCATTAGTTAGTGTTTAGAGATCGGATAGATCATAGGATAGACGATAGACTCGGATAGACTGACTGACTTACTGTGTAAAAATATTCAATTTATTGATGCAAAATGATTTTTCAAACTTTAGGATTTATTCCTTGGCCGCATTGGTCTATCGTTCTACGATCGTTAGAGCACGCTCTGATCATTTTCTTTTACTTTTTTGACTAAAAACTAATTCTAAATATTTGAATCGATAAGACGACAGCCATACATAAAGAAGCCATGTCAACAATAAATAGATCCACATCACAAGCCTATATATATTGTTATAAACCTGTTAGTGGCACAGATGGGGGGAGTAGCGGTGTGTGTAGTCAGCCGACGCAAATCGCCCCAGGCCAGAGGAGCGGTCAAGCGTGACGAGTTACTACTCTCAGCCGCGACGCGTCTCAACTAGAAGTTTCAGGAGAGTTCCTCGGCGTATACACAGCTCAGGAGCGCCACGAGAATTATAGTCATCTGACCACCTAGAAATGTCGAGGGGCGTTCTGTCCGGTTCGAGAAGGCTAGCAGGGACCCTATATAAAGAGCAGAGGTGTCGCAGTCAAGACGGTTCAGAAAGGGGTTCACGACAGACGATCCAGCGCACGTTCAGCTACAGCACAGTTCAGCGGTGTGGCTCTGTACGGAGCATTACGACGGTTCAGTGCGGAGTACTGTCAAGTACAGTTGAGACGGCTGGCGTCTTGATCTTGATCTATGATCGAGTCCGGCACATCGAGCCCAAGTGTGTGAAGTCAGTCCTGAACTGTTGAACCCAGTGCAAGCCCGGAACGAGACGGAGAGACCAGTGCAAGAGTTGATACGGCGATACGGTGCTATCGGAGAGATATTTGTACAGTCTGTTACGTGCTGCCAATTGTACAATATTGGCTGTTCTTTATTCACATTAAACTTTTACGTTACTTTGGAGCCCGGAGTTGTCAAGTTCTTTAAGTTGGTGGTGTATGGTGCAGTTTGCAGAGAGCCTGGATAGTGAGATTCGTAACAATATTTTCCTATGTCTTTCATTATGAAATTGTTGATATGGTGCGCATAGGTGCATGCGTAGCCTATAAAGGCAAAATATTAGGAATAATGAAGTTTTGTACTTTTCAAAACTAAAGATCATAGTTATATATAGACTGATAATTACGTCGTAGAATTTATGGCTCAATTGCCGCAATCTTTATTCATCTTTTTCTCACGTAGATGTAGTACATAAAACGTATTGACTCTTCCCAAATGAAAATAACATCCTACGACCAGTCTATATTTATTTATGTCTATGGTGTGTACTTTATTTTATGTCTATATAAATTGTGTTTAATCTCTTAGACTGAAGATCATGCAATTTTTAAATTTTTCATAATTCGGAAATCCGAATTTAATAGAAATACATGTTTACACGTTAACTGAAGTTACTTCCTTTTTCCAGTCTATATTTATTTATGTCTATGCTATTTACGTAATGTAGACCTACATTATAAAGCATAAATTAAATAAACCTAATTTAACAGTCGTAATTGGATAGATCTACTTAATATAAGTAGACCAAACACAGTAAATTATTAAATTCAGAGCATAAAAGCCATTATGTTACAGCCTTTAACATAATTATTATATTATTTATTGTATACAGCTTATAATATAGATTTACGAAAATGTTATTCCACAAACGCTTCAAAATACTATTATCTATATATTATTTCTCAAAGTAAATAGGTCAGACGTGCAACAACAACACAATGCAACAAGTAATCTATTTTTAGCTCCATTAATCATTTTTTTAACGCATTGGCTTTACTTATTTTATAATGCGAAAAATTAGAACCATATTTAAAACTCGAATTATTTATGTATTTATTAGTCCAAGCGAAAGTTTTCTAGAGCGCAAATACTCTATAATTCTTTAGAAAAAAAAAATCCATTGACTTGCAAAAGACCTTTAATACGAGTATTTGTGAACAATTGTGGTGGAAAAAAATGACTATATTTTGTTAAAAATGTGTTTGATTTCTTTTAAAGCAATAGCTTAACAGACAAATAATTATAGGGATGTTAAATCGACAGGATGGCGCGGGGAATCTGTTGTAAGTAATAAAATGGCTTAATTTAATAATTTTTACACTTTAAATTAGAGCGAGTCCTATAAAATTGCGGGTCCTATGAAATGCGGGCCCCACTGCGGTCGCCGGCCCTGGTAAATAGCGGCGTATGCTATGCCGCCGGTCAACTAGTCTAAGGAATAATTCTGAGAATCAGCCATTTTATGATAAAGATGAAGGACAATAATGACTAAAGAATGGAATTCATTTTTCCGATTTTAATTTTGCAATGTTCAAGGCGAGATTAGTCTACTTGTGCCTCCCTCATTATTTATAAATATAGGCCTAATTTTTTAATCTAAAAAGCACAAAAGTAAATGTTTAATACAATATAAATGAATATTGAACGAGGAATTTCACCATGTACATGTATTTCCGCATGTAGGTACTATTTATCCAAGAGTTTAATAAATTAATGATCAGGAACATTTTGTTGACCGTTTTCAAAGTCACAATCTGAAGTACTATTAATAGAATATTATAAAGTTTATTAAATTTATACATTCTCTTTAAAATATTTTTTTGGGGGAGAACAAGTTCCTTTTTAAAAATAATATCTAACATTAATTTGTTGAGGGCAAAATAATCGTGCTTTAAGAGATATAAAGGAGAATTTTTTTTCTTTTATGTTTTCTTTTTTTTTTCTGATACATTTTCATAGCTAAATGCTGATTATTAAAATATAAGTATATTTATTGTGTCTTATTTGATTTTTTATCTTGATATTGTAATAACTTCTAAAATAGGCAACTCAACGAAAGGCAGTATATAACAATTAACTAGGCGTTTATTTATACTACAAAACTAACAGGCCTGGACTTCAGCTATCAAGTCCCAGAATGTCCTACTTGCCACTAAACCATCGCCACAGACCACCGACACACTCCCAGTGCCGCCCCAGGTCTTCAACACAGATAATAGCACAAAGGACGTTCTCGAGTCAAGACAAAATCACTGCAGCCGGATCTATCCCGATAGTCTTTTTTTTTTGTCTTCTGTTCACTAGTGCGCTCGGGCGCACCACAAATCCTGGTGCAAGGCAGGGTTACAACAATATGTTAATTAAAAAAAATCTGCAAAGATGGAAATCTTACCAACTACCAGAGGAAAGCATAAAATTGGCTACCAAGGCTACATGTATACAAAACATATTTCCAAAGTATCTCATATACGATGGAGATGCGTGCAACGGAATAATATTGGCAAAGGAACTATGACTAATAGTCTAGACCTGACTCTGCCTAAACTTGGGAATAGCCACAGCCAGGCTCCTGAACCAGCTGCTATTTCTATAGCGAAATGCCATGACACCATGAAAAAAAGCGAGTACAACAGAGGAGAAACATGGCCAGATATATCGAAATTGTTTGGAATATCTGAAACATTGGCCTCTTTCAGTCGTAGAACGACAATGGTTCATCTCACACACTTCCTCGTGTGGCTGTGGAGCCCTATTTTGGAAAGACACTCCCGTCCACAAATATCGCAGGTAGCGGTGGTCTTCGCTTCAGTGGTAGAGGAGCTGGACATTTTTCGCTTTGTCCGTTTTTCTTCGAGAGCTGAGGCCCATGCTCTTTTGCTGTCCATAGCTTTCTTGGTCACTGTCTCTTTCCATCTGGTGCGGTCTAGAGCTATGTCTTCCGAATGGTCAGTATTGATGTTCACTGATTTGAGGTCTCGCTTTATTACATCTATTTAACGGAGGTGGGGGCGACCAGTTTTTCTTGAGCCAGTCGCGAGTTGTCCGTAGAGGATGACTTTCTGTATGCGATTGTCCTCCATCCGGCGAACATGTCCAAGCCAGCGCAGGCGGCGTTGTCTGAAGGCTGTAAAGATGCTGGGAATACCTGTTCGTGCAAGGATCTCAATCTTTCCATGTGATTTTCAAGATCCTACGAAGACATTGCAAATGGAATGAGTTTAGTTTTCTCTCTTACTTTGCGTAGGTGGTCCATGATTCACTGTCATACAGTAGTGTACTCATAACACATGCCTTGTAGACTTCCATTTTGGTCACTGACACCCGAAGAAACGTCTTCTCTACCCTATGAACATTTCATTAAGCGAAACCTGAGGTACCAGAGCACTAGGCAATGTTCACGGGTCCCAGAGTATTTTACTGAACTAATTATAGATAGCCCATGGTCTATGACTTTGAGGCCTGAGCCAAAACAGTTTTTGATAATGGGCCAGATACACATAATCGGATTATTGTTTTTGGTTCTGACGAGTCGCTAAGATTACTTGTATCAAGTGATACTTGGCTGTTGGATGGCAATTATAAAATTGCTCCGAATGGCTTCCTACACCTGTACATCATATGTGTTCCCCTAGGCAATTCAGCGGTTTCGACTGTGTTTGCCTGTCTACAATCCAAAACAGAAGAAACGTAAGAAATTATGTTTCAAGCTATTGTGAATCGTTGCCATGAACTAGATTTAAATCCAGATCCATCGATAGTTGTCGTAGATTTTGAAAAGGTTGTTATTAACTCCATTCAAAGTGTATTTGGGCATTAGGGCTGATTTTATTCCCTTGCCCAAAATGCGTGGCGGAAAATTCAAGAACTTGGTCTTGCTACGGCTACCAAGTATAAGGAAAGTGAAAAATTCAGACAAGGGCCAACGTTGCGGGAGCCCCAACTTTCCTAGCAAGTTCTCACGCTCTCCTGGTGCAGAGTTCTGCTGGTAAATTTTGGGGAAAAATGCTAAGCTCTGATTGACACAATCCCTGCACGCTCGTCTGGTCTAGGGGTTGTGTCTGTCGGGGCTATAGCTTATGCTGAATTGATCAGCCGCTGCCCTGGAGACTAGTTAAGGGTCAAGCCATTTAAATTTGCGGGCTCTAAACTGGTGGTTATATACAAAAAAGGTCTCCTGCCCCACTCCACTTTCGTGGATTTAAACCCTGCTCATACGAGTGAGTGGTTGAATTGGTTTTCTTTCGGACAGCAGGGTTTCTGTCCAGGGCTTTTGCAAGAGAGGATTTAAGCCTCTCAAGCCCTCACTCAAAAGGAGTTTGATGAATGAATGAAGAACAATTTTGTGGCCAGATCGATTCTTTAACCTTTCTGTCATGCACAGCTTGTGTATGCACATCGGGATTGGTATTCTTTTCATTGCACCATAAGTTTTGCGAGTATCTGTTCCTAAGGTGCATTTTGTTGTCATTTTTTGGTTGCCTCGGTGTGAGTGGGTCGATGGCGGCTTCTTTGGTGATGGTGCTATGTATTTGGTGTTTGTTTTCCCCAGTTTTGGGTAAGTTATTTATTTATGTACTATTTGTCGTGTTTAGCTTTAATTCGTTATTTCGAGGATCGTGCGAGCGGCGATCTTTAAGGATGTTTATCTTTTGTAATAGGGACGCAGGCTTTGGGACTCTGTCATGTCATGCCCCTTCAGAGAGTGTGTTGTTTATAAGAGTGTAGGGCCCGGCATCTATGGCACCGTGTGGTATATTGAGCTATGTCACCGAGTTTGAGGTGCGTTATGTGAACTTTAATTAATTATATAATATGTCATATTTAAACTTGTGTACTATGAATACTAGCTGTTGACCCGCATTCATTGATTGTATCTATTGTATCTCATATCATGTTATTTTATCACTCATTAAACTGTTGACTTTATATCATTGTTGTTCAGCTGATATAAGTTGGCAATGTTCACATCCCACAAATTGTTGTTCAGTTGAATGACTTATAGTCGGCATCTACTTATTCATGCCGTTACACTATGTTTAGCTTATACTGCTCAGTGAGAGGGTAGGCCCGGGCAAAGAATTCATACCCTAGAAGCTAAAACGAGTCTGCTATCCTAAAAAAAAACCTCCCTGACACTTTCTGCCAGTACATGACGTTCCAGCAGGAAAGGTTTTTTTTCAGAGCCTTTGTCTCGAAGAAGCACTTCCACTTTTGAATTATTTCGATGAGACATATGTTTCGGGTTCAGAAGTGCGAAGAAACCCACGCGCACAAACAAATAGTCTGTTTCTTCGTTTTCGACGTGTCATCCCCATAAGTGTGGAACGTCCATTCGGTTACATTAAAGAGTTCACACAGAACTAATAACATTAGTGAAGGATAGAACAACAAATCTTTCCATTTAGTGAGCTATCAACACCCTTCAATTTTGAAATTAATTAAAAAGCAGATAGTGCATTAATTGCAATGGACGCTATTGGCAATCCACAATTTAAGAAATACAAAAAGGTTTTTATTGACCAACAAAAATGACAAAAAATTTGTGTACCGGTACTCAATATACAGACAACAAACAAAAACATTAGAACGATTCTTAAAGGGAATTGGCCATACCATAAGATTTCACTAGACTATATAACTTTCAAAATAAGTGACTTTGTTTTGTAAATTTAAGTTGCCTCTAAGTATTACACAAACTCACCTTAACTAAAACATTTGTCTTTGGTTTTTTTTCTTTGTAATTTTGGTAAATACATTTACTGAAAAATGTGCGTATCAATTTATGATTTTTATGTCTGCCGAGGCCTTTTTAAAATAACGAAAAAATTAAACATTACTACGGTGTAAAACGCTAATGCCAGGGGTTCTTAATACAACAACACAATTCATACAACAAAGATTCGTAGAAAACATTTAAAACATATTGAAACAGCGATAGCTAATATATACTATATATCATGGGCGTAGCCAGGATCCCCCCTCCGACCGCTAAAAATACATTACCGGTATATATATAGCCTATATAGGCAATGTGTGTGTTTGTGTGTGTATATATAATTAATCTTTATTACATTCTGACCCTTCATTCTTTCGGAACATGTAGCCTATATTGTATCCGAGAATATGTTCTTCCTGGAGTTCGTGGGAAAAGTGTAGACTTTCTTTGAAGGCGGGTCTAGAGTAGCACTGTGTGACTAGCACTATTTCGGTATTGAACCTCCCCCCCAAAAAAAAAAACAAAAAAAAACAACAAACATATTCTGAGTTGTAAAAGCTGTAAAAGCAAACAAAATACAAATTTTTAGGTATCTAAATGCATTATCCTGCTATTAAAAAAAATTATTTCAAAAACCTAATGTGTTATTCTTACTAGCTTAGATCCTTCCACGCCTTTCGGCGCATTTGGGTGGAAAGCTGTTTCAACAAAAATCTATCACAGGCAATGTCTGATGCCTCTTCCCACCAGCTCTGAGGACACCCATGAAAGTGTGGCGTGAATTTGTACTAGGATGTCCCTGTTTGCACTTAATTCGTATTTGCCTCCATGTCATCTCAACGTAATGCGTAATTCATTTTGTCGGAGAACATGTCCCGAAAACCTCATGCGACGCTGTGTCACCACCTTACTAAAGGGTTGACTCCAAGTTCGGCATAGGATTTCCTTAATTGAGACCCGTATCTATAACTGACCCCTAAAATTCGCCTTAGCTATCTTTGTTACAATTCAAAAAACTGAAATGGAAAAGTGGTTGGAGTGCTGGGATAAGTCCCAAAAAGCCCGTGGAGTCTGGGAGCGCATGAGGCGCCCTAACCGCACTTCCCCGTGGTGGAGGCTGTCCAGGCTTGAGCAAGCTGTTATAGCACAGTGCAGGACAGGCCACTGTCCTGTTGGCTCATACTTTTCACGGTTATGGCCAAATTTTGACTCACGGTACCCCCGCTGCGGAGAAGAAGAGGAAACCGTGCCTCATATTCTGTTTGACTGCCCCAGACTTGCTGATCTTCGTCTCGATAGGTCTGGGAAACCAAAACTTCTCGACCTGTATGGTGACGCCTACGCACTACGCAAGACAGCAGGGTTTCTGTCCAGGACTTTTGCAAGAGAGGATTTAAGCCTCTCAAGCCCTCACTCAAATGGAGTTTGATGATGATGATGATCTTTGTTAGGAAACATTTAGTCCATTCAATTTTGACGGACTATTCACTGCAAAAATGTGTAACCTCTCTTGGCTACGCTCTTGGAATTATGTTACTGTAGTTTGCTTTAGAATTTATATCGAAAAGAAGGAAAGTTTTATCGTCAAAATCATCTGTTGAGGGGTTTTAAACTAAAAAATCTCTGAAGTATTTTTTTTAAATTCAAAGCCCCATTTAGCTACGCTCTTAGAATTTGGTGAGCGTAGTTTGCTTTAGAATAATATTGTAGAGGGGTTTTTACAATATCCAAACCCTCTGTAGAGGGATTTTAAAACCATCTGGAGTTTTTTTTTTTAAAAAAGCCCTCTGGAGGAGGGGAGTTTAAACTCAAAAGGCCCTTGGCTTAGCTAGGCTCAAGGAATTTTAGTGTATAATTTACTCTATTTGTATATTTAATAGGTATTTTAGCATAAAACCCAGCTGAAGGGGATTTAAACTCAAAACCCTCTTTGACTTCGCTAATAGCATTTTGAGTGCGTAATTTCCTTTTTTTTTTTATACCGTATTTAAGATGTATTTTTTAGCTTCAGACCCCGCTGAAGGTGGGTTTAAACTCAAACCCCATTTGGATACTCTTATAGAATTTAGAGTGTGTACTTTGCTTTTTATACTGAAGAGGGGGGTATCGTAAATTTCGGAAGTGGTTTAAAAACTAAATCTTCCTAGCTATGCTTTTGGAATTTAGGGATTGTTTTTTGTTTGTATTATTTTTTTTGTTCTACAGAAGAGGGGGGGGGGTTAACTGCAAAACCACATTGTAGGGGTTTTAAACCTAAAACCCCCATGGCTGCGCTGGGGCAAGAGATGGTTTAGTATTAAAATCTCACCTAAATAAACAAAATCAAATAAAAAATTAGTCACTTAATTCCGACTCCCCCCCAGGGGGATTTCATTTCGGCGGGAGGGTTGAACCCCAACCCCCTCCCCCGTCTACGCCCATGACATTCTGACCCTTCATTTTTTCATAAAACGTTTATGATACTGTTACGTGCGCATGTTAGTGTAAATGTGAAATGGTGCGAATGCGTGCTGAAAGAAGGGAGAACCAAAATGGAGACTAAATAACTAAACAGTGTTTATATTGTTCTTGAGTATTAAAGTAATTATAAACTATGATGCTGACGTTTTTGAAGTTGATGTATTGTTCAAAGAGTCTCTGTATATAACAAACGTAACAAAAACCTTAGAATAGGTTTTTCCTGGAGTTAGTAGAAAAGTTGTAGACTTTCCGCTCTTGCCAGCAAGGAGATCTGGGGGTGCGCTGGGAGCTCGGGTTAGCACTATTACCGGTATTGAAGCCAACAAAATACATACCGGGTATTCTGGGGTATCCAGAGTGCATTATGCTGCTATTAAAAAGTTTCAAAAACCTAATGAGCTATTCTTACTTTTCTCCTGCGCCGTTCGGCGCATTGGGCGACAAGCTGTTTCCACAAAAATCTGTCACTACCAATGTCTGAAGCCTCTTCCCACCTGCTCTAAAGAGCTACATGAAAGTGTGGCGCAAGTGGTATTAGGATGTTATCGCAACTCTTATTTTGCGTAATTCATTTTGTCGAAGAACATGTCTCGCAAACCTCATGCGACGCTCTGTCACAGCCTTACTAAAGGGTCGAGTCCCAGTTTGGCATAAAATTTCCTTGATTGAAACCTTATCACTAAAACTGACTCCTAAAATCTGTTTTAGTAGCCATCTTTGTTGAGCCACATTCAGTGTTTTTCAATATCGGCAGATGACTATTCATTGCACTTTATTAATGAAGCCACTGGTAGAAATGTGTAACCTCTCTTGACTAGGCTATTGAAATTAGGTGCTGTAGTTTTCCCGTCACTCCTATATGCATCAGAGTCATGGACCTTATACTCCCGCCACACCAAAAAGCTAAACTCCTTCCATCTTCGCTGTCTAAGGAGTATCCATAAGGTGCGTTGGTCTGACCACATACCAGATACAGAAATTCTAAAGCATGTCCAACATGCACAGTATTAATGCGACAGTAAAAATGTCCCAACTCCGATGGTCGGGACATGTAGTCCGCATGCCAGACAATCGCCTTTCCAAGTGTGACAAGTAGGTCAAAGATGGTGGCCGTTTAGGTGTCTAGGGGGTTTTAATATTTTGAGGACCTTAACTTGCACATAGACCTACAGGCACAGCGTTATGAAGGCAGGCAACAAATACTTTTAATAAAATATATGTACAGTTTATTTACATGTAGAAAAATAAGTAGAGGTAAAAATTGCTGTACAAGGTTAGGATGGGGCCTAACTATTTACATAAAATGAGACTATCATCATGAGATATGAGAACCAAGTGGTCTGAATGTCATTAGGCTGGTTGCTTAGCTTTAAGTCCTATGCTGCTCTGACGAGACTGGTGTGGCTGATGCTGAAGTTGTCTGCGGGTGGGCTGGAGTGATAGATCCTAGCGCACGGGACAGTCCAACGGTACGTAGCTGCAGTGACGAGTCTTCTGGCTAGCAATTGTTGGTTGGACTCTTGTGTGTAGTAGGTAAGGCTGGTATCTTCAAATCTGGTGTCAGAAGACTGGTAACAGCGTTACGAAGATAGGGCTTTAAGTAGATGTAGCCTGTAATAAAAGCTGCAACGAGATGCGTAGATCGGCTTAGCCATAATGATGACACTGGGATGTAGACGCCTTTCCGTGAAGGACATCTTCAGAATGTTGAATAGAAATTATAATCTAGTTTCACAACAGTAAGGGGAGTTAATCAATTAAATATTAGATCTCATCGGGGGAGACAATAATAATAATAATGGTCAAGTCTCACGAAGGGAGATAACAAATAGTAATATAATATTTGATGTGGAGAAACTATAACTTAGTTTCACAAATATCAAAGGGAGCTAGAACACACACATATATCGTATCACATAAGGGGAGGTCACAATAATAGTGATAATGGAGAAGTCCCACAAAGGGGAGTAACAAATAGTCAACAGTGATGTACACCCGCCAAGGTGAGATCATCACGAGTAGCTAGACTAACGAGATGAAAGGGGAAGGGGGGAGTTGGCTAAAGGTCAGCGACCATGTCGCCATTGTTTACATCTGGCCGTGAGGCCTGAACAATAGAGCACGGTTGACTGGAGAAAGTCCCGTTCAAGGGACACAATCTCTTGAAGTTAAAATTTAATACGAGGGGAGATTATTCATATATCTCTTCTAAGCATAGTATTAATACGGCGGTCAGCCGAAATAAGATAATGATAGGATAAGATAAATAACATAATGTATACATGGTTTTATCTAAGTAATATATATGTGGCCAACTGGCCGATAAAATAGAATATATAAATGGTTACGGCATTCCTTGTCACGGAATGACTGTAAATATATACTTGGTAATATGACATGTTATATAACTATTATGATAGTTCCCGGTCAAGGAATCTATCTATAATAATAATAGGGCTCGAGCTGAGCGATGATTTATCAGCGATAAATTAATAATAGCTGAAGAGCTAAATACATGTGGAAAGAATAATTAATAAATTCTAGTCCAGATAAAGTGGATGACTTTGACTATTCAGTCGTACAAGTCATGATAATAAAATATAATACATTAAGTGACTACTTACAATACATACTCCAAGATAAAAAATACACAAATATGTACACAAATATAATGCACAAATATATAAATACACTAGCCTCTTTCTTATCTATTAAGACCATCCAAGTACATACCACCAAATCCAATGTAAGGAAAAGAAATGAAATGAATATAGTAAGCGTAGGGCTCAACCAAAGATATGGATCTTCCCTCTCAGCTCTCCAGAGAGAAATGACATGAAAATAGGAAATCCTGTATCTTTTACGCGTGCATCCGGAGGCGGGGCCTCCAATATGTTTAGATTGTCTGGCGTGTTTAGGAGAAGAGATTGTCGTTTGACCTTGATCGCAAGTATTCGATATAGACACAGGGATAGGCACTTGAATGACCAGGAACGGCCGACTCGTGTCCCTTTGTGTCACCCATATGGCCCGGCGACAGAGATTGTTTGTCTGACGCAAAGGAGACTAGGTGCGCTAGACGGTCATTGTTGTTGAGTCTAAAGAGTCCCTTTGTAGTGATCCGTTCCCCGAACGGGGGAGGGTAAGAGGGGTGCCGCCAGATGAAAGGAGGGGGGAGGTGACCTCCGTCCGATGAATACCATAAAGACACTGCCCAGGAAGTTTGTCCAGATAAGAAAGGGGAAATTACTCCTGTCAATAGACTGGCTAGACATGCGTCGGATTAGGAAGATACAATGTGACGTCGATGCCTAGAGAAAAAGGTGTGGTGGTAGTAGGGGTGGTACTAGTGATTTCTATAGCCATAAGGGCTATAAAGATAAGATAAAATTAATTAATTAAATGCCTAGACCCGAGTGATATCTAGAGGGGGCGAAATTTATTTTTATCACACCAAGCGACTTCTGTATGGAGAGTTATGTACAGGAAAACGCTCCCAAGGCGGCCAATACAAGTGCTACAAAGACACCCTCAAGAGCTCCTTCAAGGAATGCGGTATCGACATTCATGGCTGGGAAGCATTAGCTCTAGATCGCTCCGCATGGCGAGAAGCTGTGAGTCTCGGAGTCTCAAGATTTGAAGCAAGTAGAGTGGCCAGTGAGATAGAGCGCCGAAACAACAGAAAGCAAAGAGAAGAAGCAGGCTCAACTGCAACCGACAAAACCCACCCATGTCACATATGCGGCCGGCGTTTTAAAGCGAGGATTGGACTTTATAGCCATCTTCGAGTCCATTGGAAATGAGAAATGTGCTCATCTTCGAACACGAAGGAGGAGCTACATATTGAAATTAGGTGAATGTAGTATTATTGTCAATATTGTCTGTTGGGGAATTTTAAGACTAAGACTGCTTCATTGATCCCTACGGAAATTTGTTGTAATTACAAGGACTCTTTTCTTTAAAAGTGGTAAAGTTATGAGTGTAATTTTTGGAGTTTTTTTTTCTAATTCAAAACACTATTTAGCTACGCTCATAGAATTTGGTGACTGTAGTTTGCTTTAGAATAGTATTGAAGAGAGAAGTTTTCAACCAGAGGCGTAGCTAGAAATTTTCCATCGTTTGGGGGCCCGTGGGGACTGACTTCTTTGGGGGCCCTTACATTTTGCGTAATACTTAATTTTTAATGTAAAAAATGTAAAATCCCGGGGGGATTTTCAAATTCTCCCCCCTCCCTAGCTACGCCACTGTTTTCAACCTCAAACTCTCTGTATGGGGAATGTTAAACTCAAAACCATTTGGAGGGGTTTTAAACTTTAAAAAGTCACCTAAAGGAGGGCGGTTAACTGAACCCCCCTCCCTCTCCCATTGGCTTGGCTACGCTCTAAATTTTAGTGTGTAATTTTCTTTTATTGTTTATATTGAAGAGGTATTTTTTTTAGCATCAAACCCCGCTGAAGGGGGATTTAAACTCAAAACGTGGCAGTGTTATTAAGACTTAAAATATTACAGATGTGAGCGTGATAAAACATAGCAAAGATTTTTTTCACTAACATTAAACGAGGACAGTTTTCTTAGTAATCGTAATCTTTTCCTTTTTATTTTCGGATATAATCAGTATTTGCGGTAAAACTTAGTTATTGTCTAAGATGGTACCAAGGTATTTAAAAGTTTGCACTCTTTTAATGGTCTCTCCAGCTACAGAAACAATATAATTTTCCTTCCTTTTTTTCTACAAAATCGATTAATATAAATTCTTTTTATTTTTACATTTAATAAAAAAAAACTTTACAGTATTTTTCAATGTGTTCTATTTTTAAAAAATATTTATTTACGTCTGAGCTCTCTGAGAGCAGGGCAAGAAGGCATCATCAGCGAATTTTGTGAAAGCGCAAAAAGGACTATCGGATTGGAAATCATTGGCGTACAAAATGAACCACAATGGCGATGTCACAATCGCCTCTGGGGCGACACTGTGTTAACTATGCGTGCACTTGATATCAAAATTGTTTACCCTAGCCCCCGGGTGTCAAATTCTATCTAGGCTTGTACGCATTTATTTGTAGTCACGAGTAGTGCAACGTCATCGGCAAAGACCAAGTCTGTCATTCGGTTTTGTTCTCGCCATGGAACACAAAAAGGTAGTCTGGTTCATTGCTCTACTCTTTATGTATTCAATGGTTAGGAGGAAGAGGAAGGGCTTTAATTAAGTCTTAAATAATTAAAATCGTTAGTGTCGAATGAACTATAGAAATCATTTAAATCGTTGGATAATGTTTTGTAATCTCTTGTAGAAAGATTATTTTTACTTTTAACGTGTGCTCTTGCCATTTTGTTCATGATAGCCCACGCCTGTCTCATGTCACTTGTCTTAATCCAGTCTTCCAGCTTGGTGCGGTAGCTTCTCCTCAGTTCCTCAAGAGCTCTTTTCCTTTGCCAGTCTGTCGCCACTCATATATGCCTTTTTTTTTTACGGTGATCCATAGTTTATTGTTGGTGTAGATCTTGATACACATGTTTTCACAGAATTTTATCTAATTCGTCACTGTTTCGACCCATTTTTCCATATTTGAAGTGATCAATTTAAATAAATTCCAGTCGGTGAAGCCTAGACAACCCTGTAGTGCGTCCCGAGACATGACATTAAACTGCGTTCCTCTTTCCTTAGCACTTTTGGAGCTCAAAAGTGCCCTACTTCTTTTCTATCATTGTGCCTGCCTCCTCTTTTTCTCAGTATGCCTTCACTAACCAGCACTCAGTCTACTTATCTTTAAAACCTCCCAATGTCTTGGACTAGTCCGTTTGCCGTGGACTCGATGGTTATGGGCACGGCGCGGCAGTCTGCAAGAAGGACACTGTGTGTGCCAGATGTGCTGGAGAGGGTCAAGAGGACAAGGGCTGCTCAGCCCAGTTCAAATGCCCGAACTATCATGCTGGCCAGTCAGCCTACTTCAAGGACTGCCCTGTGTGGAGACAAGAGGTTGCCGTGCAGGAGTACAATGCAAGAAATGGATGATCAGTCAGGCAAAATCGGCTTTATTGGCCCTACCCAAGGGCCAATTCGGCTTAACAAAGACCTAGGTTGCGGCTAAGACTGGAAGATCCAAAGCCACACAGACGGACACATTGACCCCACAAACCCCTCCTCCTCCTTCAACTCAGATGAAAAACACCTCCGAAGAGACAAGAAAGCCTGTTGTCATGCTAAAGATCAGGTTCTCTGTACTCGCTGATGACAGCATGGAGACTGAACAGCATGTCAAAACCAACACTCCGGGAGAATCCGGAGACATCATGTTTGACACAGGTTCTCCTCAGAGAACCCAGTCAGACACCCCAACCTCTACTGAATCAGAGCTTGACCAACTCCCTAAAGGCAGAAATCAAAGCGGAGACGATGCCCAAGGTGAGGGAGAAGGAAATAACCTCTACTCTTACCGGAGGGATCCCCCCTCCCCAGAGAGAAAGACTCCCTCCAAGAGGGTGGTGTCCTCCTCTAAACCCAAATATATAAAGTATGAAAATACTTAGGTCACCGGAATAAAGGGAAACCCCTCCGGCGGCCTCCCAATGCCTATTACCCCCAAGTAGGTCATTTAGAATAAGCCATGGATTCCAGAATTGTACAGTGGAACTGTAAAGGCCTCAAGGCCAATTAAGAGGAAATGCAGCTACTGGTGGACTCTGAGACTCCTGTAGCTGTCTGCTTACAGG
The DNA here is from genome assembly GCA_021533235.1 of Biomphalaria straminea. Taxonomy (NCBI): domain Eukaryota; kingdom Metazoa; phylum Mollusca; class Gastropoda; family Planorbidae; genus Biomphalaria; species Biomphalaria straminea. The sequence goes on from JADKLZ010003886.1 coordinate 27,484,433, forward strand.
AAACATTTCTGAAAGATAACATCACTTTACGAAGCTAAAGTGCTTACTTACAGCCGGAATGTTCAGGATGCAGAAAGAGCATACCCCATGAGAGGGTAGAACTACAGACCACACTACAGGCTGTAGCAGCTAGGATAACCTTACACAAGGTTGCTGCAGCCTGTATCTATCACCGGGCGCTCCATTGGACGCAGCAGGCATGGAGGACCTTTGAAGGCAGCTCCCTCGGCCATATATAATCCTTGGGGATCCCTCACGTGCATTGACCTCACCATATGCGTCCCCGGGCTTCAACTTAAAATGGTCAGTTAGTAATGATCTACGGGGAAGTGATCATTTCCCAATCATCATTACTAACAATCTCCCCTCTTTGTGACGACCTCGGCGGTGGAAACTGAACAAGGCCGATTTGGAGCAATTCCAAAAAAGATGCTCAGAGGATATCACAGAAAGTATCTTCAATGAACAGATCCCAGCTGATTTTTTTGCTATCAAACTACTTGATATTGCCCGGAAAGTTGTCCTCCCCCAATCCAAAACGGCCTAGCAAACCATGGTTTGATGCAGCTTGCAAAATTGCTATTGGCGATAGGAAAAATTGACTGGCTGCATTTATAAAGAACCCTTCCCAGGAAAACCTAAAGCTATTCAGGATAGCTAGAGCAGAGGTTAGACAAACCATACGGTCAGCCAAAAGGAATTCCTGGAGAATTTTTTCGGCAGCCTGGATGCCAAAACTTCTGCTAGAGCGGTTTGGAAGACAGTATGGCGAATCAAAGGGAATGAATCAAATGCAATATGGTATTTGAAAAACCAAGGACGATGTAATGAAACAACAAATACTAGTATACCAATAACATGGCTTTATTCGACAAAATTAGACTACAGTAAACAGTAGATGAGACCAGCACGTCTCACACATAAAAATGGATGCAGTGATATCAACACACAAGCACTGGACATGAAACACACACACACTGACCATGACCTTCCGTCACGCTGGACGCACGCAGAAATCGAACAACTCAGTTACACTACATTCACCCCGCCTAAAAGTTATAGGAACATAAAAACATGTAAATAAAAGTAAATGACAACAATATAGGAAACCTAAGTATCCATACATAATATTTACAGTTACTCTATTGAAAAAGCATTGCATAACTATAAACAAAAAAGTTATATACTATTTATAAAATTATCAGTCCCTAATTGTCATATAAAGCATACAAATATTAAGTTAGACCAGTAGAGAACGTAGTCTAGAATAATAATGTTATAAGAAATACAATACAAAAAGTCATCTGGAAAAGCTATGTACTTTGAAATGATCAGCTCTAAGTGTGTCATATTAATCTACAGATACTGTGATTTTGTGATATGGAAAAATAAGTAAATAAATGTTAGACCTTATAATTAGGTCTGCTTGTTCTTGGTCTCAGATCATATCTACCAGGACCAATACTGCCGTCGCTTTAAATTGGTGACATTGGCGGCTCTCTAACTGAAGGCTCCACCCACACATTTACTTCTTCTTGATGTCCATTTTCCCCTTGTTGCACTTGTGTGTTAGGAGCAGCCATTGGTTCCATAGCCACATGGTCAGTAGGCACCTGGGTTTGTCTCCAGCTCTAGGTCTTCATGTTCCATATGTTGATACACCTCTGAATCTCCCTCTCTTGGAGCGGGGGCCAAATGTCGCAGTGACACTGTTTCTTCTCTTCCATCAGGAAGTCTGACAATGGCATACTGTAGGTGCATGAGATTAAGTCCACAGCTATTGTAGTATCGTCATATTTGAGGCACGGACTCCCTTTTTTAACAACACTTTTCCTGGTTGAGTTAACCATGTCGGGAGTGATTTACCGAACGTGGACCTGCGATAGAACTTGAATATTCTCTCGTGCGGTGTCTCGTTTGTAGCGGTACAGAGAAGAGAACGAAGAGAGTGCAGGGCTTGGTTTAACACCTGCTCCCATTTGGAAACCGGCAGTCCTTGAGTTTTTAAGGCCAGGATGATAGCTTTCCATAGTGAGTCGTTCAGTCGTTCTACTTGAGAGTTGCCTCTGGCATTATAAGGAGTTGACCTGCTTGTGGTCACCCCTCTCTCGTGTAAAAATTCCTGCACCTCTCTTGACATGAAAGAGGTACCTCTATCAAAGTGTACATAGTCGGGCATTCCGAATAGTCCAAATAAATGATCTAGACATCTGATTACTGTTGAAGCCGACATATCAGAACAGGCGTATGCAAATGGGAATCTTGAAAATTCGTCCACTATGGTTAGCAGATATGTGTTCCGAGATGTAGAAGGGAGCGGCCCTTTGAAGTCCATACTTAGTCTCTGGAAAGGTTGCATCGCCTTTATTAAAGTTCGATAAGAATTACTGAAGTATCTGGGTTTTACTTCAGCACAGATTCTGCACTGGTTGATAACCAGCCTGACATCTTCACAAGAGAAAGGTAAGTTTTTCGCTCGCACTAAATGCCATAGTCTTGTTACTCCCGGATGACACAGAGAGTCATGGAGCAGTTTCAATTCATTCCGACTCATAGCTGACACACACCCGTTTCTGGAAAACGTATCAGCCGCTACATTTTGTTTGCCTGGTCTATACAAGACATCGTAGTGGAAACAGCTCAGTTCCAGTCTCCACCTTTGAATTTTCTCATTCTTTATTTTCCCTTTGCTGTGTTTGTCGTACATGAAGGCCACAGAACGTTGATCCTTTAACAAGGGTGAAGCGATTTCCTATTAAGTAGTGGTGCCATTTTCTTTAAGATTCTACAATGGCGTAGGCTTCTTTTTCTATTGCTGAGTGCCGCCTTTCACTTCTGGAGAGTGTTCTTGAAAAGAACGCCACGGGGCGGCCATCCTGTGGTTAAGGGTGGCAGCTATTGCAACATCCGAGGCGTCTGTTACAACCGTCAGAGGTCGAGTATAGTCGATGGTGAAGATGTCAGCTTTCTCCAGCTCCTGCTTTAATTCGTTAAGGACTGTCTTTACTGTTTCTGAAAGAGGGAACGACGTGTTATTTGCCCAAACATTTATTTTGTTAGAAAAATTTGGGATCCACTGCGAGTAGTACGCCAACATGCCCACGATTCGTTTTTGTGAGCGCATATCATTAGGAGGAGGGAGATTTCTTAAAGCCTGGAATCTGTCAGGGTCTGGTTTTAGTAGGTCTTTCGAAATTTCGTATCCTAAGAGGCAAACTTTGTCAGTGGCTATCGTACTTTTGTCTTCATTAAATGTGATCCCATTCTAGAAGCATCTAGAAATCTTTGAAGATTCTCATCGTGCGACACTTTATCGTGACCACATACCGTTACATTGTCCACATATGCAAAGGTGTCCTGCAACTTTTCATTCTCAATAATTTGATTTATTGTTCTTTGAAAGCATGCAACTCCGTTGGTAACACCAAAAGGGATGCGGCAGAACTGATAGAGTTTGCCACATGCCTCAAATGCAGTAAACGGCCTTTCCTCAGTCTTGATTGGTATCTGATGGTAGGCACTTTTGAGGTCTAGAGTACTAAAAACAGAATAGTCGGATATCCGTTCTACCAGTTCGTCGACTCGGGGCATTGGGTATGCATCCAGTAAGGTGAAGCGTTTTATTGTTTGACTGTAATCAATGACCATCCTTCTTTTATGTCTCTCTTTCGTTGTCACAAGCACCTGGGCTCTCCAGGGAGACTTTGAGGGTTTAATGATTTTGTCCGACAGGAGTTTTCTAACTTCAGACTCAATAAATTTGTCATCGCCTATTGAGTGCTTTCGGGACTTAGTAGCCACCGGTCTGAAGTCCGAAGTTAGATTACTAAATAGGCTTGGTGTCTCGACTCATGCTGCCTTTTGCTTCATTTTCATACTTGTATATATAATATTATTTGTACCAAATTTCAAGGCAATAAATTCATAAATAAAATTTTTATCACGCCATCTCTGAACAAAAAACCATGAAAATGGCTAATAGGGAAAAAAAATAACTTCAACATAAAAATATGTATAATATATATAAAATTACAAAATATAAATTAATATTTTAAAACCTTCCACTTTGAATTTCGACATGCTGTATACACCAAATCGTACAGAAATGAATGTTGTATAATATTCAGCTATAAAAAAAAGCATTAATTTTGACCCATAGGGGGGTTTAAGCTGTCCTTAAAATTACTTTTTCACGTTATACGTATTATTAAAGGGCTTAAAATAACCTTTCTAACGGTACCATTTTTACTGTAATAGGATATCTATACTTAAGGATATGGTAGGGTGAAAAACGCCTATAACCAAAAAAATGTTACGCAATTTTAAAAAATGTGCGATTTTTGCTTCGGTTTTGGGTCCCTAATACAAAAGTCTCGTGGCGAATAAAAATGTCTCAATGAGATCGCCAGTAGTTCTAGATCAGGACAGCACATTTTCTTTTTAACCGTGTAGTTGTTACAGTACTTGATATTGATGTACACACACAGTGTCGCAGTTGTCTGTGTAGTTACATAGTTAATAATATCAGGTGGCCGAGCCTTGCTCGGTTAAATAATTTATAACTAAGAAAGGTAATATACTACTGCTACTGGTGCTACAGCCCATGGAAAGATATGGCCTGCTCTTACACATCCCTCCATTCATATATCTCCTGGGCCTTTCGTCACCACGCCCTAACGGTAACCCCAAGTTTAGATATCTTGTTCAGTGTGAGAAAGTAAGGAGCAGTAGAGCAGCTGTGTAATCACCATTTCCTTTGTTTTGGTACGGGACATTAGACCATGAACACATGGTCATAATTATACCAGCAAAATTATAATTATAATAAGGCTTGACATCAAATCCGAAGATTAATGAGGAACCTACACCGCTCTACGCAATTAAAATGTAAACAATTTATTAAGCACTTAAAACGCAATAACTAATCATACATCGGTACATTTAATTTCATTACTTTCCTTCCATAGTTCTATAATAAATCAATCTTCAATAAGATGGTGCGCAAATGTTTAATTATGTCCTTTGATACTTTAAAACTCGTTCTTGTTTGCATTTTAAGCCTAGTGACGCAAGCAGCGTTTTTCCCGTTTACGTCATGGAAAACTTTCATTCATAAATTTTCCATTTCATTCATAAATTATTCTGACCAAAATAAAATTGAGACATTTTCATATCGAAATAACGGTCGAACTCGAGTTTTCCCGATGTGGCCAATGAGTTTAGATTTTTTTTCTCACTAATACGCACATACCGGTACCTTGAAATTTTAAAGAAAATCGTTAGAGCCGTTTTCGAAATAAAATTTATAAATAAATAAATATATATATATATATATATATACAAGAATTGCTCGCTTAAGAGTATAGGATGTTGTTAATTTAAATAGCGCCGCTTTCATCACTAGGTGATGACGTCATTCGCGCTGTTTTATTTTATTGTGTAGTTAGTAGGTACTCTCCCTTTGTTTCTTCGCCATTATTTTTTTATGACTTACATTGTCAAATTTCGCCTGGTGCATTCACGCCATGATGATAGACTGAAGCAGACTATTCTGTTCAGCTTTTGAATTTCTCCTTGGATCTGATATTGAATAGTCTTACCGTTGTTCCTTGTAGATATTTTTAAAGGATTATCTAGACCCCTGTTTAGGGTGAGTTTTATTTTCACATTGTTAAGTTATTTTTATTTGAATACGATAGTATTTATATTTTGTAATTAGACTAGAATATCAGAAGAATCTGTTCATTATCATTCTATAGGGTTTCAGGAGTGAGACCTAAGTTTTAGGCTACAGCACTGAGGTTTTCATCTCAGATTTTCTGTTTTGATTTACGAGTCTGAGGTTCCAGACTGCGGGTTGCTGTGTCCAGACCTGATACAGTTTGAAGTTGTGGGCTTTGTTGTTTCTTTGAACTCTGATGTTAATTGTTGTAATTTGAATCTTTTCATGGAGTTGTTGTCTTGGAATATTGTTGAGAACAATATTACTGAACCTTATAAGTTAAGTTGATTTTATTGTTGTATTATAAACACCCCAGTACCGGTACTATTAAGTATTTAAACCGAAATATAATATACATCATTTCATATATATATCTACTTATATTCATATCATTATCATGATTCATGTATCAGTTCATTGTATAAATATCATTAAATTAAAACTTTTATTTAAATCATTATACACAACGTTTATTAGTGTATGTACGACTGGGTGTGTATGGTGTGACTGTCGGGCTGAACTTTGGGACCAAAATAATAATAAGTTATAAAATTAATTATAACACACATACATTTGTAATTCTCATTAACTTTAATACCTAGACATACTAATATTCATTAAAATATAATCTTAAACCCTGACCCCCCCCCCTTCTTAGAATCAGCCGATCTAACGCAAGAGACCGTCAATACCAATCATTTCTTCGTTATCATCCTCCTCTAACCATGTCTGTAAACGCCAATAGACAACTTCCTTTAATGTTTGATGGGCATTTATGGACGGTACTGAAGTGTTCAGCCCAGCGAACAATTATTTCCTCCTTGTCTGTGAGAAATCTGTTTCCATCAGCACTGAATACAGGAGAAGAGCTATTTTGCTAAAGACATTTCTTCCGACCTTTTTTAAAACCATGACTTTTTCCATAAGTGTCAGATTTACTTGGCTCGTGATTACAGAAGTAAGGATAAGCACAAGTATATTAGCTTAGTTATTAAAAATTAATTACAAAATACAATCTCATAATTGCCAGTTAGTTTATTTATTTTTTAAGAGTAGACATTACATCTTTAATAAATTACTGAATAGCAGTCCTGAGATACATCACTTCCAACAGCTCTGAGATGCTTAGAGTAACCTGAAATAGATTTTGCAAAGATATTTGCATGCTCAAAAAAAAAAAGGGGGGGGGGGCTTAATAAAACAAATTGTGCTATTGAAATGATAAGATAGTAACTCAATATCAACTATAAAAAAAAGCTTTAATTTGACTTGGTTCCTGAAAAGCTTTACTTAAACATAAATAGTAAGTACAAAACAAAACATTTCTCAAGGGTGTCCAACTAAGAAGCACAGCTTTAGAATGCATGTCACAAAGTACAAAACATTCTCTATTTAAAAAATAATTTATTCTCTGTGTACGCAAGTAACCCCAAGACCATAGAAAAACTGAAAGCAAACATCCAGAGCTGCCATTAATAGTGACAGTGTTGTAAAAAGTCTGAATCTTTATGCCATGAACACTTCAAATACAGAGATCGATATTGCTAAATAAAATCCACAAAAAATGCAGTAATAAAAAATAATGTATTATCCATGGGGAAATCTGTGCATTACACATAAAACAAGTTAAAAAGAGAAAAGAAAGCGGCAGTAAAGGATCCTCCTTCTGTCACTAACTGTCCCCTCACAAATCTGCCCGTCTCAAATAACGAAATAAAAATCTTCAGTTTTCGAAGTGCATACTGCTCCCATTCATATCTTAGAAATTCATAAACAACGGAATATAACTCTTTCATACTGTAATGGTTATGTATCGATTCTGAAGATTAAGGATGAAAGCAGTGTTTCACAATACTATGCTATGCAAATCCACTAGGGAAGAAAGAGCATTGTTGTGAATAACTGCTACGTCGCTTTTAGTCTTCTATCCTAAAAAAAACAACTAAAGTATCCCATTCAGACCTTGCGAACTATGGGGCAGATGAAGTTAAGGTCATTTGTTTCTTTGGCCTAATGTTAACGAGCAGGGTGTTATATGGCCAGCACAACGACCAACTGCCATTACGTTCCCCAACTAAAGTCAGGTATACATTAGAGTTGGGTGGACTCGGGGGCGCCCTAAAAATCCCGAAATTCAAAATTTTCTCCTTTCTGATGCTTTGACGCCATAAGTGCAAGCGACAGTGCATGCGATTCGGCCGTAAAGATGGAGCATCCATCAGGGAGTCTACGGAAGATTGTTCTGTTCCAAAAGAAGCAGGCACACGCGACCTTTTCGGCCATTTTGGTTATTTATTTATTTATTTTGATTTTATGCACATCAACACAATTTAGGCCATTTCGTGCCCGCAGTCCCTTAAGGACTACTCTCCCTTTACAAAACAAGGGCCGAATTCCATACAATTAAATTATTAAAATCGAGGTCTATTTATTTACAGTTAAAATAGTAAAGGTAGTAAAAATTTAATAATTTGGTAAAAATCTATTGTAAATAGTACATGTCCACAAACTCACAATTCAGATCCTCGCAGACAACCCCACCTCCCGGGGCTCCTCTCTCTTCAGTACAAAAGAGTGTGAAATGTAGGTGTGGCCAATCCTAAGTCTAGACATGGTCGTGCTACCACTCCTTGTCAAACCCTTAGGTGTGGGCCGCCACCTGACATCAGCCACAATCTGCCAGAGTTTGTTGTGAGTCTCAGCCTCCCATCGGTCCTGCCACTCTCGAAAGGCGGCAAAGGCAATACTTTGTCTCAGGTCCGAGTAGGGAATTTGGGTTCCTGACACTGTTTGGTTTAGGGCTCTCTTTGCTTCTCTGTCTGCGGCTTTGTTTCCCTCTATGCCTACATGGGAGGGGACCCAGATGATGGTGACATCCCTATGGCTTGCTGTTATTTGGTCCAACAGCTTTAGGCACTTATGTACCAATGGAATGTCCGTCTTCATCCACCCCAAAGCTTGCAATGCAGATTTGGAGTCGGAGCAGATTATAAATTTTCTCCTTTCTGATGCTTGATTTGATTTTAGGCACATCGGCACAATTTAGGCCATGTCGTGCCCGCAGTCCCTTAAGGACTAGTCTCCCTTTACAAAACAAGAGATAAATCCTATACAATTAAATAATTAAAATCAAGGTCTGTTCATAAATAAAATGGTAAAAGAAGTAAAAATTTAATAATTTGATAAAAATCTGGTGTAAATAATGTATGTCCACAAACTCACAAATTAGATCCTCGCAGACAACCCCACCTTCCGGATAAAGCCCAGTAACTTCCCAGGGTCGACACAATCGAACAGTGTTTGTAAGTCAATGGTTTTAAAATATTTTTTCCCTGACATCCTGGTTTCTGGGGCAGTCAATAAGGATATGCACTTATGTACCAATGGAATGTCAGTCTTCATCCGTCCCAAAGCTTGCAATGCAGATTTGGAGTCTGAGCAGATTATAAATTTTTTCCTTTCTGATGCTTTAACGGCCATAAGCGACAGTGCATGCAATTCGGCCGTAAAGATGGAGCATCCATCAGGTAGTCTACGGGAGATTGTTTTGCTCCGAAAGGAGCAGGCACATGCGACCTTTCCATCCATTTGGATCCGTCAGTGTAGATGGTGCCACAATCTCCATAGCTCTCCTGCAGTTCCCTAAAGTGGACTTGTATTAGGCTTAGGTCTGTGTTTTCTTTTTTGAAATTAAGGAGGGATAAATTTAGTTTCAGTTTATTAGTTATCCAAGGAGGGGTTTGTGGGGTTTGTATTTTAGAAATTTGGTCAATGGGTGGGGTTAAATTTTGGATGGATTCTCTCATTCGAAGGCCTAACGGCTTTATGACGTTAGGCCTTCGAATGTATAGTTCAACATTTATGGGATCGAATACGGGGTCAAAAGCAGGGTTCGTGGGGTTAGATTTTAGTTTTACTATGTACTGCATTGCAAGCTTTTTCATCCTTATGTCCATGGGGAGCTCCCCAGCCTCCACATGTAGACTCGGAATTGGTGACGTGCGGAACGCGCCGAGACAGAGACGCAGGGCAGCATTTTGGATTGGTTCTAGTATCTTTAGGTAAGACTTCCTTGCTGCTCCATATATCATAGATCCATAATCCAACTTGGATCGGATTAGACTTCGATACAGCAACAGCAAGGTGTCTCTGTCAGCCCCCCAGTCCGTATGGCTGAGTACTCTAAGTATGTTTAATGACTTTTGACATTTTTTCCTAAGTTCTTTAATGTGGGGGAGAAAATTAAATTTGGAGTCAAGGGTGAGGCCTAAAAATTTTGTAGTTTTTACAACGGGGATTCTTTTTTTGTTTATAAATAATTCAGGATCTGGGTGAAGCCCCCTTAAATTACAAAAATGCATACTAACTGTTTTGGAGTCCGAAAATTTAAAACCATTATCATTTGCCCAATTTTGAATTTTGTTCAAATTTAATTGTAATTTTCTTTCTAAGGTGTTCATATTTTTCCCATAAGTAAAAATGACAAAGTCATCAACATACAAAGAGCACTCTAGGCCAGGGGATAGAGCATTAATGATGCTCCTTATTTTAATGTTGAACAGGATGACTGACAGGATGCTGCCCTGGGGTACGCCCATTTCCTGTTCAAAAGTGTCAGAGGTGGAGGTGCCCACTCGGACCTGAAATTTTCGGTCCTTCAGGGATTCCCCTACAAAACGGGGGAGGTGTCCCTTAAGCCCCATAAGCTCCAGGTCACGTAGAATGCCATGTTTCCAGGTCGTGTCATAGGCCTTTTCTATATCGAAGAATACAGCTACAAGATGTTCTCGTCTGAGTAGAGCATTTCTGATGTAGGCTTCCAGCCTTACCAGGTGGTCGGTTGTTGTTCGCCCGTGCCGGAATCCACACTGGTATTTGGAGATCAAATTGTTCCTCTCAAGGTACCAGACCAGCCTACTGTTTATCATTCTTTCCATGGTTTTGCAGATGCAGCTTGTTAGTGCTATTGGTCGATAGTTAGCTGGGTCAGAGCCGTCTCTTCCCGGTTTAGGTATCGGTATAACCGTGGCTTTCCTCCAGCTGTTTGGGAAAGCGCCTGTTTGCCACACACAGTTATAGACCCCTAGCAGGACTGCCAATGAGGGTTCGGGAAGGTGCTTGAGGAACTGGTAATGGATTTCATCTTCTCCAGGCGCTGTGTCATGTGACTTGTCCAGCGAGTCCTCTAGTTCCTCGAGCGAGAACGGTTTGTTGTAGTCTTCATTTTTCTCTGACCTGAAGTCAATGGGATGTCTTTCCTCCCTGGTTTTGACTTTTTGGAACTCTGGCGTGTAGTGTGCAGTGGATGATTTTTCTGCTATTGAGGATGCAAGGCAGTCAGCTATTTCTCTGGGGGAAGTGACAGTTCGTCCTTGGTTTTTCAAATGCCCTATTGCATTTGATTCTTTCCCTTTGATTCGCCTTACTGCCTTCCAGATCGCTCTAGCAGAAGTTTTGGCATCCAGAATGCCGACAAAGCTTCTCCAGGAATTCCTTTTGGCTGACCGTATGGTTTGTCTTTAGGTTTTCCTGGGAAGGATTCTTTTTGAATGCAGCCAGTCGTTTTTTCCTATCGCCAATAGCACTTTTACAAGCTGTATCAAACCATGGTTTGCTGGGCCGTTTTGGATTGGCGGAGGTTAGGGGGACAACTTTCCTGGCAATGTCGAGTAGCTTGATAGCAAAAAAATATCAGCTTGGTTCTGCTCATCGAGGATAATTTCTGTGATATCCTCTGAGCATCTTTTTTGGAATTGCTCCCAATCGGCCTTGTTCAATTTCCACCGCTGAGGTCGTCCCACTGAGGGGAGATTGTTAGTAATGACAATTGGGAAATGGTCACTTCCCCGTAGGTCATTACTAACTGACCATTTGAAGTCGTCCAGAAGTCCGGGGACGCATACGGTGAGGTCAATGCACGTGAGGGATCCAGTTCCTGGGTGCAAGTAGGTCGGTGATGCATCATTGAGTATGCATAAATCATGTTGGAGGAAGATATCCTCCAGCATACGACCTCTTGTGTCAGTACTGTTGGATCCCCACATTGTGTTATGAGCATTGAAATCCCCAAGGATAATATAAGGCCGAGGGAGCTGCCTCAACAGGTCCTCCATACTTGCTGGGTCCAATGGTGATAACCTTGTGTAAAGTTATCCTAGCTGCTTCGACCTGTAATGTGGTCTGTAGTTCTACCCTCTCATGGGGGATGTTGTCCTTCACAAAGACACAGACTCCACCTGATGCTCTTTCTGCATCCTCAACATTCCTGCTGTAAGCAATGTAGCTTCGGAAACTGATTCTATCTTTCAGAAATGTTTCCTGTAAGCAGACAGCTACAGGAGCCTCAGAGTCCATCAGTAGCTGCATTTCTTCGTATTTGGCCTTGAGGCCTCTACAGTTCCACTGTACAATTATGGAATCCATGGCTTATTCTAGATGACCTACTTGGAGCTATTAGGCTTTGGGAGGCTCCCGGAGGGGGTTCACTTTATTTCTATGACTTTTTTGGACTTCTGCTTGGTTGGAGAGGAGGACACCCCTCTCCTGGGGGGGAGTCCTTCTCTCTGGAGAGGAGAGATCCCTCTGGTTAGAGCGGAGGCTACATCCTCCTCCCTCACCTCGGGCATCCTCTCCGTTTTGAGTTCTCCCCTTAGGGAGTTTGTCAACCTCTGATTCAGTAGAGGTTGGGGTGTCTAACTGGGTTCTCTGAGGAGAACCTGTATCAGACATGGTGACTCCGGGTACTACCAGAGTGTTGGTTTGGACATGCTGTTCGGTCTCCATGCTCTCATCAGTGAGCACAGAGAACCTGTTTTGTAGCATGACCACAGGGCTTTCTGGTTTCTTTTGAGGAAAGTTCTTGGGCGGAGTTTTCTTCTGAGTTGGAGGAGGAGGAGGAGGGGTCAATGTGTCCGTCTGTGTGACTATGGATCTTCCCATCTTTGCCGCAGCCTGGGCGTATGTCTTTGTCAAGCCGAATTGGCCCTTGGGTAGGGCCGATACGGCTGATTTCGCCTGGCTGAAGGTGCATCCATTTCTTGCCTTGTACTCCTGCACGGCAACCTCCTGTTTCCGCACAGGGCAGTCCTTGGAGTAGGCTGAGTGGCCAGCGTGACAGTTCGGGCATTTGAACTGGGCTGTGCAGCCCTTGTCCTCATGACCCTCCCCGGCACATCTAGCACACACAGTGTTCCTCTTGCAGACTGCCGCGCCGTAACCCTGGCACTTGAAGCAGCTCATAGGGTTAGGAATGTAGGGCCTCACTGGAACTCGTAGGTATCCTGCCTTCACGTACTCTGGCGGTGTCCTAGTTCCAAATGTGAGGATAATAGTGTCGGTCTTGACCTCCTCACCATCCCTGCGCCTTGTAATGCGCCGGGCATGGGTCACTCCTTCAATACCTTCCACTATTTCCTTCTCGGAACATTCCAGTAGGTCCCTAGAGCTGATTACACCTCTGCTGGTGTTCAGACTTCCACTTGGAGATCACAGAGTCTTCTACATTTTAAAAGCCCGTCAGAGTGTACCTTGCTATCTACTTCTACGAGAAGTTCCATCGTTTTGTGTAGCTTAGATACACCCTTGGGCTCTCCCACTAAGGACTTTAGTCCCTTGTAAATGAAAAAAGGGCTCAATTTTGTCAGGCTTTTCCCCTTATCTGTGCACCTGACCACCAGAAATGATGGCCAAGTAGGACAGCTTTTTGTGGCCTCCTCCTTTCTCGTCTCAATTCGACGTTTCTTGCCCAGACATAGGTCTGAGGCAAGTAATTTTTTTTTTGTGTCCATGAGAAAAAAGTAAATAGTTCGGCACCTGTGCTCCCCACCCGCCATCGAGTCCAACAAGGGGACGGGCCATTCGGATGTCCAGAATGAGCCCGCCAGGGCTACACAGGTGCTATACTCAGTCAGCTGCTGCATCGGACATGTGTCCGATACAGTAGCTGGCTGATCGACCCTCTAGCCACCACCCTCCAGCTTAGGTCGAGGACCTATGCTGGTAGCTCGTTATGACCAGCCGGTTGACCCAGAGCGGGCCTTCTGGGCCTCAGGTCTA